>MNCI01014180.1:10053-31014 GCA_015680685.1 Gnetum montanum
ATGAAGAGCATACCTTCGATTATGAAAGGGTTGAAAGAATGATTGGATTGGGACATGTGGTGGGAACATTTTGTGCTTGGAAAGAAGTATTGGCATAGAAAAATGGAAAAACATCCCTAGTTGTGTACAAATGAACAAAGTTCAAAGGCATAACGTGGGTATATATAGCATTTTTGTCATGCGTCAATGAGGCCACATAGACGAGGCTACGTAAACGCAGTGGGATGTGTATATGGGGCCTAGTTGATGTAGTTGTGCTTTGATTGTTGACTTGCATTGACCAGTGAAGAAAAAATCCAAAGCTATGAATTGGAGCATAACATGGAGGTGATTCAAGGTTTCAGAGACCAGAGAATAGTAGGAGTGAAAGAGGAAGGAAGATTGTAATTAGAAGAAGAGTCAGAATGAGGAGAATATCATAGTATGGAACTTTGCAGATGAGGGACCATGTGATGATTAGCACAAAAATGATCGACCAACCATATCAATTGGATAGGAGATTAACAAGTAGAACCAAAGGATATGCAAGTGGGTCCTACCCATAGCAGGCGGTAGCCTCAGTAGCCCTTGAATATCATCAACATAGGAGTTTATGGGTCCTATAGTTAACTAATGATGATTGAAAGTTAATACCCAAAACCATAAGAACTAGCCAAAGAATTAAAAGTCCTAGCAGAGCATGATAGACACTCAAGACATAGAACCAGTAGTGAGGTGAATAAGGGGAAGCAAATGACGAAGAGAGGAGGGAATGAGATGGAATTCCTAATGTTGGTCATATGAAATCCCTTGTGAAGTTTGTAATGAAGTGACCTAGTAGGATTCATCCGTAGTCCAGACCCAAAACCAACCACGTGCAGTGACATCGCAACAACATGTGAAGACTAGTCCATTCCCTTGGGGCACAAGAATGCTCCCACAAACAACCACCACTTCAACATGAGTGAGCAAGAGGAAGCGAAAAAGAGCTGAGTTAGAGGGGACAAAGCAAGTCCCATAATGACTACTTATAGCCCATTAGAGGCAATCTAAGGGATGTGCTTTGAATTCCCATGTCTTTGTATTTTTTTCTGGGAATCACACCATGCAATGCATTTGGCCAAGGGGTGTGCTTTGAATCCTCTTTGTTGTGTTTCTTTTTTTACTTTTTTTTTTCAGTGATGAGGATCACACCATGCAAGCCCAAATTGCCAAGTGACTTCTAGGTAGGAGAGGATATGAAGTGGTAAGAAGTCTGTGAGGACACACGCTCAGATACAAGGGAATAGAAAAGTACAAAGAATGTTGCATTACCCTTGAAGTCACACCCTGTTCCAAACTGTTGGGTCCTTCTCAAGTCTAGAAACTACACAAGTCATGAATTAATTAAAGTTTTATTTAATTGAAAGGAATTACATGTTTCCAAAAGAAGAAAAACCATGGAGAGGATGTATGGACAGATGACATGGACTCACTACCTATTACATGAAATGAGGGTTTAACATGACTGCCTAGAACAACAATGCAAAGGTGGGAGCTAGATATATTAGGTGGATCATATCATGCAACCCATCACAAAGAGAAATAACTGCACCAATACATCCTGTGACAATATAAGATGGCTTATTAATGAAAATTATAAAACAATATATATATATATATATATAAACAGATAAATAGATAAGTAAAGAAAAAAAAAGAAAAAGTAAGCAAGAATTGTAAATGTACAAACAATGTTGTAAAACGCAAACTTGTAAAAACAACTTAGGGGCCAGTAGAATTGATTAGAATGGAAGGTGATCTCCCCCATGACTAAGTTGAGAGGAGGAGATTCAAAAAATAGAATGAGGTTGGCTGTGTGATGAGGGGGTAGTGGCATTGGTTCGTTGGAGTTTGTGAAAGGGTTTTAATTGTTGTGTATTAACTAACTATGTTTTTGTGGGATCCTCAGGTTTGTGTATAAGCAAGGCCCTAAATGGAAAGGTTTTGGAAATAATATAAGGTCCCTCCCACAGTGTTTGAAACTTAGTACGTTTCAGTACATGTGTGGGGTTCTAATAGAGTACCTTATCTCCATGTCGAAACATTACCTTTCGAATCCTAAGATCATGATGTTTTTTATTATAGGCCTTGTGGATTTCATTTGATGATAGGGATACTAATCAATTCTCATCTAGCACATTCAAGTTGATGAGTCGTTCTTGTTGTGCTAATGATAAGTCAAGATCCAAGTCATTGGTAGTAGATAGTATTTAGAGTTTTGCCTAAACTGGAAGTTTTGGTAGTTTCCCATACACTAACTCATAAAGAGAGTAGTCTATAGGAAGTTTCCATGTGGAGCGATTGGCCTAGAGGACATCATTAAGTTTTGTACTCCAATCCTTCCTATATTTGCTAATGGTCCTAGTTAGGATCACTTTAATCTCCCTATTTGTGACTTCAGCTTGCCTATTGGCTTGGGGATGATAAGGTGTTGTAAATTTATGTTCAACCTTCAAGTGTTTCATAAGTTTATGAAAAGTAGTGCTCGTGAAATGAGTTCCGTTTTCTAAAATGAGTGCACGTGGCACACCAAACCTATTCACAATTCTTTGTTGAACAAACCGTGTGGCTGTGTTTGAGGAATAGTCAATGATGGTTATTGCCTTNTGCGTCATCTACTATAGTGGCCCCCACAAGGGTCCTCATGAGCATCCTAGAGGATGCGTAGTGCATCCACATCAAGGATGCACCATCGAACCAAGCTGTCCGCACACACCTTATAAAGGTGTCCATTGATTTCCATGAAGTGCTTGGCCTTGTGAAGAAACTACTACTTCTTCTGATGATGCCACTCTTTTGGTAATTCTTGTGTTGAGAGATAGGTAAGGATGTTGCTAAACCAAGTTGATCTTATGGGCATCTCCTTATCAATTTCTTCTACGAAGAGGAGTTCACCTAGAAATTGATTAGAGAGTGGCTCCTTCTCCTCTATGTTGTCCCATCATAACTGAGATAAGTGGTCAACAACAACATTCTTAGTTCCCTTCCTGTCGACCATAGTAAGGTCAAATTCTTAAAGGATCATAAGCCATCGTATGATACAGGGACTCACCATTGGTTTCTTCATCAGGAATCGAATGGCACTGTGGTCAGTATGTACAAACACCTTGTGCCCAAGCACATAGTGTCAAAATTTATCCAAGGTGAATACCAACGCCATTAATTCCTTTTCGGTGGTGGTGTAGTTAAGCTGAGCACCCACAATGTTTTGACTTGCACAATGGACATAATATGGGTATCTCTAGTCATCCAACTATGTAATCATGGCTCCCAATGCATAATTAGATGCATCCGTCATGATATAAAAATGTCTGCACCAATCGAGTGCCTGTAGAATTGGAGTTTCTACGAGTTTCTGTTTGAGTGTTTGGAATGCAGATTCGCATTCCCAAGTCTAAACAAACAGAGCATCTTTCTTTGTTAGCTCCACCAATGGTTTGGTGATCTTCGAGAAATTCTCAATGAAGCATCGGTAATATTTATTATGGCCAAGGAATGACCAAACATCTTTTACAGTACTCAATTGATTGGTGATTTCTTGGATGATTCTAATTTTCTCAGGATCTACACCAATGCCTGCTTGTAAAATGCAATGCCCCAGAACAATGCCCTCTTGGACCATCAAGTGGCTCTTTTGTCAGTTGAGCCGTAAATTTGTTTCTACACATATTTTTAAAACATGCTCAAGGTAGTCCAAGGTTGTTCAAATGTTGCTCCATAGGTAGAGAATTCATCCATGAAGACTTCTACCCCATTTTCGATCTATTGCTGAAAGATGCTGAGGACAAGGTGTTGGAAGCTTGCAGGCACATTGCATAGGCCAAAAGGCATCTTCTTATATGCGAAAGTCCTCCAAGGACCTATAAATGTTGTCTTGGCCTAGTCTTTGAGTGCGATTTGGGTTTGGTTATAGCCATTATAACCATCCAAAAAGCCATAGTAACAATGCTCGACAAAAGTATCTAATACTTGATCCACAAATGAAAGTGGGAAGTGATTCTTGAAGGTCTCCATGTTTAGTAGTTGGAAATCTATACAGACCCTCCATTTTCCATCCTTTTTTGGCACAATAACGAGTGGGCTGATCCATTCGCTATCTACAATAGAATAGATTAACCCTACTTTCAACAATTGTTCAATTTCATCTTTGACAACTTACATTAGTATGGGGCTCAATTGTCTTTGTGGTTGTCATCGTGGCTTCATGGAGGAGTGGATATAGATTCGATGTTGGCATATCCTAGGGTCAACTCCTGTCAATTCATGATATGACCATGCAAAAGCAACCATCCATTTATTCACCATTTTTAACAATTTCCACTTTTTCTTAGGAGCAAGAGTAACATTGATGATTACCGGCTTACTGTTTTGCAAGAATGCATATTCTAAATTAGCCAGTAAGTTTTTCAGTTCCAAGGGCTCTTGTCTAAAGCTCTCAGTGATCTGTAGCTTTCCCTAATCATCACTATCATCAACAGCAGAGACTTGTTGATGGATCTTTTCCAATTCATCCATGCTTTTCATATAGGCACATACAAGGTCCTCAGATGGTTTCATGCATAAAGTGCAACTATCAGAGTCAGTGGTTAGCCACTGGGTGCCTTCCTGATTTGTGGCTGCTATGTACAAGCATTGTTGAACTTGGGATTCTTCAGCACACCGACTGCATACTTGAATAGATATCTGCTTAGCAGACCAAAGTTGCTGCACACAGTTGCACCCTAAGTCACTATATGTGATGCATGGAATGTGCTTCTTCTCGATCTTACCAAAAGGGTTTTATTTTAAAATTTCAAGGAAAAGATCTCAAAGTTCCAATCATGCATCCACCGTGCTGAGCTAGGCTCTCCGCATTATGATTGGAAAATTTCCCTTGCAATTGCTAACCCGGATGACTGGGAAGTCAACAGGATAGGACCACCCACAAATAGTGATCATGATATCTTCTAGCAATTCCAAGGGTACAATTATGGATTGGTCTGTCAATTTGAGCCAAATGTTTCTTTTGTTCATTGGGGGCAGGTTCCAAGTCTTATACATATCATGTGAAATCAAATTGACACCTGATCTTGAATCCAAGAGAGCTTTGCATGGCTCATTTCCTACCACTTGAAGGTATATGAGGGGACCCCCCAGATTGGTCAATTTCTGATGAAGATGAGTTGCCTTTATCCAATCTGTCACAACATGTGTGAGCATGAAGGTTTGTACTATGGAGAGTGTTTGGTTTGAAGGTTGCTCAAAGGGTTGAATAGTGGAGGTGATTGGAGGTTCTGAGGCACTGGCCACAGGTGAATGTGGGGGTATGTTAGGAATATTAGGCTATAAGAAAGGGAATTTCCATGGTTTTGATTCTGGTCCACTTGGCTAAGATGTCATTTGTAAGTTGACAGCCCTTGTGGCATTGCATTACTATGGATGTGGTGGTATCTCTCCCTGCATAGGTGGAGCAGGAGGTAGCTAAGTTGGGGGTTGATGAGTATGGATGGTAGGAGAAGGTGACAGAGGATAGTATAGATGTGGGTTATCCCCCTGGGGTGATGGAGACTGTGTTTGAAAGTATTTCGAGGGGTGGTAATGGGTTTGAAATGTTGCATAACTAGAAGGGTCTCGCGGGTAGACTGGTTGCTGAATGTAGTACCTGTAAGGATCTGGCTATTAGTAAGGTTACTACTACCTTGGAGGTGGCATCCCCCACGATTGTGGATGTTGCCATTATTGATGATACTCATAGGGTTGCGGTGGTGCTTCACTTGGATAATATCCTTGTGGCTAGTGGAACTACCTGGGATTACCTTATAGATAAAGCAATCTTTGGGGTGTTTTCCTTTTTGCCAAACAAGGGTTCAGCGCATATACCCTAGACTCTTGTAGATGTGACACCACTAAGCAACATCCCTTAGGATGTTTGTATTAGCATATGTCACATCCATCATCCTCCTCTATGTCAGAGTCTGCAACCCATTCTGCTGCAGCAACTTTGCCCTTACCTTTATGGTAGGCACGTTTAGCTTCTCTTCTCCTTTATCGATCTCTCTCATTACTTTGCTCTTTAGATTCCTTCACGATTTTCAGGATGCTTTGGAACCTTTCATCCAAAGAGTCCCACATCTTGTCAACCTTGGTCGAAATTTCAAGGGCAATTTTTTGTATGGGCAAGGTTTTTTCTGCTCACTGCTGCATCTAGTGGTGATTCTTCCTCCTCTTTACAAAATTAGACTTCCTTCCTTCGGATGGAAGGATCCTAATTATACTCTTCTAGACTCTCTTTTTTTATTAATTCTCCTTTCTCTTTGGCCACCTACTCAATGAGATGTTGTAGTTGATGGACCCTCAATTCAAATAGCCGTCCCTGAATGTAAATGCCCAAGGTCTTTCTTATTTCAAAGCAGATCCCATCTATGATATGGTGGAGCTGTTCCCACTAAGAGTAGCCATGACCAGGGCATCAATGTAACAATGAGTAATATCTACCCATGGCTGCATCCAAGGGTTCATGACCACCCTGTTTCTACCCTTGGATCTATCATCTTAGGCTAGGCACTATGGAGTAGGTTTGATACTTATCATTGAAAATTTCCAATATTGTACTCCATCTCTTGATTGATTCCAACTCCAAAGATTGGTACCAGCTTTCCACTTCCTTGATGAGTGTTCAAGGAAATAGCTTGAGTTTTTGCCAATCATTTTCTATGTTCCAGAGGGTGTAAGCATCATGGAATTCTTGCAAGTGAGTATGTAGATCACAATTGTATCCCCCCACCCCCTCCAAATTTGAGGATATTGTTCATGTTAATGTGCTTGATCTGACTATACTTCAAGTGCCTACTAGGTATTTGAACTACCTCAACTATGTTAAGCATGCTTTGAGTAGCTAGCAGTGGTTCATCTAAGTCATAGTCCTATTGTTGGTCATGGTGTCTATGATGATTTTGGCTACCTCTCCTTTCTTGATGGTGAGACTCACGTGATTGGTCATGCTTTTCCTCACGTCACCCTTGTTGGTCCTTGCGATCTCGTTGATCTTTTTGATCGTCATCACCCTGATCCTTCCTACTACGGTTGTGATTGGAGTCAAAACTTGGTGAAGATAAGGTGGAATGAGAAGATGGAGAAGAAGGAGGAGAACTACCACCACCTCAGTGTCAAAATATCTAAGGAGAATGAGTTAGAAAAATTTGAGAAGCATATTCCATGCATCACATACAACGACAATGGGTGAAATTATATGCAAAATATTTGATCAATTAAAAGCACATACATTAAGGCATGTAATCAGTATGCGTAAGAAATTAATATTCAATGGTATCTGTATGTAGTAGCCTTAAAGCAGGAGGGCACCCAATGGTTGATAGCTGATTTAGATAGCAACACAATATGCATGGAGCCAACTCAAAGCTTAACTTATTCATATGTAGAAGGCATGGACAAAATTAAACAATTTCATTTCCAACTCTCTAATGAAGAAGATGATAATTATTGGGAAGAGTTGGAGATCCCTGAATAATTTAAGCAAGAGCCCTTAGAACTAAAAAATTTACTAGTCAGAATGGAATATGCATTTTTAAAGAATGGTAAATTAGTCATCATTAATGCCAAACTTACTTCTAAATAAAAAGAAAAGTTGTTGAAAGTGGTGAATAAATGGTCAATAGCCTTTTCTTGGTCATATCCATAACTAATAGGAATCGACCCAAGGATATACCAACACCGCATCTACACTGACTCGAACATGAAGCCTATAAGATAGCCATAGAGGTGGCTAAACCCCAAATTGAAGCAAATAATTCAGGAGAAAATAGAGTAACTTCTCAAGGTGAGGTTTATCTATCTAATCATGGATAGTGAGTGGGTGAGCCCACTTGTAATTGTACCAAAGAAAGGTGGTAAATGGCGGATTTGCATTGAATTTAGGCTGTTAAATATGGCAATATTTAAGGATCATTTTCCTTTGCCATTTGTGGATCAAGTATTAGATACCATATCCAGGCATTGTTATTATAGTTTCTTGGATGGTTGTAGTGGCTATAACCAAATCCAAATTACACTAGAAGACGAAGCCAAGACAACATTCACGAGTCCCTAGGGAACTTTTGCATACTCTAGGATGCCATTTGGCTTATGCAATGCCCCTGCAATATTTCAACACTTGGTCCTTAGTATCTTTTAACAACAAATCAATAGTGGCATTGAAGGTTTCATGAATGACTTCTCCACCTATGGAGCTACCTTTGGGCAAGCGTTGAACCAACTTGAGTAACTACTAAAGAGATGTGTTGAGACAAACCTATGACTCAATTGGCAAAAGGCCCATCTCATGGTCCAAGAAGGCATTGTGCTAGGGCAATGAATTTTATAGAAAGAGACTGAGGTAGATTTAGAAAATATAAGGGTCATCCAAGGATAACACATCAACCAAAGACCATTAAAGATGTTTGGTCATTCCTTAGACACACTAGTTACTACCGATGCCTTATTAAGAATTTTTCTAAGATTGCAAAGCTGTTGGTAGAACTTACAGAGAAAGGTACACCTTTCATTTAGACCAAGGAATGTGAAAATGCATTCCAACAATTAAAAGAGAAACTCATAGAAACACCAATCCTACAAGCACCTGATTGGTCCAAACCATTCCATATCATGATAGATGCATCTAACTATTCTTTGGGAGTAGTACTCACATAAATGAACAATAAGAAACATTCATATTATATCCACTACATGAGTTGAAGCATTATGGGGGCATAGTTAAATTATGCCACCACGGAAAAAGAATTAATGGTAGTGGTGTATGCACTAGAAATGTTTAGACATCATGTGCTAAGTTACAAAGTATTTGTACATATGAATCATAGTGCAATTTGCTTCCTTATGAATAAGATAATGGTAAGCCCTCATGTTATACGGTGGCTTGTGATCTTGTAGGAATTTGATCTTACTACGATAAATCAAGAAGGGACTGAGAATGTGGTTGCTAACCATCTTTCTCACTTAAGATGGGATGACAAAGAGGAGGAGAGCCCACTCTCTGATCAATTTCCAGATGAACTCCTCTTTACATGAGTAATAAATGAACACACACTTGAAAAAGCAATATGATATAATGACATCATCATATATCTTCTCACTCAAGAGATGCCACAAGACTTAGATTTTAGGAAAAAACCAAAAATTTCTTCATCAATTTAAATACTCCATGGAAATTAATGGACACCTTTACAAGGTGTGTGTTGATGGCCTGATCCATTGGTATGCCCCTGACAAAAATCAACTGCACATTCTCCCAAATGCTCATGAAGGACCTTGTAGAGGCCACTATGCAGGAAGATGCATGATCATAAAAATCTTGATGGCACGATACTATTGGCCCACAACATTTAGGGATGCCCACTAGTTTGTCAAGTCTTATGAACATTTTCAATGTGACGGGGGGATGACCACTCGTATGGAAGGTGCTTAATAGTGGATTCAACGACTACAACCTTTTGACATATGGGGCATTGAGTTCATGGGTCCCATCACACCCATGTCTAATAGGAAAGTGTATATTATAGTAGCAGTTGACTATCGCACAGAATGGGCTAAAGTAGTAGCCATTACAGATTGCACATCATCCACTGCCACCAAATTTATATAGCCACATATTGTAAATAGGTTTGGGGTGTCGCATTCACTAATTTTTAATAACAAAAATCATTTCATAGGTGTCACATTTAGAAAATTAATACAATTCTTGGGGGTAGAAGATAAATTAACCACACCTTACCACCCCAAGCCAATAGTCAAGCAAAGATAACCAACCCGAAGATTACAAAAATATTAACATGAACCATTAGCAAATATAGGAGGGATTGGAGCAAAAAACTTAATGATGCTCTCTAGGCTTATTGATCAATTTGGAAACTTCCTATTGGATATTCTCCCTATGAGTTAGTGTACGAAAAACTTCCAACACCCAATTCAATCTGAGCTTTGTACACTCTCAATAGCCTATGATCTAAACCTTGACCTAAGTTTAGCACAAAAGGACAAATTGATCAATTTGAATGTGCTGGATAAAAATTGCTTAGTGGCCTTATCTTTGAATGAGGTAAACAAGGCATTCAGTAAGCAACACCATGACCTTAGAATTAGGAAAGTAAGGTTTCAACAAGGAGATAAGGTACTCTATTGGAACCCCACACCTGTACCTCAAAAGGAAAAATTTCAAACATTGTGGGAGGGATCTTATATAATTAATCAAACCTTTCTTTTTGGGGCCATGATAATTTACAGACCTAACAGCCCAAATAAAAAGTAGTTGGTCAATATCCAACAAATCAAACTTTTTCTAGAACCAAGACTAGCTAATGTAACTATCGCCTTACTTGATGGACATCCACATTCTATTTTTTGGATCTCCGTCTTCTGACTCAATCATGGGGAAGATGGCCATCCATGCTAACTATTACCATGGCCTCTTATTTTCTCTACCCTTTTTGTTTTTTACATTTTTTATTTTACAAAGTTTTTATTTTCAATGTTTTATAATTTTATACCATTTTTAGTACATTTAAATTTTCTTGATTATTTTACAGTTTCTTCTATACTTTACTTTATTTTGTTTCTTGTGTTTCTTTTGATTAAGTGTGATATTTTCTCATTTTTGCTAATAAATCTACTTTATTATCACAGGACACAATGTTGCTGTTGTTGTTTACTAATGATGGCTTGTGCTTAATGTATGATTGTTGATGTCTAGTTTCTATTTTTGAATTCTAGTGTCTAATGACTTTTGACATGGTTATTTTTCATGGAACAAGCAATGAGCCCACATCATCCACCCATCCTATGAACTCTATGGTTTTTCTTATTATGGGAATTTGAGGTCCCTTTTTCATTAATGAAACTTTTAATCAATTAGTGACCTTGGTAGTTCCAAAATAAGGAAGGATCCAAATTTTTATAAAGGATGTGACTTCAAGGGGACTCAATACTCTTTGTCCTATTCTTCTTTCTTGAGTGCTTGAGTGTTTTTTTTTGTGGACTTCTTACCATTCCATACCATCCAATGATAAGAAGAAAAATAACATCATTGCATGGTGTGGTTCCCATCATCCAAAATAAAAATAAAAATGATTGGAATTCAAAGCACACCCCTTTAACATGAATAAGTCCTCACATTATATGGTTCCCATTTCAAAAAAAAAATAACAATGGGAATTCAAAGCACATTCCTTGGACAAATAAAAGGGCTACAAGCACTAGTTTTGGGACTTGAAAGACATACACCTATGCCTGAAGGTCCCCTCTAAGTAAGGCCCTCTCTCTCCTCTTTGTGGAATGGTGGTTGTCTTATAGGGACACTCTTATGTCTCGAGTGGGTGGATCAGTCTTTGAGTGATGATGCGAAGTCATTGAAAGTGGTGGTTTTGGTCTAGACTGAGGATGGAACTTTTGGGGTCATTTTAACCACAATTCCACAAGGGACTTCTTATGACCTCAATTTGGAACTCCATTCCACCTTCTCTATCATCCATCCATGCTACCATAATTCACCTCACTGTTGGGTTCTATGTTATGCTCTATGTCTTAGTTTGACGTATTGGGATTCTTGAGTGGATTCTTTTGGGTTGCTCCTTAACTTGTCATGATCATTAAATCAACTATGGGATCCACAAACCCCTTAGTTGAGGTTATGCAAGGGCCAAAAAGGCATGAGCCTTCTATGGGTAGAACACACTTACATAGCTTGTGGCTTGATTAGTTAATGTTCCTTACCTTTCACATCGTTACAATCTTATATTTTATATTTTCCATTGTGTAAAGTACTTAATACTTTTTAATATTTCATTGCATTCATCCAATAAACTAATTTTTCTCCATTTTTTCAAATTTATGAACTTCAACACCCTCTTCTCACACTTTCATACTATTCTTGATCTTCTAAGCTTTCATTTGACACCCAATTTAATCAAAAAATTCCTTGTATTTTGAAAGTTTGACCAAAGTCAATAGAAGTCAATGGTGATCAACAACTACATCATCAAGACCTTGTCAACACAGTCAACCTCGTCGGCAAGGCCCATCATTGAGGCCTCGTTGACACAATACAAAAACACTATATACACTACTAAACACTTTGGATTTTTTTGTCATTTTCTCATAACACACAAGGAATTTTTGCAATTTTTTGAGGCCAAAACCTTCTACAGCTCATAACTTTCAAACCATTTGTCCAAATCACTCCATTGTTTTATCTTGAACTTAGCAGAGGTAAGATCTTTATCATGGGGGCCATAAACCTTAAGGTTTCCAATGCAATTTCTGAAAATGTTTCTAACTTCCCCAAGGATTAGTCATCTTAATCATACATAAGCATCAAATTTTTCCAAGTTAACCCTTCTAACAACCTTCAGGATGATTTATCAAAGATAAGGCGTAAATAGAAATAACAATTAAGTATATTAAATTAGCCATAATCACAACTTAGCTAAGTGTAACTACCCTTAAGAGTTATGGTATCCCAATTGTTTTACAGTTACAAAATGATTGCTAATCCTTGGTTCTATTGTGATTACAAATGATACCCAAACAAAAGTGCCCGCAGGAAGGAGAACCCTCACAACCATGGGAGAAACAACCTAGAGCTAGAAAGGGCTAGCAAGAATAAGGCCAAGAACACCAAGAGCTAACCCATGCAATGGGACCTTTTCGTGAGGAGCCCAAAGTGGAATCTATTTAGCAGATTCCAAAAGAAGAAGTGCTTATAGAACAATCTCAACAAGGAGAAGTGCCTGGACCTATGCCTAGGCTTAAGGTCACTCTGACTTAAGCCTGCCTAGACATCATCAAGTCTTGAGAGATCCAAATATCAATTCTTCAAGAAATAAACTTTGGACCATTTTTGGAGAAAGCTCTATAAGATGTCAAAACACAATTGCAAACCTCTCCCATGTGGTCAATTATCATGATCAATGGGGAATGGTACATGGAAAAGACCTATCTCTTCTAGAATAGCCAAAGGCCAAGGTCCATTGTAAAAATAAAGGACGTTCAAGTGTCCTACTTGATGAAGGCTATCACACAGGCACTGGGGTTTCCAGACATTGAAACATAGCTAGCAGAGATATGAACAAAAGGTGATCCTGAGGAAAAAATGAAGTGGACCTAGCGATGCTACAAGGTGGACCATAAGGAGTATGGTGCACTCACACTGGTGGAGTGAATTTATGTCAAGATTGCAGCCTATCACCTCAATCCAACGGGGAGGCCAAGTAAGATGACTACCTTCTCCACTCATGCATGTGCCGCTCTAAGTTGGAAATTTTCCATTAACCTTCCATAGCTAATGTATTTAGAGATTGAGAAATGCTTCAAGGAGAATGAACATGGAAGGAGGACCTTGCCCTTTTCATGCCTCATAAGAAAACTTTGTAAGAGTACAAGTATTGTTCACTATTTAAATAACACTCTCAAGCATACTCCCTTGGCCTCATGGGTAGAAATCATGAAGGATAAAACACTAGCAGCCATCCAAGAAGAGGAGCTACCACCACCACCATGCACTTAGGAGATAACACTAGAGGCCCATGCATTCCTTGTGCATCTATGACAAATCTAAGAGTAGCTCTTGAGTGAAAAAGAGTAGCAAGTAGGAACAAGTGGGGTGGATCCATCTGTGTATCGACCAACAATGAGTCACCTTAATGAGATGGCCCAAATAGTTACCAGATGGAGAGGGGTGGTTCCATTTTCTTTGCTCGAAGAATGTAACTACCTTTGAGGTTGGATCCTAATGCTCGAGAAGTGATGGTATCATTAGCAACACATCATCTATTCCAAAAAATCTTTAGGAATCTTGCCACCTTTTCGGTGAGGTTGGAGGAAGGTGAAGAGGCAACTATCTTAGTGATGCAACACCAAGGGCAGGAAATAGCAATAGAAGTGGTAGCTAACTATGTAGCTAAAGCATTGAATGCTCTAGCAACATCTATATCAAATGTATCTACACTCCAAGATGTGCAAATATTTGTAGGCATAGTCAGTAAGAAATTGAACGTAGCCCAACATGAACAAGTACTGGAACAACTAGTAGGAACCAGGTAATTAACTCTAGATATCTTTGGTCTTCTAGAGAACATCACTACAACCTAGTTAGAGCTACTAAATGCAAGGGGAAAATGCATCATTTTGGAGGGGCAACTAGAAATAGCCCAAGAGAAAAATCAATGCTTGGCCACAAAGGTTGCTGAATTTCATGCCCAACTTGTAGAGCAAACAATCCTCAGACCAATAATGACAAGAGATGAAGCTATCAAATAGCTTCAAGAATGATTTCAAAAGGCTAAGAAGGAAGCAGGAATGGCCATCTTCAAATAGTCCATGGAAAAATCTAAAGCACATTCAATTAAAAAGGACTTGAATCAAATGCACTAAGAAAATGAAACATTGACCATGCAAAATCATTGCCTACAAAATGTTAATGCTCAAAGAGATCAAATGCAAGAATTCATTCATCAACAGCAGGAGTAGCTTGCCAGAGTCAACACTGAACTAAGGAAATTGTCCATAGAGAACCAAAATCTGTCAATGAAGGAGGTACATACCTTACCACAAAAGTCTACCATCAAAATTGCCACCTGGAAGAACAAAACTCTCAAGTTTGAGAGGGTGAAAAATCACTACAGGGACTAGGTTGGCTTGCAAAAGGAAATTAATGAAAAAGAAATCTAGATGGCAAAGGCTAAAGTGAATGAAGCCCTCAAAAAAATCCAACAAGGAAGAGAGACGTGGCAGCCCATCCTTGATGGGATTGATGCCTACAACAAAGCAAAGATCCTCTTGAAGGTGTTGCAGATTGAAAAAATGATAGAATATATGGAGTTGACAAATCAACATTACACAAACCTGGCAATGCTGACAGGTAGACGATCACGGTTAGATTTGGAGAAGTAAGTGGCTACTTCATATTTGCTATATGAGGTTGAGTTCAAACACCACAAAGACACCAAGAAAAATCTTGAGACCGCTAACACTGAACTTGATGTCCTCAAAGGGTGATTCAATGATTAGCGATCCATCGTCGAGGACCTAGCTAGATGGAAGAATGACTACCAGGAGTTGAAGAACATAGTATGAGCATTCAAACTTTGAACACAAATAGTTCATCACTTGGTTTTTCAATGTTAAGGAGTTGCTTCCAACGATCTTGTGTCCTGGGGATGTGCCCATTCCAACCCACATTGGGAAAGCTACATGGACAGTGCGTGATCCTAGGAGTAAGGAGGAGAAAATAGAAGCATTATTAGATGCTTTCCACCTTCCACCTAAAGTTGCAGCAATAGCAGGACAACCATAGCTGCCTCAACCACCACTAGTGCATGAAGTCAATAAAGGTCCCTCGGAGCCTCAAGAACCATCATCGCCTAGGATCGTTTGATCTTCTCCAATAAGCTTCACATCATCAAGGAATGTGTTATTCAAATTTTTGAAGAGTTGCATCATGGTGTTCAATTTTGTGTCCTGAACACCATCATTTTTGTAATGTGTTGATCCGTACACCCGAGCACTCCATTTTTTGTCAATTCAGTCAGGTTTGTTTTGCTGAAAAAAACTCAATCAATGATCCCATACCTTTCCAAATTTGTAAAAAAACTCAATGATGAGTTTTTATTCAGTCATGGGGGTATGATGAGTCGTCATTGGTTGGTTGCATTGACGTTGCCTCGTGGACGTAGCCAACCACGTTGACGAGGCCTTGTCAATGAGGCCTTGTTCACGAGGCCCCATCGATGCATCTTGACTTGCATCGATGATGCCTCATCGACGCAATGTCTATCCATCACCTATAAATATGTGCCTACCAACTGCATTTTTGAGGAGTCTAGATTTTAGTAGTAGCGAAGCTCTTGCATTTTTTCCATTCAAAAGTTAGAATATTTTCCCTAAGTGCCTGTAGCATGAGTCATTGATTGTACGAATCTTTATTCAAGCATTGTTGTACCTAAGCACGATAGTGTGTGCGACAATAAAGATGTGCTTTCTAATAAACCTTGTAGTACTTTGAATAAATTAGCTCTTTTATTTATGCATTCAATGTTTTCAATTATTTGTTAATTATTCTCAATTATTTCACAATTATTTTCTAGCAATTGAGTTAATGAGATTATTAATCTAGATAGATTAAATACATAAGTACAATCGCTTCGAGTGTAACACGTATTTGCTTTGTAATCCGAGCAACATTATCGCTTGGTACACCTAATAATGTAGCGTTTGGTCGCCCAGCAGTGGATACATGGGTTCAGGACGTGTACGAAAAGTGGGAACATATACTTATGTTAGGATTAGTTAAATGATTAGTTAATTAGTCATTTAGATTAGTTAATTAAACTCCTTTTTATCTACATTTTGAGCACCCAAGATATAAATTACAAAATGATAAAAATCGAATGCCTCAGTTACACTTAACCATACCAACATACATCACAAGTGTAATTGGGAGGACAATGATTGACCTTAAGACTAGATTCACTTTCCTAAAGGGCTAGTGCACTAGAAATGATAAAGTCCATGGAATTCGACTGAGTCGTGCATGAACACTTCATGATTCATATGGTTGGGCATAGGGGTACCTCAACGCTCATCACCAAGTATTTTTACCACTGAGCAAATCAAGCAAATTCACTACTAGATTACCAAAAAGTTACACTTTATTCTTAAAACCAATCATACTTATTCCATCCATATGAATAGACATGGTAATAGTAAATAACTTAGGAAAAGTAAATGCTAAAGTAAAAGTAAATGACACTAAAAAGTAAATTTATTTTATATGTAATAGTGCAATGATAAAGAACAATCACAATATTCATTGATGTTCATGAATTGTGTTAGGGAACAGTCCACTCAAATATAGATGTTATACAACTGTAATTCACTATACTGTAGGCATTCACAACTAACTCTAAGTTCACAAAAGCAAACTGCAAGAATTTTACTAAGGGTTGACAAAAATGCATCTTTTAACAGGACAATGGGCTTGTATTTATAGGCATGACTATGGCCCATTATATTGTATCTACGACATTATATATTGAGCTACGATATTGTAAATATTTTATTGCAATCAACAACATCAAAAGTTTTATCAAGGGTAAATAAAATGTAAATTAAACTCTTGATGCAAACAAAATATGAATTGAACCCTAAATCTTTTTTCTTTATAAAGAAAGATGTTTTCAAAGAATTTTAAAATTAATAGAAAATTTTGTATGAAATTTATTATTTAATAATTCAAAAGCAAAGGTACCACTAGAAAAGTACTCTTTTGAATAATCAAAGGAAATGAAGGTGGTGTATGTAAATTGTTTAGCAGAGATGGTGTAAGTTTTAAAAGGATGCAAATTTAATGAAAGGGTTCCTCTGAGTCGATGTTTAAAATGTGTGAACGGTCATCTTTATGGCCATGTAGGTGCACACGACTGAAGTTAAGTCAATGGAGATTTTCTTTGCTCAAAAAATTCAAAGAGGTCCAATCATGATAGCACGGGGCCTTTTAAATAAAGGTTAAGGAGATGGATGAGGTGTACACTTTTTGGTAAAGAGTGTAAGTTCGAAAAGATGCGTTTAATACGAGTGATTTGACCACCGTGAAGATTTTACACATATTGGGTTTGCATATACGTTTGACACGTAACTGAAGTCAAGTCTAGTCAATGCCAACCAATTTTTAAAGGAAAATTAAAAGGAAGACCTCACGATTGGCACGATCCTCTTTTTCTTAGACTGTAATTATCCAAGGATCGCATTGATTGTTACGGTGTAATTATCCAAGGATTGCATTGAATGATGCAGTTTCCAGAAACCGTGAATGATGCGGTTTCCAGAAACCGTGACTAAAGTTTAAACGCGTGAACGTTTATGGTTTGGATTTTGAACCGCTTGAATCGTATTGCATTATATTTTCAAGGATCGCATTGAATAATGCGGTTTCCAGAAATCATAACTATTTCAAAGTTTAAACGCGTGAACGTTCTATGTTTGACTCGGAGTCAAGTCAATAGAAAGCAAAAAGAATGAGAAGTCGGTCAATAGAAAGCAAGAAAGGATGAGAAGTCGGTCATTTATGGTTTGGATCCGCTGAATCGTATTGCATTATATTTAGACTCTAGCTGTTGTTGCTTTGCAAACAAAATGGCTGTCACACCTGCTCGCTATGCATGGTTTGTTCTGCTGTTGCCATCTCTGCTGCTGTTCAAGATAAATTACATTGCTGCAACGGACCGATTCGTTTTAGGAGAAATCTTTACACCTCAACGCACCATAACATCTGGCGATGGAGATTTCGTGTTCGGATTTTTTAATCTGACCAACGATAGCAGCGGCAGGCTGAACCCCAACCCCAGATGGTATGTTGGAATCTGGTATGCCAACGGTGCTTCTTTTACTGTAATATGGGTCGCCAATAGAGACAACCCTGTTTCCGCGGAATTGATATCGTCCACGTTCATTACCATCACAAATGAATCAACTCTGCAACTCGTCAGCAACGGTTCTTCCATGTGGTCTACTAAGCCTGCCCCAAAACGTGCAGCGGCAGCTGTGATACAGGACGGTGAGCTCTCGCTCATCTTGTACTGCTTCTACCTCTAGATAAGTTCTTTCATTTTCTATATGAAAGTTTACTATTACGTATCCAAGATTTAGTTTCCACTATTCTTTCTGTTTTATATTACGGAACGAAGTTTATAACAGTTTTCGCTCAACTTCATTTTTTGTTTAATTTAATAGAAAAGCTTCTTCCCCAGGATCCCCGGCTTCCTCAGCCTTGTAATTGTAAACCAAAATTCTTTGTAACTTGTAAATCCTTTGGTTTTTAATCATATATTGAGAAAGGGAATTTGATTATGCAATCAGTCAATCAGGACCTTATTGAATCGATCATTGATTCTTATTTTATTGAGAGTACATATTTTATTCTTATTCAAATATAAAAGCAAGTTGGGAAATTGGTTAAACAAATAATATTTCAGGTGAGGATATAAAAGAAAAAGAAAATATTTGTGTTTGAATAGCAATAGATTATTAGGGGAATCTGGAGACCTTAATTAAGGGCAAATTATTTATTTGTTATTTCTATTCTTAATGATTTGTAATGCATGCCTGGCAAATCATAAATTGTTTATAAGTAGATAAATAGCTCAATATTCATCGTGAAAAATGAATACATCATTGACGATGAAAACTACAACTTTCTTCAGTCTTTTCATCAACGTCTACGAAATCAACGAATAGATCCAAGGTCTATAACCTAGTTTGTTATTTTCTTTATGAAAGCCAAAGGAATCGAGTTCTGCAGTGTCTTACAAACGGCAACTATTTTGACGATTTGGCTGGTGACGCTTCTCGATTATGTTTGAATTACGCAGGAAATCTGATGCTTGTTGCGGCAGAGAACAGTTCGGAGGTGTTGTGGCAGAGTTTCGATGAGCCAGGGAACACATGGTTGCCAACCATGAAGTTAGGAACCAACCAGAGCCTCTGCGCCTGGAAATCTCTGTCCAACCCTGCAACAGGACCGTTTTGCCTACACATGGACGCACACGGCACCTTTCTGCTCACTTGGAATCGCTCCATCTCCTATTGGGACAGCGGTGTGTGGGACGGCCAAAAATACACCAAAAGTCCAGAGTTATGGCAGCAAAACCTATATAGATATCGCTACGTCGACACCGGTTCCTATAAATACTTCGTTTATTGGATACCCGACGAATCGCCCAAGAACTTCCTATGCCGCGAATGGTTGCACCCGAGTGGCCAGCTGCAGGCGTTCGTGATTTCCAAGAGTAGCAGCTCTGCTTCTGACGACGACAAGGGCCAGCAGTGGAGCCTCGTGTGGACGGCTCCCGCTAACCCCTGCGATGTCTACACTTTCTGTGGAGCCTTCTCATCTTGCAATACAGCAAACGCCGGCACCTGCTCCTGCCTCGTCGCGCACCATCCCCGTTACCAGAGCGCTTGGGACACCCACGACTGGTCCGCCGGCTGCATACGAAACACCCCCTTCGCCTGCAACACCACCGGAGACGATTTCGTCCAAATCCAAGACCGGTCGCTGCCCAGCAGAGGGGTTGCTCACGGAAGAGGGCTCATCTCATATAATTCCTGTAGACACGCGTGCCTGGGCAACTGCTCCTGCACCGCCTTCGCCATGGCCACCAACGGATCATCCACCTGCATTCACTGGTTCGGCGACCTTCTCAATATTCGCCACGATGATGCCCTCACCCACAACGTTTCTCTCTTCCTTCGTCTCAACACCAAAGATGTACCCCGCCCATCCCCCAAAAGCAAGAGCAACAGCAGAACCCATAATAAAGCGGGCATATACAGCGGCGTCGTGGCAGCGGGACTGCTGGTCATTGCCGGGTTTTGCATTTTGCTGCGCAGAAAAGCAAATAAGAGGAACTTTTCCGGGGGCGAACCGACTTCTTTGAAAGTGTTCTCGTACAAGCAGCTGCGCCAGGCAACTGGAGACTTCTTGCACGGCATCGGTGGCGGCGGGTTCGGTTCGGTGTTCAAGGGGACGCTGCCGGGGACAGGGACAGGAACGGAGGTTGCCGTGAAGAAATTGGAGGGCGGCATGCAAGGCTAGAAGGAGTTCCGCACGGAAGTGGCCACCGTTGGGCAGGTACAGCACGTCATCGTTGTGCAGCTTCTCGGCTTTTGCTGCGAGCGCCAGCACCGCCTGCTCGTGTACGAGTTCATGCCCAACGGCTCCCTTGCGTCGCGGCTTTTCCGCGCCGGCCCGGGCCTCGACTGGAAGACGCGGTTCCAGGTAGCGGTGGGCACGGCACGCGCTCTGGAGTACCTGCACGAACAGTGCCGCCATCGCATAATCCACTGCGATATCAAGCCCGAGAACATTCTTCTGGACGCCCAATTCCACGCCAAGGT
>MNCI01014180.1:44604-64280 GCA_015680685.1 Gnetum montanum
TAAAGGTGTTGGATCACTTAGACAAAATCCATCGTGTTGTTGATAAGGCAAGGTGTCTCCATAGCTTTCTTCACCTTCTCTAGAACTTTGATTGGATTGGATGGGATTTGCATAAGAGATAGGATTTTTTGTATTTCCACTCACATAGTCATTTTCAACATGTTCACTACACTCAACCTCAATAACCCCAACATAAAGATTAGCATTTCGATCTTCCAAAGATTGATTTTGTTTATCCAAGGTTGTTACTACTTCTTTGTAGAAGGGTTCTTGGGATATAGTCATGTATTCAAATTTTCCTTTGATAGGGATCAATAATTCTGAGAAATATGACCTAAAGAAGTCCCCAAACTTAGCTCCAAAAGTCCTAGATAAGAGCACACCATATGTGGGTTTTATGTCAACTACTAGGATATCCGTATAACATGTAAATGTAGGGTATTTCTTAAGTTGTGCCTTTGCTCCTTTTAATAACCCTACCACAGGTACGTTAGATCCATCGAGTTGAATCACACTTTTAGTTTGTGGTATCATTTGTGCTCCTAAAGCGTTATAAATGTCAAGAGGCATAACACTAACAACTGCACCAGAATCCATTAAATAGTTATGGACATTCTTTCTTAAAATAATCAAAGTGGTTAGGAAAGGGGGATGGTCCTTTTTTCTAGACATGCAATTATTCATGTTTTGTACTGATAACGTGTTAGGACTTTCTGCAAAGTGAACTTGCCTTTCAGGAATTGGGGATTTTTCTCTTTGGGCTATGGGTATATGAACCATATCCCGAATCACTTCTTTCATTTCGTTAAAGTGTAGGAGGTCATACATCGAAATGTTGGCTTTAACTCTTTTTAAGTCCTCAACCAAATCATAATTCTTATGTTCATCTTTGGCTTCTTGTTGAGATGGAACTCTTCCAAGTATAGAAGAGGGGTTTGGTCGTTGTGGGGCAATTACTTGGGATGACTCGGATTGGTTGTTTCCATTATTTTGACTAGGAACTCTTCTATTTGGAGGTGTATAGGAATTGTTCCTAGTTTGTTGTTGTGTAGCATTCATAATGTCACTAATTTTGTGATAGCAAGTGTTGTGTGGGTTAGGGTCGCCTACCATAACTTGTTCTAATGAGGAAACCTCTTCATTTTCTGTCTCATGAGGTACATTAAGGACCATGATAGGGGTTTTTTCATTTTGTTGCCCTTGGGTATTGTCACCATACAATGACATGAATTGAGAACAAGTCTTTTCAGAATGTTTCCTTGTATTATGAAGACGACAATAATCATCATTGATTGATGCACTTGGTTTTTCTAGTTGTATAGGGCTTTTGTTATTATTTTCTTTAGCTCAACCACTTCATTGGATAGTTTTTGTAGTGAAGTGAGTATTTGGGTCATTTGATTTTGAGTTTGGGTTGGTGGTTCAATAGAATTTGATATCCCGTTTGGGTTAATAATGGATTGAATCAAGGCTTTTGATTGGTCAACATTCAAACCAATGTTGGATGGTAAGAATGAAGAGGACATGGGGCCTTATGAGTAATTACTTAAAGGTTGGGTTGATTGAAAGTGAGAAACATCTTGAGGCATAACATTAGACATTTGAAAAGTTGGTAGGAGTGGGTTTGATTGCATAAGGTTACTAACACTCATAATTCCAAATTAGGTTTGGATGCTGTTCATAAAGGTTATTTGCTCTAATTTCACAACTTTTGACATTGCACCTTGTATTTCTATTATGTTGGGATCAAATTTGATAACATAAGCGAAGAATGGATCAATGGTAGAGAGATAGAAATTGAGGATACCATTTAGTTGTGGTCGCATCTCATTTGGCACATAGGCAAGTTGATGAAGGAATCTAAGGTTATAATCCCTAACATTTTCTCCAGGTAGCTTTCTTAGGTTGGTAAAGTTGCTTGATGTGATAGCAGGGCTTGTAAATTTGTCAAATTGATTCAAAAACTTGTTTTTGAATTCTTGCCATGTGTTAATAGAGGCATCAGGAAGCATTAAGAACCATTGGGTTGCTTTGGTCCTAAATGTTGTTACAAATACCATGCATGCCACATCATTATGTATAATGTTGTGGATCCCTAGTAAGGTTTCAAAACATTGTATGTGTTGGCGGACATCATTCGTAGGGGTTGTAGGATCGAAGAACAGGTTTATGTTTTGAAGGGATTTTGGTATGTCATGGTAATTATGAAAGTTAAAAGGGTTTNTAGCTAGTTGACTAGCGATAGGAGTATGAGTTCTTTGTTGAGATACTCCGTAATAAAAGTCACTCATAAAATGAAAAATAACAGGAAATGTAAAATGCTAATAAACTATGAAAATTAAAGAAAATGAAAAAAAACATTTCAATGATATATTTTTTTATTGAAAAAATAATTTAAAAGTAAAATTGAAATTGCAAAATTTCAGAAAAGTAAATTAAAAGTAAAATGATTTAAATCACCTAAATTAAATTTCAGAAAAACAAATTAAAAAAAGGATTGCTAGAATATAAATTGGAGATTTGAAAATAAAACTAAAATAGAGCAATAAAACTAAAAATAGGGAGGCAAAAATAAAACAAACAGTAAAAAAAAATGATAATAAATTTTTTTTCTAAAAAAAAAAAAGAAACATAAAAGGAAAATAAAAAAAAAGGTTGAGAAATTGACCTCCTTCTAGCGCCAAAAAGGTGTTGATGCTTAAATTTTAGACACGCCACCAACACCTATGAAAACTCGTTTTAGGAGACTATTGCCTAGGGTGCCTCCCGTATGGGTATGGAAACCCGGGAATAGTCTCAGCTGGAAAAGGCTATGTGACAAAACAATAATAACAATATTTTAAATAAAATATTAAAATTTTTAAATTTAATAGGAATATTGAAAAGTTAAATAATGTGTGCAATTTAAAAGAGTACAATAAATAATTTAAAATAAAATGCAAATAATAATATTGAAAACTGTAAAAGTTATTTGCCACTACGGTTGATTTTGTGCTTGGAGATGGCAGAGAGAAAAATCTGTCCGATTGTTTGAAAGCAAATAAATAAAGAACAAAACTATGTTAATGCTATTTGTGTTGCCTGTGCATATAACTTGTCTCTACCAGGTTTCAAAGAAAGACTTCTACCAATACCCCTCATGGTGTTTGCGTTGGCACTGCTGCTGTTGGACGTTGGGCTCTGCTGTGTGGGTAGAAAAGAAAACATGTCTGTTTTTGTATGAGAAAACAGAAAATCGTCATTCAGCAATTGCTATTGCAGGGCCTGCACACTGTCGTTTGCAATCTACCCGCAACTGCTATTGATGTTCACTGCGCATTTCACAGTCTTGCTATGTTTTGTCGCCTACTGGTAGACGAGAGAAGATTGCCAAAAACGCCTTCATTGTCGGTATCTCTGGTGCCGATTTTTGGAGTATGTGGCACAGAGAAAGGCTACTGGAAGGCACTGCTAGAGCGAGTGAAGGCCCTGATTGGTGCCCCACCCTGCTGGCTGCAGAATAGAAAATGGTCGTTGCAAACTCTCACTCTGGCCCCCCCCCTTTGGCTTTGGCTAGCTTCATTATAAATAGCGGCCTGCGGGAGAAACCCTAACCCTAAACTGCCAGCTGCCTTTGCCATGTCAATCGCAACGTGGGAAAATTGAAATAAGAAAATGAGCTAAAAAAAATAAGCCTTAATTTTCATGGTTTATGTCGAAATACTTTTTTTATTTTTTATTTTTTATTTTTAACCTTTTTTGAAAAAGAACATTTCATTTGGGAATATTGAATTTTCACAGTAGATATTACTGTTGGTCAAGGCCCTATGCCTAGCATGGGTGAGGTTGGCCTCAACACTTAGCCCCCAAACTACAGATTGCATCTTTGTTGCTCTGGAGTACCAGCAGGGGAGGCGATGGGTCAAATAGCTTCTTTGTTGCACGGGCAGCATTGAAAATCAGTGCCGGAAAAGCCATGGTTGTGATGGACCCTCGCTTGGCAGGAGATGCGAGCATGGACAAAGAGCAGATGAGAAGGGTGGCTTGCATGGTGTTGTGGTGTGTTTAGGATGACGCCAATGTGAGGCCCGTCCATGCATGACGTGGTGCAGGTGCTTCAAGGACTAGCTTAGCCTCCTAAGGTGTCGCCACCTGTGCCGCCTTTATTAAAGCATGCAACGGAGGTGGCTTCCCTTGTTCACAGGGATGATAATGGGTCTTCTCCCAGTGTTGTCTTCATCTGGGATCACCAATCCTACGCCCAGAACCAGAATGACGAGGAGCAAGAGGTCTTCGTCCACCATGACTAAAGACCATGGTAACTCTAGAAATAATGACAGGTAGCTTATATAGGTCATGATTTTCTTGGGGATGAAGGGGATGTTTTTAAGTATTATTCTTTAAGCTAAAGATGCACATCTATTTTTGTTGCATACATAGTACTTAACTACTTTGTTGAATATATTATTGTATTCAGATGAATATACCATGTAGGTAAGAGATTTTGTTGTAGAAGTAATAAAATTTATGCTTTTAGTTTGAGTTTGACTTTAATAAATCAAATAAAATATGTTTTGAGTGTGTTTACTATAGAATTGAAAGTGGAAAATGGATTCGAATTTCTCAAGAAGACCACATTTGTAGGTTATGCATATAAGGAGCTCTTAAAGATGAGTCACATGTGTTTGTGTTTCTTTCTTGTGCTATGACTACCAATGATTTTATTACAAGCACTTAACCGTTGATATGGTAATTAATTGCTAATTTGACTTTGTTGCCAAGCCAGCTTGATTAGCATGTCAAACCTTTCTGATTTTTTTATGAATTTGGGAAATTAATCACTTAAACTACCTCCACTCTAATTAATTTCAAAAAATAAAATAAAATTTAAAACATATAATTAGGAAAATAATGAAACAAAAGAAAGTAACCTTAGTATAATCTCACTACAACCTAAAAACACTACATTCTCTTTTGCCAACTTGTTGCTATGTTTACCTTATTTCCATTACATCTTTTTGTAGCAGGTTTTACTTTTGATTCTTGATATTGCAAGTGATGAGCAATGAGTAGTCCCTACACCCAACCATATGAATCACAAGCATTGCACTAGTGATTTGGTCAAGTTCCATGGACTTTATCTCTCTAAATGCCAATAGCAAAGATAATGACCTAAGGACATGATCCTTGTCTTCTTGGCTTCACTTGCATAGGTGTAAGTGTATGGTTAAGTGTAAGCCAAGGCACATGATTTTTATTAATTTTATATTTTATTTAATCAAGTCTAAGTATGAAATAAAATGGTTAATTGTTAACTAATCTAAGTAACTATTTAATGCCTTAGTCTATTTCCTAACATGAGTGATGAACCATGATATCGGGGCTGCGATATTGAATCCATGATATCGGGTCCTTGGAATTTGACCGAATCATGTGTGTATGCTCGTATTTGTATGGTTGAGCGTAGGGATACCTCACCGCTCATCATTGGCATTGTTGCCAAGGACTTTGTTGTTTGTTCGCTAACCAAAACATAGGAAATATTTCACATCGTTGGAATGAACCCTTGGGGTTGGTTAAAGAAAAATAATAATATATAATACATTGCACACTGAATAGACAATCATGTCTCCTTCTTCGTATGAAAGTGTTTCACTGCCTAGGTTTGATACAGGGAACAATTGAAGGCATAGTACACATGATAATCCACCAGTCCCTCAACATTTCATGTGGTATATGTTCATCCCAATGAATATGTACCAAACTTTACCTTTATCCTCCACAAGGATGAACAACTATGTTGGTGAGACTTAGAAGGTAACATAGTGTTACCTCCTGATCGCTCTATCTCGGGAATGCTTCTTCATGATCTCACATGAATTGGCATGTAGCACTTACAAACAGAGTACGTTGTGCATGATCATGGTTCAAGAGAGTATCGACCCATGTAGGCACAACGTCAAAGGAATTTGCAATAGGAGAGACGTCATAAATCCATGAAGGGAAAGTTGTCACAGAAGATCCCACAGGTCCTAAGCGAAAATGAGGGTGATGAACCTGCCTTAGGTAGTTGCCCACATAATGATGTTCCTCTCGTTGACTTCATTCAAGGGGTTGTGTATCAGAATCTTTACTCAACTATTCATAACCTGGATTTTGGTATCGATAGACATTAAGGGTCTAAAAAAGGAACACAAACACATGACAAAGATGGATGCTCCAATTGTTACCGCGATCGAGGCCGTGACCACTAGAGAGAAGGAAGCAGGCACTGACATGATGATGGTTCCAATTCTTCTTCACCTTCATCATCTCCTACACCCTCTCCTTTAGGATCTAGACATAATCACAAAGAAAAAGATCATGAGGAAAAGGGTAAGTGAAGTGAGAGTCATAGATGAAGTAGTTGAGAAAGGGGATGAGGGCACTCTAGAGAAACACACCGTGAAAGAAGGGAGAGTAGGGAACAACATAGGCATCATAGACGCCATAGACGGGATGATCATGATGAACCCCTACTCACTACTTGAAGTATGTTAGACATAACTGAGGCCGTTAGAATCCCAACAAGGCACCAAAAGGATAGTAGGATCAAGAGATTAGATATGAACAACATCCCACAATTTGAAGGGGGGTACAACGCTAATCCTCAAAATCATCTACAATCATTTTATGATGCATGTGTCTTAAAAAAGATAGAAAGTGAATGGGAAAAACTTAAGTTATTCCCATAGACACTAGTCAAAGAAGTGGAAAGCTAGTACTAGTCCTTAGAACCAAAATCCATTCAGAGGTGGAGTACCATGTTAGAATTGTTCAATGATAAGTACCAAACATACTCCTAAGTGTCCAACCTATGAAAGAAAATCCAAGGTTGGAAACAAGGAGGACATGAACCCTTGGATGCTACCACGGGCTGATATTATGCACTGTTACATTGTTGTTTTGGCCATGGTTATTCGCAAAGGGATCAACTATGCCATCTCGTAGATAGGCTTAGGCATGAAACATGAAGAACCCTTGGGACGTATGCCCAAGGGAGGCTATTTGAGCTTAGGACCCATCAAGTTCAAAGATTATTAGAGCAAGTTGCTAAGGAAGAAGGTGAGTTAAGAAAAAGAGAGAGTGCAGAGGCATATAATAGAGATCCTTTCCTCTGAAAGAGGGTAGTAGGATTCTGTGAGGATGAAGAAGGGTCACCACTAGAAGAGATGGTGAATAAGAAAACCTTGCCTATCCAAAAATTAGCATCGGAAGTATCGGCAAAGGTAGACCAAATGTGGGATTTCCTAGATGATAGATTTCAAACCATTTTTAAAATAGTTGAGGAGTCTAGAGAGCAAGGTAGTGATCATGAAAAAGGAAAGAAAAGAGAAACTAAACATGCATGGAATAAGGATAAGGGAACATTTTTCATCATCGAAGAGGTTGTGGATTCAGATACAGATAATGATAGTCGATGTGAGATATGCCAATATGACCATCCTAAGGGATGTTGCCCTATAATCTCACATCTGTAGGAGTTTGGGTTGTATGCAGTCAACCCATAATTAAACAAAAGGCAAACAACCCGAAGGTTACCTTATCCTCAAGGTAACCCAAGACAGTTCCACCAACCTTTAACATATTATCAAAGTGGAACTCCACCACAACCAATCGAGTAATATTAATAGTGTCAATATCCACAATCATGGGGAATTCCACCACCAAGGCAACAGTATCCTTACTAGCAACTTGACCCATATGGATATTACATGTAGTAGCCAATCTCTCCACATGACTATACTGGTCACGTTACTCCTCAACCTCACTACCAAGTCCATGAGTACTATAGGACTCCTTCTCCTAGGGGCGATGTTCCACAATCATATCATTCTTCTCATCTGGCTACACCTCTTCCACCCTTAACTCCATTACAACTTGCTCTAACTATGCAAGGTGAAATTCCTATCTAGCCACAGCAACCTAACGCCACAAGGGATGTTAACTCTTAACCTACTGTTGGTTCTGACCACTGCATGAAGAAAAGACCGTTCTTTAGAACCAACAGTCCAACTAAGCCCTCGCAAGCACAAGCGGCTGATTTTTCAACCACCTCACTATCACTTGAAGCTTCGGAGCTCCCTTCAACCCAAAAATCACGCTCAATGCATATGGTCATGTTAACTCATGCCGTCACTGATTGGATAAAAGTTAGTCATCTTCCTAGAAAATTCTTTAATCTTGGGAGTCCTCTAATATATCTACAAATCATTGGAAATGAACCATGCAAGGTTCTTTTGGATTTAGGTTCTGGTGTCAACTTGATTTCTCAAGAAATGTATAAAGCTTGGGACTTGCCTTCGCTAAAAAAGAGTAACATTTGTTTAGAGTTGGCCGACTAGTTCATCACTGTCTCATTGGGACTAGTGGAGAACATTGTCACCACTATTTGTGGGTGGTCATATTTAGGTGACTTCCTAGTGATTTAAGTAAATAATGGTAAGGGAAACTTCCCAATCATAATGGGAAGAGCATGGCTAAGCATAGTTGATGCACACCTAGGAATTTGCGATCTTTTCCTAGAAATATTAAAGGAAAATACATTTGGGAAGATCGAGAAGAAGAAAGTTCCATGCATCGCATACAGTGACTTAGGGTGTAATTG
Organism: Gnetum montanum; assembly: GCA_015680685.1. NCBI lineage: Eukaryota > Viridiplantae > Streptophyta > Gnetopsida > Gnetales > Gnetaceae > Gnetum > Gnetum montanum. The sequence continues at coordinate 53,231 of MNCI01014180.1, forward strand.
CATGCAGAAGTCATGATTCATCAATGTTTAACATTGCCTGCATGTAATCAGTGTGCACAAGTGACTGATATATAAAGATGCCTGTATGCAGCAACTACAACATAGGAAGTCACCCAGTGGTTGATAGCTGATCAAGAGAGCAGTTCAACTATATGCATGGAACCAACTAAGGGTTTGACTTGCACTTACATCGATAGCATAAACACATTAGAGAAAGTCCATCACCAACTTCCAAGTCTTGACATTGAAAATATCAACCGGGGGAAGTTGGAAATCCTAGATAGGTTTAAGTAAGAGCCCCTTGAGCTAAAACCATTGCCCACTGGTATGGAATACACATTTCTTAACAATGGAAAACCAGTAATTATTAACGTGAAGCTTGCTCCTCAACAAAAAGAAAGACTACTAAAAGTGATAAATAAATGGTTAAAAGCCTTCGCTTGGTCATATTCCAAATTAATTGAAATAGATCCTAAGATATGCCAACATAGGGTTTACATTGATCCCTCCATGAAGCCTCGAAGACAACTGTAGAGGCAATTGAACCCAAAGTTGAAGTAAGTAGTTAAGGAAGAAATTGAACAACTTCTAAAAGCTTGGTTCATATACCTCATTGCTAATAGCGAATGTGTTAGCCTCTTAGTTATAGTACCCAAAAAGGGAGGCAAATGGAGGATGTGCATAGATTTTAGGCTACTAAACAAGGCAATATTCAAGGACCACTTTCCATTGTCATTTGTTGACAAAGTCTTAGACACCATTGCAGGGCATCGCTACTATAGTTTTTTGGATGGGTACAATGGGTACAACCAAATAAAAATAGCCCCAGAAGACCAAGCCAAGACTACGTTTACCAGTCCTTAGGGAACACTTGCATACAAATAGATGCTTTTTGGCTTGTGCAATGCCCCTACAACATTTCAACAATTAGTTCCAAGCATATTACAATAGCAAATAGGAAATGGTATGGAGGTCTTCATGGATGACTTCTCCACCTATGGTGCAAACTTTGATCAAGCCTTGGACTGATTAGAGCAAGTATTAAAATGATGTGTAGAAATCAATTTAAGGATGAACTAGCCAAAAATCCATTTAATGATCCAAGAAGGTGTAGTATTAGGTCATAAGATCTTACAAACAGGGATAGAGGTAGATCCTGAAAAGATCAAAGTTATCTAAGGAATTACCCATCAACTAGAAACTATAAAAGATATCCAATCATTCCTTGGACACACTAGCTACTACAGAATGTTTATTGAGAACTTTTCAAAGGTTGCAAAATCATTAGTTGAATTAATGAAAAAGGACATACCTTTCGAGTGGACCAGGGAATGTGAACTAGCTTTCCAAACTTTAAAATAGAAGCTAGTAGAAACACCTATTCTACAAGATCCTAACTAGTCTAGGCCATTCTACATAATGACTGATGCATCCAACTATGCTTTAGAAGCCATACTTACATAGTTAGATGATCAAAAATGTCCTTATTACATTCACTATGCAAGTAAAAGTATTGTTGGTGCACAACTTAACTACACTACAATAGAGAGAGAATTAATGACTGTAGTGTTTGCACTAGAAAAATTTAGGCACTATGTCTTTGGCTATAAGGTATTCGTACACATGGATCATAGTGCAATAAGGTTCCTAATGAATAAGCTAATGGTAAGCCCTTGCATCATACAATGGCTTGTAATCTTACAAGAGTTCAATCTTATGATGATCAATTGTAAAGGCATCAAGAACATAGTTGCTGATCATTTATCTTGATTGCGATGGAACAACAAAGCGGATAAGTATTCAATTTTTGACTATTTCCTAGATGAACTCCTCTTTACAGGTGTAGTAAATAATCAATTAACCATGAAGAAAAACTGGTATAATAGCATTCTCACCTATCTCCTTACACAACAAACACCACAAGGGTTTGATGCCAAAAAGAAACAATAGTTTCTTCACTGAGCCAAGTATTTTATGAAAATAAATGGAAAACTTTATAAAGTATGCCCTAATGGCTTGGCTCAATGGTGTGTTCCTGATGTAGATCAACTACGAGTTCTCCAAGAGGCTCATGAGAGTCCTTGTGAGGATCATTACACTAGGAGACAAACAACCATTAAGATCTTTCTTGTAGGATATTATTGGCCTATATTGTTTTGGGATGCGCATCATTTCATCTAGTCTTGTGAGCATTGTCAATGTGATGGGGGGATGACTGCTAGAATGGAGGGGCCACAACAATGGATCCAACCTTTAGAACCCTTCGACATTTGGGGAATTGATTTTATGGGGCCGATTACACCAATGTCCAATGGAAAATATTATATTATTGTTGCTGTTGATTACCTTAAAAAATGGGCAGAAGCAGCTACAATTAAGGATTGTACATCATCCACAGTTGCACGATTTGTTCAACAACAAATCATAAACAAGTTTGGTGTGCCTCGTGCACTTATTTTAGAAAATGGTACACACTTCATAGGTGCTACTTTTCACAAATTAATGCAACACTTAGGGGTTGAGCACAAATTTACTACACTATACAACCCCCAAGCGAACAGTCAAGCCAAAGTTACCAGCAAGGAGATTACGAAGATATTGACAAGAACCATTAGCAAGTTTAGATGAGAGTAGAGCACTAAACTGAACGATGCTCTCTAGGCATATCACTCCACATGGAAAATTCCTATAGGATACTCTCCCTATGAGTTAGTGTATGGTAAATTACTAATGCTTCCCATTCAAACTGAGCTCCATACACTATCCATGGCATGTCACCTCAACCTTGACCTTGATCTAGCATTAAAAAAAATGGTTGATGATCCTTAACCTGCTAGATGAGAACCAATTGGTTGCCCTATCATCTAATGAATTGCACAAGGCCTTCAATAAAAAATGTCATGACCTAAGGATTAGGAAAGTTAAATATCAACCAGGAGACAAGGTTCTCTACTGGAATCCCACACATGTGCCACAATGTACCAAATTTCAAACGCTATGGGAAGGACCTTATGTCATTCATGAAACTTTTCATTCAGGGGCCATGATGATATAAAAACTTGAGAGCTCAAATAAGAAACTGTTGGTCAACGTCCAACAAACCAAACCTTTCCATGAGCTTAGGATAGCCAATACCCATACTACCTCTATTGGTAGATAACCTTTCTTGCTATTTAAGATCTCCTCCTTCCAACTCAGTTGTGGGGGAGATGGCCACCTATGCCAACCATTCTAGGCCCTCAGTTCTTTTGTATTTTTGTATTTTTTTTTGCACATTTTTTAATATTTCTTATTTTTGTTTTACACCATCATTTACATTTTAATATTTCTTTGTTTAGTTGATTTACTTTCATTCGTCATACAATAGTGCTTCCTCCTTCTCCATCTCGCTCTCCTTGGGATGGTGGTCAGTCTTTGTGGAGGCATTCTTATTACTTTAAGAGGATGGATTGGCCAAGTGTATTGATGCAAGGTCACTGAATGTGGTTGGTTTGAGTCTGGATTTGGAATGAGTTCTACTCAGTCACATTAATCATGACATACAGAAAGGACTTTATACAACCTTACTCTTGGGACTCCATTTCATTTGTACTCTCCATATTTCTTTCCATGTTCCACCCCATTGCTAGTTTTATGATTAGTCCATATTTTGGTTGATGCATTTTTCTTCCTTGTTAAACTCTCATGGGTAAGTTTTTAACTCTTGCTTCCAAATGACATTCCTAGAGCCTATGGACTCTTTGTTTTATGGGTTTGTTAGGGCATAAAGGGCATAGGCCTACTTTGGGGAGGATCCACTGGCATTCTTTTTTGGTGCAATTGTTAAGTTCTTTCCTTTAAAGATTCTTTGCAATCAACCATTTCTCATTTCATCTCCATCTTTAACATCCATCTTATTAGCAGTGCCATTGTTATTTTTTCCATCTTTCTTATTCCTTATATTTTTCCATATTATTGCTACTAGAGGTTCACTCTTAGTCGTGGGGGCCCTGGCACAAATTTTTCAATTTCTCCATTCTACTACTTGGCTAACCCCTACACCTTGGGTAGTTATTAGTAATAAATCTCTAACCCAGTTTCTACCATAACCACAACCTAGCCAATGTGCTTTATATTGAGGCAAAGTATTAGCTGCATTGTGGTTTACTTATCCTTGCTCATTTGTGACTATGTTGTGTGTGCATATGGCAATTACATGGACAATGGACTAGGGTAGGAGGAAGCACTCAAGATGGACTAAAGCTAGAGCATTTATGCTAGGAACAAGTTTGATTGCATGGTTATGGATAAATAACGAAATGCACAATCTCAGCATTGGTAGCAATGTGCCTCATTTTTCTTTTTCTCTTTCTCTCTCCATTTCTCTTTAAGCAATTGAATGAAGGTCTGGATGCCACTTATGTACAGTGTTCACCATCATGGGTATGAACACCAATGTTGTAATGTATTGTTGATTCATTCACTGGGCACTTAGAGTCTGCCATCCCGTTTCACTACCAATTGTCATTCAGTCAATAATCCCATACCTTTCCAATATTTTGTAAGAAACTTGAGGACAATTTTTTATTTAGTTGTGGGGGTATGATGAGCCACGATATCATGGCCGCAATATTGAATCCATAATATCGGGTCCACAATATCAGAGCTTTCCATGCGATGTCAGATACCCGATATCATGTCCTACCTCATTACTGATAAATAAGAGGTGGACGCACTTGGCTTGCGTAGTTAATTTTAGTCCCTTATCCAAACTCTTGCCTTTTCTCCCTCTCAGAGTTAGAATTTTTTCTATGTGCCTATAGTAGGAGTCATAAAGTGAATGGATCTTTATTCGAGCATTGTGTACTTGAGCACACCTTGTGTATGACAATAAAGACGAACTTTGTGATAAACCTTGCAGCATTCAGAATAGATTAATTAATGTTATTTTCAGCTATTTAATGCTTTCCTTAGTTAATTAATGTTCTCTCTCTCTCTCACCCTACGACTCTCCTAAGTAAGCACACTTAGTATGATCACTTTGAGCATGCATGTAACACTTGGTGACCCAGTAATAATTAGTGCTTGGTAATCCCAGTAGTGTTGCATTGGTTTAGGATGTGTATGACAAGTGAGAATGGATACTGGTGTTAGGATTAAATAAAGCCTAGTTAATCAATAGTTAAATTAAATTAGTTACTTAGTTATCTCTCTCCTCCCTTATTAGTAGCAGGACATAAAAACACATAAAAAGGAAAAAAATCATATGCCTCAAGTTTACTTAACCATACAATCATGACATACAAGTAAGCTTGGGAAGACAATGATTGATCAACCCATTCTTGTTCCACAAGGTGCATAGGCACTTAGTCCTTGGAATTTGACGGAATCGTGCATGTACTCTCGTATTCATATGGTTGAGCATAGGAATACCTCACCACTCATCAATGAGTATTAAGGCCCACCTTCCATACACATCTTGAACTCGTTATGATAAGATTAGGTTACCAAGTGTTAAGCTTCTAGGTGTACCAAGCAATAACACTACTAGGATTACCAAGTATTAATAGTATGCTTGAGGCATTTGAGCTTACATCTATTATTTAAGTGTATTCATTAATTAAGAACATGAATGTAAAGTGCATGAAAGTAAACATTAATCTATTTTGAGTGCGGTAAGGGGTTCCAAGAATCTTGTCTTTATTGTCATCACATCAAGGTGTCCAAGTACATTGATGCTCAAATAAGGATCCATAGAATCCTTGAAGTCCTATTGTAGATACTTAGAAAATATTCTAACTCTTATGATAACAAATTTCAAGAACTTCATTATGCTATTGACTCAACGGTCCCATTAATGTGATGGGTACACACATTTACAGAGGTAAAGAAAGACACTACATCAATGCATTGACATCAATGAGGATGCATCAACGCATACCCATTGAATTTGTGATTCATTAGCTTGTTAAGGGTTTGGGTTATAGTTGTATTGCACCTTGGATTGCAAAAGTTATAGCCCATAATCTATTACAAATTTTTTAGTTTCATATTTATATCTTAATTATTGCAATAGCATGCATCACCTACCTAATTTAAAACATTATTACCATACTTTAATTTAGGCATCATGTGCTTGCATGCATAATAACTCTACCTATATATGATGTTGTTCGATTTTGTAGCTAAGCTTAGGTAGTTGAAATCACATAATCCCTATCTAAAAGTTGTATTTAATGCATCAAATGATTTGGATATTCAAGATTTTTTTAGCAATTTAAAAATATTCTTTATTTTAATATATTTTTAAAATATGTTGATTTTTTCTACCATGTTATTGGAGTAGAGTAGTTTCTCACGTTTTTAATCATTGATGACTACCCATTTGAGACAAAATTGTAATGTTACAGTATATATGATTTATTTTTGATGCCCCTATAGATCCTATGGGTCTTCAAATGTAATAAAATCAGATGGGTTGCATAATTATGTATATAATAATACATTTTTAAAGCTTAATAAGTTTATTAAAAATTTTTATTTTATTTAGAAAATTAAAATTATACATTTAAGTTTCCACCTAGTAAACTTTATCTTGAGGAAAATGAAAAAATATGATAGTTATGAATATAAATTTTCTTTTATTTTTTTTTAAATTTAAATGCAAGTTTTAGTGTGGTGAAAGCTTAATCAGATTTATAAAACTTGGGTCCATTCACTGAATAGATACAAATTTTCAATCTACAAGGAAGATAATTTGGGAGACATGATTTATGGTAGCCTATTTTGATATTCAAAGCCAAGTAAGAAAGTTTTGGAAGAGCATAGAAATTCCAATGAAAGTTAAAATTGAGTTCCATGTGCTTAGCTTTGCCTTTTTAGTTTTTACTTGCTCATATGACATTGTTTCACAACGTTTTATGTGAGTTGCATGAATATACAATAAGTTACTAATGATTATTTTGAAAGTTTTACATACTTTTAGAAGTTAATAATATGTTTATTGAAGGAGAGACTATTCTTATAGAAGTTAGCTATTTGGGAGTTTATATCTTACCCATAATATTTATGAATTCTTATTGGATAAATACTTGCCAAAAGTGATAATGGAAATTTAAGATAGAGAATGGTCTTAAGAGGGAGTTGTGTTTTTTGAAAAATAATAGAGAGTACATGTTTTATTCTAGTTTGAATAGTAATGCAAGTTGGAAAATTGGTCAAACAAGTAATATTTTAAAATCTTTGGGGGGATATGTCAAATTTTAAAATTTAAAATGAAATATAATGAAAACAAACTATGAAAAATATGAGAGAAAGTACAATAAAGAACGAAAATGTGATTCTACATCCTAAGCCAAACTAGGGCTTACGATGAGACACTTTCACATTAGCCTCTCAAACAAATTTATACATAATTTATTTCCATATTTGACATAGAATATGATGAAAATTGCCAAATATCATATTCGAGAAACCATTGGATTGTTGAGGAAGGTAAGAAAGGATATTTCTAAGTACATATCCAACACTCCCCTTCAAATTGTGATGGTAGTAATTCTAAAATCATAGTTTGTCTTAATACATTTGCAACCAAGGTGATAGATGGTAAAATGATCACTAATCAATGATGAAATAATCACTAAAATAATAATTCATGCTCAAAATAGTAGTGATAAAATGATCTCTTAGCACCAAAATACCAATATAGAAATGGGCAGCAACTAAATGATTGCCCAACACTAAAAGATTGATATAGATATGGGCAGCAATAGAATGAATTTTGTTAGAAAGTAGGAGTGAAGTTTGTTGGAAAATCATAATATTAGCAAGTGAAAACACAAATCCCCATAGCAACAAAAATATGAAGCTATCCCTAATGGTCAAAATTAATGACAATCACATAAACTTTCAAGATCAACACCCACTCTTTCATGCTTGGGGCAAAGAATGATGGCAACATTAGTGGAAGAAATAGAGAAACATTGAACATAAAAAACATGATTTGGTACCATGTGAAATTTAAAAATTTAAAATAAAGTATAATGGAAATAAACTATAGAAAATGAGAGAGAAAATAATAAAGAAGAAAAATGAGATCTCACATCCTAGGCCAATTCGAGGCCTAGAATGAGGCACTTTCACATTAACTTCTCAATCTAATTTATACATAATTTATTTCCAACTTTGACATAGAATATGATGGAAATTTCCAATATCATATCCAAGAAACTACCAAATTATTGAGAAAGTTGAGAAAGGATATTTCTAAATACATCTCCAATAGGATATAGAAGGAAAAGAAAACATTTATGTTTGAATAGTATTAGGGAAGTCTATAAGACCTTAATTCAAGGGAAATCTATGTATTTATTGGTGCTGTTCCTAATCATTTACAATACACAATTAGAAAATCATGAATTATTTGGGAATTGTAGTAGATAGATGGCTCAAAATAAATAGCATTGAAAATGAGCATGACATTTTCTTTCATATCCTACATGTAAGATAGTACATTGATAGTTACATGAATTACCAACACATAATTAGTGGAGTGTATATAATGAATTGGCATAAGGTTCTTCTAAAGGTAAGAAATCATATTCACATAATAACATTGAGTAAGCTATTTGTATCTTCACCTTCAACTCATTGAGACGAAAAGTTTTTTGCACCCTTTCAATATGTTTCTAAAGTTTAGCACTAAGTCTAAGTCCCTACAAAATACATCCATACAATATAGTAGGATAGATGATAGCTTGAAAATTTTATTTTTTGATCATCTAAGCCTAGAGTTCTAAATCCTTGTTTTTGAAAACATATAGAGCCTTAAAACTACCTACTAGTATTTATTTGATGCAGTTTTCCTACATGTAATTGTTGATATAAATGAGACCCAAATAATTAAAAGAATCTACTATTTGCACATTAACACCTTGAAAATGAAAGTTATAATATGCATTTGTTTTACCCTAGTTCATCAATTTGGATTTATTCACATTCACTTGAAAACCAAATGAGTGACAATAATTTTTAAAAATTTGCAACATATTTTGCATATCTTTTGTAGTAGTGGAGATCAATGTAGCATCATTTGTATATAAAAAAGATTTATTGCTTAGGATCCAATTTTGATAGCATGACTATCTTGCCAATTGCATAACTATTCTTGCATTTCATTAATAAAAATACCAAAGAGAGTTGGAGAAAGCAAACAATGTTTCTTAACTCTAAAGTTGATTGGGAATTGAAATTTTTTTCTCTAAATTATTGTTTATAATATCAATAATCACTTCCTCACATAATCTTCGAGTTGTCACAATCAAATTTAAATGGAGGCTAATTTTATGTAAGCCCAACCATAATTTTGTACAAACCATTAAATCATATGATTTTGCAAAATAAATAAAACAAATAAATTTTTTATTAGGAATTTTTTCAAACTCCATATAGTATCTCAAACTAAGTGACCAAAAATGGAGCTATTTTGTCTAAAACTTGTTTGATACCTTACCCTAACTTGGTTAATTTCAACCTAAAAACTGATTCTCTTTTTTATCTCCCATTTTATATAATAAGATAACTTTACTAGTTTTCCAATATTGATCTAATTCTTAATCCATTGTTAAATTTTATTTGTGCAAAATTTCTTTATGAATAGCAGGTCCTACCTACATTAATAATTTTGCATATAAGAAAGTTGAATCTACAGCTTTGCTAGATGCTAGCCTTTTAATACCCTATGTAATTTCCTTAAGAGTAAATTAGTGAGGTGCTTGTTATACAATAGTAGTAGAATTATCATTTTCTCTTGTAAATAGTTTATTGTAAAATGAACAGATATCTTGAAAAGAAAAATAATGATGAAGAGGCTTTATGACAAAAACTTTACTTAGCCTATTTAGGTTTCTATTTAATGGTGTAAGCAAAATATTCTTACTACTCTAATAAATTTCCTTTTCTTACTTTTAATTAAGCATTTTTATGCCTTAACTAAACTTTGACTATGACTCTTATTTGCATTCTTAATATTTTGTCTAGCCAACATGTAATCCTCATGAAACGAAGTTTTTTAAGCACACTATTATTATGAATGCACAACTTGCTTAGTTGTTGTAAGCAAAATTTATTCTAGTTCTTTATGGTATCTTTCAAGAGTTTATTTGTTATGTGTTGCATTTGATGAATCGTGGTTTGCTAGGCCCTGATATCGGATCTTTGATATTGGGTATGCGATATCACAGCTTGGATAATGATATCAAATACATGATACTGTGATTCCTATGTAGGCCTATAAACATACAATTTAGGCACATAGGAAAGGAGTCAGTTGGTAAGCTTTAGGGTAGAGTCTTTTTGTTAGTTTTTAGTTCTCTTCCCAGTGCATGCCCGCAATGTGATGTTTGAAATTATATGGAACCTTTGTTTGAGTGTGATGTACTTGGACAAGCACACAACCAGAAATAAAGATCGAGATTACTTCATCATTACAACATTCACTTAGTCTTTAATTGTTTAATTCTTGATTATTATTTATTTTTTTCTTAGTTAATATTGTTTTTATCATCATTTACTATTTCTATTGTTAAATGTGGAATGGGTATGCCTTAATCATGAACATTTAAGTGTAACTACTTGGTAACCTAGTAGCGTATCTAGGAGTGCTTCCAGTAACATGCGCTTGGTAAGCCTAGAAGTTGTACACAAAGTCCAAGATGCATATGAATGATTAAGGACAGATGCTCATTGCACTTAGGCTAATCTAGATTTTTTTTCCTATTGCGTATTAGCTTAAATCAAGATTATTTTTCATTGTCTCTAGGAGTAGCCTAGTGTTAGGAATTAGATCATACACCTCATGTTGGACTAAACCATACGTGATAAAGTAATTACTAGTCCAGGTTGGAAGATAATGAACTATGATCAACATGTAACTATCTAGGTGCCACAATTAATTTGTTTATGGAGTTTGATTGGATCGTGCATACACGCTTGTATTCGTATGGCTGAGCATACTGGTACCTCACCACTCATCATCATCCCTATATTTTCCTTGACTTTTGAGCTAACTTTA
>MNCI01014182.1:20421-43870 GCA_015680685.1 Gnetum montanum
TCTTTTAAACCTTTTTAATTGATTGTGTTTAATGGTCAAAGACTCTGAGAACTAAGTTCTTCTTTAAAAACATAATGGTCTCATGGCCTTATTTATAATGATGAGGGTCTTGTTCATCATTGTAAAAACCTTGATTCTCATTCCAAGAATTTACAATTTCTTCATTCATGAGCCATTCTTAGTCTTATTCATGACCATTCATAGTAAATTTTCTTTTTATAATGATCACATCATATAATCTTCATCCACAAACCTTTATTCACATTGAACTCATAAGCATCATTTACAAGTCCTTAGCAGTTTTCACAATCATCTCTCATTAATACTCATAAATATTTATAAATCATTTACTTACATTGCTAATTTAATTCAAAGCTAGAAATTCAAGTTTAAATTTCATTTTTAGTTCACAACTTAAGTTCAATAGTCAAGTTTGACACTTAAAGTTCAAAGGGTAATTCTCTTATCATTGATCATCACATTACTCAGAAAGTTTGCAAGTGTTTAGGTTTTAAAGAGATGATTTCAATGAGTTAAAAATCTCTAGAAAACTCTATATGGTAAAGTTATAACTCACCACTACCTTAGCATGAGCAATTACAAGTAGTGTTATCCTAGCTACTTGATTTAGCTTGAAGTTTTAGTAAGTGTAAACTTATATTGGTTTTAAGAAACTTGATTTTTTATGTATGACTTGCAGTGATATTATGAACTAGTCTAAAGGACTAGTGCTAAGCTCATGCTCATATAATGTTAATTATTTTTTGAAATTTAAGATTGATGCAACTTACAATATTTAGAGTCTATTTGTCTTAAGTGTCATGACTTGTAGGAGCTTGTACTAGACTTATATACTAATTATGATCGATTAACTTAATAGTTTAAAATCTCATATGTTGAAATTTTAGCTTTTTCTTTATTCTATATTTCCTGTGTAATTCCAATAATATGCATTGATAGGTGCAATAAGCCATATCATTATGGAACAAGCAAATATACATGTTCAAAGAAATGCAAATTGAAAAATTGTACGAAAAAAATGAAAAATTTGAACATTTTAGTTCTATATTTTTGTTGATTTCATTTTGAAATGGACATGACAATTTAGTTATGCTCTACATAGATAATTCTTGGCCTTTGGTTAGGTTGATCTGCTCAAGGTTTACTAAGAATCAAATTTTCTGCATGAAGTACATAGGTTGCCCCAATTTAGTTTGAATATTAGAACTAGTTAAGGAGAATTGAATAATTTTAAAGATGGAATTTCCCCATTAACAAAGCATTTTCACCATGTTGATTACCTTAATCTAAAATGACTAGGCCTAAGCTACGTATCAAAGGAGAAAGGTACCAAAGAGTTAGGTATTCACCTTGAAGATATTGTAACAAATACAATGAAAGGAGAGATAATTAGTGATTGATTTTATTAATCCTACCAAGAAACCTTAAAGGTCAAGTCATACTTATGACATGAAAAGATGAAAAGTATATGCATTGTAGGATAGGCAAATCAATTAGAATCTTTGTTATCATTTAAGCTAGGGCATTTTCGTTTCTCTCATTCCTTCATGATATAGATTTCCAAGTAGTTTGATCTTCTCAATGGATTCAACATTCAAAATTTAAAGGATCCAAAAGAGAATATAGAAGAAGAAAGAGAAGAAAATAGTAGTAGTTTTTCAGGTACAATTTATGATTGATTTTTAAAATTTTTTAAATGTATTTTACCTATAGGTTGAAAGACATGATCCAGTCATCGACCAAGACAATTAAACATAAATAAAATGATTACTTATGCTAAAATATTAAAGGATAAAACTTAATATTATTTTTAAAGTTACATTCTCAAAGCAATTCCAATGTGCAAGCTATCTCAAGATGATGTTATACTTGGCCTTTTGGCCACCACTTCTACTAATTTTAAATTTCTATGGAAAGTCATTAGGCCTATTATTCTTTATTACATTTGGAAGTGTAGATGTAATGTTATCTTTCAAAGGATTGATTATTCTAATAAATGTCATCTAATAATGCAACAGAAATTGTAGATATTCCGCCTCATTCATTTTCAACTCAAATCTCAAGCATCAAAGTTCAAACTGGATATTCAGCAGTTGATTCATCTTTTGAACCCTTGAGAAGGACCCATGCACTCAAGAAATGCTCTTCAACAAGGATCTCAACATAGAAGCTTCCCTCCTTACATTTGACTACAATCTCTATACAAGGGTCTCTCTGCTTTTTATCGAGCACTATTAGCATCATCCAAATTTTTGCCACTCTCTCTTGTAACAGGCTGGATGGTTGGTGGTTGGTGGTTCCCCAAATTGGGTTTCTCCCTCTTGTGAACAATTATTTATGAGGTTGTTTCCTAGAGTTTCATCCCTAGTGTTCTTAGTTTTTCATATTTTTATCTTCGTGACTTAATGTGGTTTATGTATTTGACACTTCTTTTATTAATAAAACTTCTTTTCGAGGTCCCACACACCAGCACACCCCCCACCCCCATCCCCAATATTATTATTATGTTTTTGGATACATAATTAATATGGAACTTTCTTACAGCTTAAGTGAGTCAATCACTTAATCCAAGCCATACAAGTTGTGGTATTTTGAGCCTAATAAACCTAGAGTGAGCATGTTCACCTTGTGAGAGGCAAGTCAAAGAGAAATATATGAGCCTTACATTATTGAATCAAGGAAATAAGTAATGATGAAAATAAAATTGAGGGTTGAAGACAAAAGGTACTCACACTTAAGTATGTAGGGTAGTAATCAAGACATTCATCTTTTAATTTGAAAGTTGTGGGTTCAATTCCTACTTGCCCTTATTAGTGTGGTAACTACAATGGAGTCTTCTTATTGTACTAACACATAATTAAAATTTATCTTTTTTAAAGAAATTAATTATTTTTTATACTTTTATTGAAAGGAAAATTTTAATTACAGTTTAATACTATGTCATCTTTATTGATCTTAGAGAAATATTGTTGTCATGGTAACTTTAAGTTACACATGCAATTTTACTAGTTAACATTGAGTTACAACTTGATGTATCCCTATGTTTCAATTTTTTAAGGGATGTAAACGCCAAAAAAGGAGGCAAATTCCGACCATGCTCCAATGTGCATATAGGAACCAGACTAAGGAAGCTGGAAATTTTACAACAATTAAAATGGTTCCACATGGAATTGAACAAAATCAAGTGCAGAGAGAGTGCAGATGCCCTGTCTGTTCGTCAACGCGGTGTTGGAGAACTTGTTTCCCAGGTTGCTATCGAAGGAGGCAGATTGTCTTCACACATTTCTCCTTTGTCAATGTTGAAACAGGGAATGGACACCAGCGATTATGTAGGCAAATTGTGACCCTGGATCTGGCAAATCCACAGTTAAAGAAAATTTGCGACTTGTGTCATTGAAGGCCTCTGATCTGGATCCGATGCAATGCATGTACAGGCCAACAAAGCAACCTGCATTACCATTGTTTGAATTTCAAAATCCCTCTGCCTTTCCATTTCTGTGGAAGAGGATATGAGGATCCATCAAATCCTTCAGCACAAGGTACCCTCCCTTGAGATACTTATATTTTGCAAAGGCCACCAAGTTGACTTGCCCAGGACTTCCTACATCTTTTAGACCTGATACAATCTATAAAAGCACCATGCCAAAACTGTAAACATTGGATTTATATGTGAGCTAAAAGCATTGTTCGAAATAGTGAGGATCAAGGTACCCCAGAGTCCCCTGTGGAGCCATGGTCACATGGCTAACCTCAGCACCAATGGCCCTGCAAATGCCAAAGTTGGCGACTTTCGCATCCATGTGACCATCTAGTAATATGCTAGATGATTTCACATCCCTGTGCAGGAGAGGTGGATTCATGGAGTGCAGAAATGCCAATGCTTCTGTAGTTTGAAGAGCGATCCTCATTATAACATGCCACCCCAGCTTCATCTCTAGTCTTTTCGAGGCATAAAAATGATCTGCCAAAGTACTGCTACAGATGTACTCAAAAAATAGAAGAAAATATTCATGATGACACGAGGAATGTAGGTCACTGTAGCCATAGAGTCTTACAATATTGGGATGCTAGATTTGGTAGAAGATTGTGGCCTCATTTAGAAATCCATCCATGGTAGCAACTGTGCTGTGTTTCCGGTGAAGTCGTTTCACGACAACATTTCTCCAATCTCGGAGTGTTCCTTTACACACTGCATAGAAACCTCCATTGCCAATCTTGGATGGCTTAGCTCTTTCTGAGAAAACATGGGGAGATGTGGAAGAGATTTTAACTTGCGCTTGCTTTTGTTGTTGATGTTGCCTCTGACGATGCCTCCATATTAAAACCAATAACGCCAAGGTCACAATCAATGCCATAGCTACAGCCTCTGTTCCTACCTCTACAAATGTATTATGTCAAGGAAAAACCTGATAGCATCAGAGGCACTAAATACTGTTCTCAGAGTTAGATCTATGCTTCATAAGATTCTGAATGGTATGAAGATACAATGGTATAAGATCCGAAAAATAACACTATATGTAAAACTCTCATTTTATATTCTTAAGCAAATTGAGTTTAGAAAGAAATTTATTCAGAAATAGCTACTACTTCATTTCCTATATAGTTATGCATGCATGTTCTAGTTCCAAACATGAATAAAGGAAAGACGTATGTTAAAGTAAAGGTGCGTAAAAAACTAAAAGTGTAATTCGGATTCTAAAATGCACTGTTAGCAAAAATTTAAAGGGAATCCATGAGGCATAAATGGTTAAAAGAAAATCAGTAAGATCGTATTGAAGAACATGGCATCCAGACAGAAAATGGAATTTCCCCATTCTTAAAAGTTCCCCTGTAAATACTAAATAGTTTAAAATGAAAGTAGGCATGAAGACTGGAATTCCTTTAAAATGAAATCCACAATTCCACATTTTCAAGGCTGCATATTATTTACTAAAATGAATAATAGAATAAATTACGTAATCTACTCTCTACCTGTAATAAGATGGTTCTTTGAGGAGTTTGATTTCTCTGCACTCCATGGTGACAGTGCTGCTAAGGACGGTGATGAGACACATGAAATGCTAAAGCTAACGTCTGAAGCATTATAACCACATTGTCCACCCTTGTACCGGTGGCATTCATAGCATTTGGCTTCTCTGTCAGGCTGGATGGTCCAAGTTAGTGTGAAATCGTTGTTTCTCCATAAGTCCAGAAATTCTGTTGGGCTGCCATAGCTATTGAAAAGTAGGTGATCTTTCCAATGGACCCAAACCGAGAATTCATCTTTGCAACCAGAGAGTGATTACTTTCCTATCAATTTAGTATAAATCAACATAATAATTTTATGATAAAGCACTTGTACATGCATTCTAGTTTATTTATTTAAGATATCTCTATAAAAAAATTTAATTTAGATAGAAATTTATAACTATGTTTTTGTAACTCTTATTTAGGTACATGATTCTCTTTGGATATTTCATAATACCTTTTTGACAACTTGCCAGAACTAGATTTTTAACCTCTATAGAGACTACCTTTAAGTATTTCACAATACCTTTCTAGTATTCCACTAAAGTTCATTTTGATTATTCATTTAGAGACATCAGGGTATATATTTTTGTTAAAAGCCTACCCAATTTATGGATGCAACAAATATTGCAAAGTAGATTTTACTATTTGTTTTTTGATTAAGATAGTAAATAATAGGTACTAATCCTTCTATTAGCTACATTTCCCAATCTTGGAGATAATATGATTCTGGTACAGGATTTTTCAAGCCACAACAATAATGATTAGTATTCACAAGTGAAATAGAAAAGTAAAATCTTTTTCAAATTACTCTATCATATCTTGATTATAAAGTTTGTTCATATGACCATTAACTACATACCTAGTTTATTCCTTATCCGTTATTTCTATTGATCTATTTGTATTGATTAATTATGTATGGCCCTATCCATTTCTAAGTAAATTTCTTTTTGTACTAATTAAATTTAGGATCAAATATTAGAACATGATCTTCTATAGAAAATTTAATTTTTCTAATTTTCTTACCATGGAAGATTTTAGTTTTGCCTTGTTATAACTATTTTCTAAGCAATGCATCTCTATGGAGTTCATTTATATTTTATAAGCATCTTTTCAATCTTTCATCTAAATCTATATTATGGGTTTACGGTATGTTCAAATATTTTATTTTAAATTTAATAGGTTAAAGTGGGATTTTCCCATAAACTAATTCATACAAAGTTTTCCTTGTGGTATGCTTCCATGTTATTCTATGTGCCCATACTACCTTTGACAATTTTTCAACCTAATTTGTTTTCTTGGTATTAACTAATTTAGTTAGAATTCTAATAATTTTCCCATTTGAGACTTTTGTTTGCCTATTATTCTCAAGATCATATGTTCATCTTGGTATTTAAAATGCTGAAGTGCTTTGATGACTAAAAATGCTTGTTTCTCTAAGTCTGAATGATTTAATTCTGAACCTTTTAGCTGATACCCAAAAAATCCAATTGGTTAATCTTGACCTTCATCATCTTTTTGTGTTAAAATGGCAGCAATAGAATCATTCAAAGTAAAAGAATATAACCAAAAATCCTCTTTTAGCCTAGGCTTCACCAATTGTGGAGCTTCTTGTATAGCATTTTTAATTTCAGATAAAGCTCTCTCTAATTCTAGTGTTTTCTCTACTTGGACGTCCTTTTTTAGCATATGCATCAAAGGCTTGGTAATTTCAGTAAACCCGGGGATGAACTTTTTCACAAAGTTTATCTTCCCAAAGAAAGATCTAAGAGATTTCTTACTTGTGGGATGCTCAATATTCTGTACTGCTTGGATTCGGGAATTGTCTATGGCAATCCCTTCTTGACATATCATATGACCTAATAAACTTCTGGATTTAACCTCGAAGGTACACTTCTTAGGATTTAATGAAATACCAATCTCACGACATCTATCGAAAACTTGTTGTAGATGATTAATATGATCTTATTTTTTCTTTGAGAATATTGTAATATCATCCAAATAAACCACCATAAATTTGCTTAATAAATTGTTAAATTCTAAATCCATTGCTCTTTGGAAAGTAGCTCCAGCATTTGACAATTCAAATGGCATTCTTTGGTAAGCCAAAGTTCCCCATTTGGTGATAAATGTTGTTTTGTATCTATCATTTTTATCTACCATGATTTGATTATAACCTGAGAAACCATCTAAGAAAGAATATACTTGACAACCTGAGACTTTAATCAGCATCTCATCAATTCTTGGAAGTGGATACTTATCCTTTTTTTAGGCATCATTCAGATTTTTAAAGTCTACACAAAGTCTTATATCACCATTTTTCTTTCTTAATGGAACAAGGTTAGCAAGCCATGTTGAATATCTTACTGGATATATGATTCGTACTTGCAACAACTTCTTGATTTTGATTTCGATAGCTGGTTTGAATGATGGATTAAATTTCCTTTGTTTTTTCTTGACTATTTTACAACCTTTTATTAAAG
Organism: Gnetum montanum; assembly: GCA_015680685.1. Taxonomy (NCBI): domain Eukaryota; kingdom Viridiplantae; phylum Streptophyta; class Gnetopsida; order Gnetales; family Gnetaceae; genus Gnetum; species Gnetum montanum. Next base: position 27,933 of record MNCI01014182.1, read on the forward strand.
AAATTTCATGTGTCATCACGTCTGGTCTAAAAGCTTTAAGATCATCATAAGACAAAGCAAAATTGTCCAAATTATTTCTTAGACATGTTAACAAATTTTTCTTGAAACTCGAATCTCTTTCCTTTGTAACATTCAACATCTTTGGTATTCTGTCTAATCCAAAATTCACTACCTCGAAAGCTTGAGTATCTGAGTTTTTTATATCCTTTCCAATAAGTAAATTTTTCTTAAACTCATGTTCCAAGTCAATCATCCTTTTTGGAATGAAATTAGTTTTGGAGTTTGATGACGTTTCAGGTATCAATTGACCCTCAAATTCTTGTTTATTTTTCATAAATCTTAGTACCTGATCATCATCCTCAAATACTTGTAAATGTCTTATATTATTTGGTACTAATGGTTGATGTTCTTCTTCAACCATTACATTTTTATAACTTTCTATTATTTGCATATCCAATGTTGAAGCTGCCTTTGCCAAATCATCTACTATAAGATTCTCTACTTTGTTTATATGCTCTATTTGATAATGTTGAAACTAATCTAACATCTTACAAGAAAGTTGCTTATAAAGTCTTAAGAATGAGCTCTTCACTACACAGTTACCATTTACTTATTCACAAACTAATCTTGAGTCGTCCTTTATAGTGATTACTCTGATATTTTTGTTTAGAGCTATTCTCATACCAATACATAAAGCTTCATATTCAGCTTTGTTGTTAGTACAAGGGAAAGATATATGAATTGCTTTGAGAATTTCAGGTGAATCATTCTTTAATATAACAATACCGACTCCTACACCTTTTGAATTACATAAATCATCAAAGTATAACTTCCATTTATCCTCATTCTTTGATTGTTCTTTTTCAGAACTATAATTTTCTTGGAGTGTACAAATTTTGTTTTCAACACCTCCCTTTTCAGCCATTTTACTCTTTCCATTTGAAGTAATATTATCAATCATCAAAGGTTCGCTATAGATGTATATCTGATTTGGTTCTCCTTTCCAAGGTAGCCACATGTGAGAATAATCTATTGATATGTAACCTGAAAAATTCTTACTCCAACTTCTACTCAATAAGAGACTATGTGAATCTGGTATGTTTGTCACTTGAATAGTTACTCTACTTCTGACGCGGGGTTTAGAAGCAATTTCCAATAGGACATTTGATAATTGACCCACAATTTTCACTCTACTTTTCTCCACTTGAACAATCTTTCTATTTGATTTTTCAGGAATCAAACCAAGTTTCTTACATATGGACAATGGCATTATAGTAGACGTAGCTCCAGAATCAATGAATCAATTGTGTAAGTATTTATCCTTTAATTTCATTGTCAAAAGAAAAGGAGGAGCTTCCTTATCATAGGAGGTCTTTAATTTCTCATCATTATTAGACACATAACTTAACTCTGATTTTCTAACTCTCCTTTTATCTTTAATAAACTCTAAAGCCTTTCTTTGCTGATCTCCTATTTGAAGCAACTAGTAAAAGCTAATATTGGCCTTGACATGTTTAAGGTCTTCAATCAAATCGTACTCTCCATCACCAATAAAGCTTGGTTTCTTTATCCATTTATTAAAAGACTGATTTGGAGTGCTTTTCTCTACATAATTGTCTTTACCTTTATTCTTATCTTTTCTATTTGGCTCAAAAGCTTTTCTCTTAGTAGATAGATTAGTAATAACATTTGGAGGTCTAAAAGTAGTTAATGTTTCTTTTGATCAGAGACTATATCCTCATCTTCTGCTAACTTAGTGTCTTGATGTTTATGCTTTCTATTTTTTCTTTCTTCCTTGATATTAACTCTTGCCAAGGCTTTTTCAAACTTCACTATTTTGTTAGACATATCTCTCATTAATTATCATTTTTTAGATTCTACTCTTTCATGTTCTTGCTCTATCTTCACATGAGATGGACCTGGTAAAGCTTTAAATTGAGAAAAATATTGCATAGGAATCGTAACTCTTTCTTCTCTTTTTTAAATTGCAATGTTTTTTTTAGGATTCAAGTTCAACTATATTTCTAACTGTATAGCTTCACTAAAGTAGTCATTTAGTGTAGTTAAGTTTGGAGTTCTCCTTAACCAAATTGAAATGTTGGGGTTGACAGCCTTAAGATAAGTTTCTTTAAGCATTTCTTCTGATGGCCTATATTTTCTTTAAAAGAGTCCAAAAATTCATTGAAACTTGATGTTAAAATCTCTAATTGACTCTTTAACTCCTTGCTTAGCTTATATCAGCCCATAGTATAATTCTTGTTGATCTAATTGATTACGAAACTGGGCTAAGAAAAGATTCTTCATGTCATCCCAACTTGTAATACTATTATTTGGTAAGTTCGAATACCAAATCTGAGCCATATCCTTTAAATTTGATACAAAAAACCTACAAGATTGAACTTGATGTTGAATATTTGCATGAGCTAAGGCTAACTCAAACATGTGAATACATTCTTCAACTAAATAAGCTTTTCCAGGAATGAAAGGCTCAGAAAAATATTTGTAAACTACCTTAGGAATATCATTGTAATTTTGAAATCCTAATGGTGTAACTCTTTGCCAAGGATTTGCCATCCTATTCCTTTGGATAGTTGAACTCTTAGACTTTCTAGATCTTCTGTTATAAATCGATGAACCAGATATAATGGGTGATCTTCTTGATCTTTTAGTTTTCACTCCACTACTTGTTCTGAATTCAAAAACTTTCTTTTCTTCTTCTTTTGATGAAGAATCAGTCTTAGAATCAAGAATATCTTTTGAAATTTTTAAATTTTCCAAACTATCAATCTCCTTGGTCATGAACTAAAAATAGTATTTAACTTCTTAAGCCTTTATAGTAACAAAGAATTATTGATGTGCTAAAATTATAAGGCTTATGAACTTAGAGGCTAAATTTTCAGCCCTCCTTTTAGTGCCAAAAGAACTATTGGTGATTGTTTGGGACGCGACAGCCAACGAGTGTCCTCGAATAGGATTTAGGTGCTCACTGGTCTTTTGACAACACCAAGGCCTAGATAACTCCAAATAGACTCAGTAGTTAATGTGAGTATGTGTGTGTACTATTGCGGTGTGCTGTTGTGAAAAATGAAATGATTGGGCTGTGTGTAAAACTATAAATGACTTATCTTAAAGAGATTTAGCCAACTTTGCAAAGTACTGTGAGTTGTTGAGAGTTCCTATTTTGTTCAGTTTCCTAGTCTATGCGGTTCTTATAATACCTATTTGTAACAAATAAAGTTTTGCAAAAATATTTGAGTACAACTCTGTAAATCCACTTCTAATTTTCCCCAGAGAAAGAGATAGTTCCACAAGAAAACTAGAAATAGAGCGAGATTCAATGGAAATAGAAAGAAGAGATTAAGAAAGAAGATTTGTGTAAAGATCTCAAATGTTTTAACAAGGTAAAATGATACAAGTAAACACTTTGCAATAAAGCTATCCAAAATTCAATAACTATGAATTGTTTAAACTTCCAAGGCTCAAATAAGCAATTTCTTTAAGACAATCCTACTATGCTACCTAGAAATTTGCTGCGTAAACTATCACGTATGAGACTTTATTTTGGCTAGATAATGGACATCAACAATTGCATTCAACAGAACCTTCAAAAGACTTGACAATTTCTGATTGAAATACCATGGAGATTTACTTTAAAGATAATAGAAGCTATTCTATTCCTATCAAAATACCAAAGATTTTTTGAACGCTCTTGACTATTGAATCATTCAACGGCTTAACTACAAGCAGAGGCTCTCTTACAACAATCTCAATAGTAGTTCTTATACATTGCACAATAATAAAATTCACTACTAAAATGCTCTTATGGCTTTTAAACATGAGCTCTTCTATGGCAAAATTTTAATAGAAATTTTCTATCATGCAGCAAGAACAATAAGAGCAATCTAAAAATCCGAAAATTACTTGCCAAGCATGATATCGTCTAAACCACTAGCTAAACAATTTAAACAAAATAAACATAAACATAACTCACAGGACTATGAAAAAGAGGCTAAAATGTTATCTTTAGCAAGTCATCTTACAAGAAATCTTTCACAATGTCTTCTTTATAAATGCTCCTTCAAGAGCCAAAGTCTCCAAGAGTGTGATCCAAAAGTGTGTTTCCAAAAGTATGTGATCCTTTTCTTCTAATCCCTGAAGCCTTTTTATAGGGTCTCATAGGTAGTTAGATATTCCAAAATATCTTGGCTAACTTCTCTCCCAAGTAAGGAACTTATAACTTTCCCAAGAAGTTAGGAGATATTACTTGCCCAACAAGTTAGGAAGTTGTAACTTATACATAAAGTTAGGAGAAAATCATGCTAACATTGGCATGTGTAAATATTACAAATATTGATTTTATAAGAAATAATCTATATAAAAATAAATCCAATATCTCCTAAGAGCTTCATACAATTGTCATATTTTATTTAGTATTTTAATTAATATATCTCATTAAGCCCTAGTAATTCTAATGATTAGGCTGTATTAAGAAAGTAATTTAGCATCCACCTTAGTGTAGATGTTGGTGGAGGTAGCTGTATACTCTTAAAAATTAATAAAGCCGATTCTTGCAAATTTTTGATGCTATATAATTAAATCATATACATTTTATATCCCCGTAAAATTTGCTGCTGGCTTCCTTGAAAAAATGACGTTCGCTGGAAACAGAAATTTGAATATGGTGGTGGTTACTTGGCGCTGTTAAGAATGCCTCCGAATGTGAAGGTGCCAAGCCTAGAACTGCCCAATTTCTGCAAACAGTTTCAAATTATTTTGCCCTATGCCAATCTCAGCCAGAACCGTATATCAACCGCCACTGCAAAACAAGGCTCTTCCGTTGCATCCGGTAATGTTACCGTGTGGTGTTCAGTTGCTGCTGCCATGTGCCATCGTCCGCTTGCATAAACTATGATTCTTCATTAACAATTTTTTGTACATATCTGCATAATAATTTTTTTCCATAGTACCTATTGCATCTTTTTGTTGGAATGTGTGAGACAACAATCCATGGCAAGGACTTTGGGTACTACTCATTCCATAGATTTTTCAGTCTTTGACAACCCAACATGAGTAAAATCCTTACATGAAACTACCCTGATGCAACAGCCAAGTTTTCTCAATTGAGAAGCAAAGTTTCTAAGGGTCTCGTAACTTGAAATTTCATCATTTTCTGAGCACAATGGCACCAGGTTGATTAGAATATGCCCCAGAATGCAACACCGCTACGTTGCAGCGACAAATAAATCCTCCATCAAGAGTCAATAAACCTCCGACACGCAGCAGCAATAGTAGAGCTCGGCAGGTGCAATAATGGTAGATGGTGTAGATGCAGAAAAATCAAAGGCAGCATGCGTGATATGTTCTTTGGCCAAATCGTGAGAATTCACGCTTGCGGACGTGATGTCGGGCTTGAAGATGAGCATCGTGCGGCAGAGTCCGACGGTGACCGTGGTGAGATTCGAAGGTAGGAGTGTGGAACCTACGCATCACCATACTCACGGTCACGATGTGCTAGTACTGCACGACTCTAAGCACATCTGGAATCTATCTTCTAGCCACAAATTTGATTTCAGCCCTAGTGATTATCTGCATACAGCCCTGGCACCTGACTCCAGCTAAGAATTTCCTCTCTACTCTTATCCAGGTTTCTTGGGTCTCTGGTCGATTCTGGAATTGGTTCCTGTTTTGCCTCGTGAGCTTGCTTTGGTTTTGTTATCTTATTCTGCAGGCTAATATTTAGAAATTCTAGGAATATGACATAGCGCCCAGGGTTGCAAGATACGTCTACACTGCTATGTCTACATTGTTGGTATAGTCCATTATAGTGAGGCCATGTTGTTTGAGAAACACAACAACTTTTTCTATCACCATCTGTAACTTTGATTCATCTGTTTTGTTTATGTTCACACTCAGGATGGCATTCTTTCTATGGATGAACTTGAATGTAGGGCTTTGTCCTTGGAAACCTTTCATTTTAATTTTAATTTAGGACTCTTCCAGTGATTTTTTTCAACATTATTCATATTTATCATGTTCTCCACCAATGCTTTCTCGGGTAAATAATATAATTCCTTGTTTGCTATTGTACTATCTTCCAATCTCCAATAAAGGAATAATTTGGCACTTTAATTTCATATCCCAAGAAGGTCTCAACAGCATTTTATTTAACAGTGAATAACTTCTCCAAAACACCCATCAACCCATAACCTCAAAGCTACATGTTTACTTCTAAATTTTCAACCACACATTGTTCTTTTTAAAAAAATTCAATGTAAAAATGTTTGGATAGGTAGATCATCTCTCTCTTAAATCAATATAGAACAAACGATAAATGAAATCCCCTTTCAATGATAATGCCAATGGTTCCATTAAATGGCCAAATTTGCCAACAATTTTAGGCAAGTAGAGGCTCATTGAGGCCTTGACCATGGTGCCTACGATGCCCTCTACTAACCCTTCATTCATGATGTTATACCTCTCTTAAACATCTGCATCCCTGATCTTGTCTTTCTCAATGGTCCCTTCAATCATTTTGGTCCCATTAGTAATTTCTTTCATTTTGATCATCTCCATCATGGTCTCACCTTCTGTGGTCATGATCATAGCTAGAAGAAGAAGGAGATGACAAAAGGGAAAAGGAAGAAGAACCAACACCATCACAACACCTACTTCCAGCTCTTTGGCAATCGTGATCACGTTCATGATCTTGCTTCTTATCTACATCCCTATCTTGACTTGCGCCTCTAGATCCTTCTTTGTCATTGGATCATTTATTACTAGAACTAAGATTGTAAATTTTGGAGTGAAAGTTCTGATTTTGACCTCCATCATATCAGTCAAAGAGAGAATTTTCATTCAATGAAAAATCCCTAGAGACGGGTTTCCCACTAGCTTGTTGGTATAATAGGAATGGAGAATCATTAAGTCCCTTTCCCTTCAAAAATTCATAGCATTGCTCTAGCAGTCAATCCCATAAATGTTGTGCTTTAGTGGGATGACAATCCTTAGTATCAGTATCTTGCATAATATACTCCCCATGGTAGTCTTAGAGACCACATCATGTAAGCATTTTGTAGACCATTGTAGGAACAACTTGATCAAGCAGTAACACAATGTTACCCTCCATGTCACACAACTACAACTGTTCATCTTGGTGCAGGATGAAGGTAAAGTTTGGTACATACTCATCAAGATGAGTATATACAATTAAATATTATTAAGGAAATGGATGATAAGTGCTCCTATGAGAAGAAGACGTTTTTAGTTAGTGAATAAAAATCACAATGTGCTCTGACAATTTTTTATAGTAATGGTAAAATAGGATATGACTCTAAGGTTCATTCCAACGATTTAGATACTTTTCACTAGGTCGTAGATAGTGCACAAAACAACAAAAAGTTCTCGACACCAATGATGAATGCCTAGGTACTCCTACACCCAACCATATAAATCACTAAGGTGTTTATGTGTGATCAAGTTGAATTCCATGGACCTATAGTTATCTAGTATACTAGCTCATTTAGGGAGTAAAATAGATGTTGCAAACATTCATTGTCTTCCCAACTACACCAGGTTTAAGGGTATGGTTTAAGTGTAATTGAGGTATATGATTTTTCTTATTTTATATTTTATAGATCTAATTGCCTACAAAAGGAATGAAGAGTAGAGTAATTTAAAATCTAGTTTGTTATTGTCTATCTAGCCTAACACGAGTAACCATCCAACCCTCTTGAACACATCTTGAACACATATAGCATTACTGGGCTACCAAACATTAAGCATTGTTGGGTTACCAAGTACTATATCACTACTCGAAGTGCTCATGCTCATGTTCATTAACAACTGAAAATAAATCACTTTATTCAAATGCATTAAAGTAAAGAACATGAAATTAAAGTGCAATAAAGAAAATATTAAGCTATTCTCAGTGATGCAAGGATTATCAAAAGAGTTCATTTTATTCTTCTCATACTACTATGCTTAGGTACATCAGTGCTTGAACGAAGAACCGTACATACTTAGACTCCTTTTGCGAGCACTCAAAAAATATTCTAACTCTAAAAGGAAAATAAATGGCAAGAGCTTTGCTACTCTAACTAGAAAATGATCAAAAACTGATGTGAAAACTAGAGCTCATGCATAGTATTTATAGACATAGGGTATATACCCCGACGTTGCATATGCAATGTCGTAGCCAAGACCTGACGTTGTGTACATGATGTTGTGGCTAAGGTATCTCTTCCCCGCTACTGCTAAGGTATCTTAAAAACCCTCACTATTCTTCCTCATTGTCCTATTTCAGACCTTGAGGTGTCTAGAACTTTGAGTCTTTTTTTTCTCTTCTCCATTTCATTCTCTCATTCCATTCTTTTTTTCCTTTGTTGAGATTTTCCTTGCTTTCGTTTCGTTTCTTCTCTATTCCTTTCTCTTTCTTGCTTCTGTTCTTGTGCCTATTTTGTCCTGGCCCTGCTGCCTTCCCAAACATGGGTAGAGTTAAGATCCAGATAAAGAAAATCGAGAACCACGCAAACTGGCAGGTTACCTTCTTCAAGCGCCAAAATGGCCTCATCAAGAAGGTGTACGAGCTTTCCATTTTGTGCAACATCGACATCGCTGTGATCATGTTCTCTCCCTTGGGCCACCTCAGCCAGTTCTCTGGGAAAAAAAGGTCATTTTCATCATGTTCTTTTCTATCATTTATTTAGTATGCTATTCGGCTTTGCAATTTTATCATTCATTCGTTTGTCGTTGAACTCTTCTCTATGATCTCTTGTATTGAGCTTCTATGTTTGATTCTCAATTTTTTTCTAGCTACTTTGTGTCTTATGTTTCTCACTGCTTTATGTCTTATGTTTTTGGCACTTGAGACATCTATCTGTTCTGTGTCATCTGGTTATGTTTCTGTAGTAGAATCGAAGATTTTATTTCTCGGTTTGTGAATCTGCCCGAGCAGAAGCATGGCACAAGGTTAGCCATTGTCTGTACCATGTTTTTGATGAGGTATTTATGTTTTAGAACTTCAAGACCCTGATAGCTGGGCTTTTTTGGAAATTTAATGGCACGGCCTTCACAGCAGGATCCAAGATCAACAAGTAAGTTGCACATTTATTGGAAGGTTCATTTCCTGCTGAATTTTATATTCAGATTGCTGGCAATAGCTGCCATCATTTCTCATGTTTCTGTAATCCTTTCCATTTTGACTTCCTTTTGCCTACCTTTAGTGTTTCAATGCCTTTTTGAGAATAGATTCATGTAATAATTTTTTGTTTCCCAATGGCTAGGGTTTTAACATTTTTATTTTGGCAATTTAAAACTGATCACATCTATGGTTACTTAGTGTGCTATATTTACTGAATAGCATATTCATGTTGTTTTTTTTAAAAAAACGATAGATCTGATTCATTATTAGCTTGGGCTTTTGCTGAATATGGGTCTCTAGATGCAATAAAGCTTCCATTTCATGTTCAAAGCTATTTGTTTTTATGAATGGAGGATGTAGTGTCACTGACTCCTTTTAGTTGATGCAGTTTCTGAATAGAGCCTTGAGAAGAAATTGAAATCCGAAAGTGAGCTTGCAAGCCATCTTGCCAGGTGATTTCAAATTACAGACTGCATGCAAAGATTTTTCATAAATGCATATTTTAGTCCTTGTTCCAGCATGATGGTCACATGTGTTTTTTTCCTTCTGGTGCATATTGGATTGATTGACAACCAGCCCAGGCAATGTATCAAGTGTTGAGGTGAGATTCTTGTCAGCTTTTCTTTCCTGTAATTCTATTAAGGTGATTTTAGTCAGCTGATGCAGTATAGCTATTTTTGAGAAAGGATTTCATCCAGACAACTTATATTTACTTCTCCATGCAGGACCTCCAACTGGAGATAAATAGATGACAACAACAACTCGAGCAAGCCGAAAACAAACTCAGGTTTGGAGAGTCTATGTTTTTGTTTTTAAATTCTTTCAATTGAAAATGAAAATTTCCATTATGACTGGCAAACAGCATATCGAAGATTAGAGAAAAATGAATAATATATTCTTTTCTTACAGGAAAAACTAAATTTCTAGTCGAAATACTCTATAATATTGAACTTACTTTCCTAGAAAATAGTAGAACTAGAGTGATAAGAAGTACACTGTTAATAATAGGGACACCACAAACAAATTTTGCTGTTATGATTGCATATTTGCACTACTTGTTGTGAAGCATTGATCTCTTTGTTCTATTTTGCTGCTTTTAGGCAATTATTTTTCTGGTTTATCATACCGTATATGTTTACAAGCCTTAACATTATTGAAAATGCCAATAGTCTAAACATTACTACAGAACTTTGTCAGCGTCAAAAGAGGTTCCCTCACATCACTTCAAAAAAGATCAAAGCTAGTACCTATGAAAACTTAAGGTGAAAAGTAAGATTTATTAAAAACTTAGCAGTCTTCTAGGAGTATGATTCTTCTATGGCAACAACATCTCAATGGCAGCACACATACATTACAACCTCAAGCTTAATGAACTCAATGGTTCAAAATCAACATCCTTTGATATGAAGTGTCCTTTGGTATGAAGTGTTTCTTTTGTTTTCTAATTTTGTTCTGCTATTGAAATATTACACATTATGTTGTTTTTGAATATACTTGATGAATCTTGTAGGGAATCATGGACAACAATTCTCTTATGATGGCAAAAGAAGAATCATCCTCTCTGTTCTACAAATTTCACCAACTCAAGATGCTGACATGAATGTACCTTTTCATTCTACAAGTATTAATGATATCAAGGAGGTTAAATAATTTTAGTGGTAGTTAGAATAGAATATTTGATAATGATTTGAGAGATATAGTGCTAAAGCAAATATTTGTTTGAAACAATGTATTATTAATATATACATGCTGAACATTTTAGGGATACATACACAATAACTTTATTACAATGCCAAAGGAAGAAACATCCTTTTGTGGCATTAAAGTTTGGATTTTTTTGACAACTGATATTAATGTACGTTTTTCCATTCTTACTAACATGAATGATACTTAAAACTTATTATTAAAAAAATAGATTATATTTTTTACCTAATTATAGAGGAAAAAAATAAAATATATAATTATAAATTAATTAAAATTTTACTAGTTTTACATATAACCATATCTGAATGGTTAAAATTAAATTTAGTGATCCATTCTTTTAATTTAGAAGTTCCTCACATATAATAAAAATTTCATTTTAATATTATATGAAAAATAAATTTTTAAATAATTATAAGTAAATCTAAGATTAAACATATGTTGTTAGTGGAGTCTATTAAAATTGTTAGGAAATAAATATATGAATTTAATTACATTGAGTTATAATATATAAGTCAAATTTTATGTAGGATGTTTAAGAAAATTAAAATTTTATGTAATAAAGGGAATTATAAATCCAATAAAGCTAATGTGCACTTATAAAACTAGTAATTAAATTAAAATAAATAGTAAAATTGTATAACAACAAGTTCTACTAGCATTAGCTATTTACAAAATAAAATATTAATGCATGCCTATGTTAAATTGAACTCATAAGCATCATTTACAAGTCCTTAGCATTTTTCACAATCATCTCTCATTAATACTCCTAAATATTTTTAAATCATTTACTTACATTGCTGATTTAATTCAAAGTTAGAAATTCAAGTTTAAATTTCATTTTTAGTTCACAACTTAAGAAGTTCAATAGTCAAGTTTGACACTTAAAGTTCAAAGGGTAATTCTCTTATCATTGATCATCACATTACTCAGAAAGTTTGCAAGTGTGTAGGTTTTAAAGGGATGATTTCAATGAGTTTAAAATCTCTAGAAAACTCTATATGGTAAAGTTATAACTCAACACTACCTTAGCATGAGTAATTACAAGTAGTGTTATCCTAGCTACTTGATTTAACTTGAACTTTTAGTACGTGGAAACTTATATTGGTTTTAAGAAACTTGATTTTTTATGTATGACTTGCAGTGATATTATGAACTAGTCTAAAGGACTAGTGCTAAGCTCATGCTCATATCATGTTAATTATTTTTTGAAATTTAAGATTCATGCAACTTACAATATTTAGAGTCTATTTGTCTTAAGTGTCATGACTTGTAGGAGCTTGTACTAGACTTATATACTAATCATGATAGATTAACTTAACAGTTTAAAATCTCATATCTTGAAATTTTAGCTTTTTCTTGATTCTATATTTCCTGTGTAATTCCAATAATTTGCATTGATAGGTGCAATAAGCCATATCATTATGGAACAAGCAAATCTACATGTTCAAAGAAATGCAAATTGAAAAATTGTACGAAAAAAATGAAAAATTTGAATATTTTAGTTCTACATTTTTGTTGATTTCATTTTGAAATGGGCATGACGATTTAGTTATGTTCTACATAGATAATTCTTGGCCTTTGGTTAGGTTGATCTGTTCAAGGTTTGTAGATCTGATACACATCCAATAGGCAGAAGGAATTTCAGTCACACCTCATTGAATATAATACAATCATATTAGATATACAGAATCTTAAAGCATATTAGAAAACATAAACCTCTGAGGTGGGAAATGGGTTGGAGTTTGGCTGAGTGCCGTTGCTTTGAGATTTGCTTCCTTAGCAAGTGATCTTTCCTGCAAAACGTCATGGGGATTTTTTTTATTTTTTTTTAAAAGCAACATTTAGATACATGTAAAATTTCATACATTGTTTCCTACCTCAGTTCTGAATCTAAATAGCTTTGGACATGTAATATTTGTCTTCTTTCTCATTTCGTTGGGTGAAGATTGCGTTGTCATCTTAGAAATAGATTTCTGAACAGATGAAAAGAAATTAGATTTCAAAATGATTAACGTAAAGCTCAAATGTTGATGTTAAAAAATTTAAGAACCATCGTGTTTGGAGAAACCATCTTTAATTTGCTCGGGCTGTTAGATTGTGGCAAATGGGTTGGAGTTTGGCTGATTGCAGTTGCCTTGAGATTTGCTTCCCTAGCAAGTGCTCTTTCCTGCAAAACAGTAATTAGATTATCCTTCCTGGGCGCCCTCAGACATTGCCAGCCATGGGTAGGACTCCAAATCATTGTGGTCCACAATCCCCAGCTGTGTTTCTGCCCAAAAAAATGATAGCCGGTCGTCGTCACGTCAGTCTCAGGGCCATAACGCTTGCACAGAACTTCCGGAGCCATGCCGTATAGGTTACCCACAACGTCGGTAAAGATTTGGCGAAAGAAAATGGAAACGCCGAAATTGATGCTTGAAATCATGTGTACTTTCCTCTTCTCCTCCGATTACCACGGACGGATAGAAAATCAAGTGAACGGAAAACCACTGCTATATTGTAACAGCAAGCTGAACTGAGCATCCAGACCTGGTACATATTAAAAAAGTTGCTATATTGTATAAGCCAGTTGAAGAAGCAAGCCTCCATGGAAGGTATAACTAAATATGCCTCCTAGATAAACAAGGAAAGTTCCGTAAACAAGGAAAGTTTTGAAAACGATTCGACTTTCTAAAGCATGAATGGCGCTGTTACAATGATGATATTGGCTGCCATTTTGGCATGCAGAGATGGGCAGAGATGAACGGCTCTGACCCCGCTGTGCTGTGGTTTATTCTTTTGTTAAAAGCAGGGATAAAAATCAGGTATAAACTGTACTCGTTTTTGTGTGGAAGTCTTGGAAATAAAATATAGGTGTACATTAATATTAATATGTATCCTAAAATTAATACACTATATATATGATACCTATTTTAGGAAGATAAATATTAAATTCATGTTTACTTAGAATTTATTTTCTTTTCATTTTTGAAAGATATTTATGGAGCTTGTAAGTGTCATTATTGAAGCAAATCTATAATGTGTTGTTACAACTCTGAGTTTAGACGTGAAGTATGCATTCTAAGTACATTGCTTTATTATAAAATCATTAATTATGTATAATAAGTCATTAGTAAGTAAAACTTGATGAAATATCATTTCGTATGTAAATTCAATAATTATTATGAATATGTATTTGATTAAGTTCCTTGATGTAATTTGCATTGTTTTCTTGGCTTGTAATTACTATGTTTTTGGTTGTTGCTTTGTGCTTGAGATAGTTATAGCTCATATAACAAGAAATGTCAATGTTATGAAAAACTTCCAAAACTCCAAAATGAAATTTGGAGATTCTTGTAATTAAAAAATCATAGAGAAATATAATCATACCTAATGAAAATAGATCTTCAAGTGTAAGAAAATTGTGAAAATCATAGTCAATAAGTGGCAAATAGATATGTGACATGATGAGAATATGCAGATTACACAAAAATAAGAAACATCAAAATAAAATTATATATAAATCAAAATTTAGAAATGATGATTGCAATCTAAGAAGAAATTATTTATATATCTAACTAGTTTAGCACTGTATTTATAATATATATCTATTATTTAGCCAAGAGAATCTTTTATATTTTTTTAATTAATAAAATCTCAAGTTATTTCACTTAAAACTTATTCTCATATTGAATAAGAAAATCAAAACCAATGTACGTTATCCAAAATAATAATTCCATGAAAAAGTTATCTCTTAATCAAGATCATTACAATAACTATTTATTTATGTTGACAAAGTCCAATTGGCTAGTAATTGGGTCTATTGACTAGTAATTAGTCCTCATTGCTAAGATAATAAAATTATTAAATTATTTTACCATGCCTAAAGAGGACTCTCTTGGAGGGGGTTGGTAATTGGCCTCTCATTCAAAATAAAAATTAAATCTTCAAGCTAAACAAAATTGCAAAAATTGTAAGTCAATATGCTATACACAAATTCATAGAGTTATAGATATCATAGTTGAATTTGTGGTATACAGCATGATAGAATTATGTATGATAGAATTCCCTAATGGAAAAAATTATTAATGCAAAATAAAATTTAAACACATGGTTGTTTGTGCCACATGGGTAAAAGATAATTCGAACTAGCACAAAGAGGTTGACACACTAATGAAGAAATAGTTGTGACATTAACTCAAAATAAAGTTAGTGCATTAAAAAAAAGGTTAATGCACTAATGAAAAAAAATTGACCTAGAAAAGCTTTAAAATACATGGTAATTTATGTAATATGGACTTGGGGAAAAATTCAAGCTAACTTGATCAATGTTTGAGGGAAAATAAGTTGATGTACTAACCGATAAATAAAGAATATTTATGGCAATAACAAAAGAAGTGGTTAGCACAACCATATATTGAAACATGCGATTTGATATGAAAATAGGATAGAGGTTTTATAAATTTGATTAGGTACATCCCAACTAACTGTAATAACAATGGGATAGGAATAAGCAAAATTAGGAAATAAATAGATACAGTAGAACTTTGGTTATTATTATTTCTTTTTTTTTTAATGATAAAATTTAATTTTAATGGAAATTCAAAAATAGAATTTAGTGCAATGGTTGAGAATTATCAACAAATAACGTATTAAATTATTATGAATTTTAATTAATTATAGATTCTACAATTAGTTGTGGATTTCACAAACTATGAGTGATTCTTGATAGGAAAAAATTCAAACATGAAGTAGTTGGTAAGACCTGAGGAGGAAAAAAAATTTGAAATGATCTTTTTTGCTCTCTAGTTTCTATACGAAAAAATTATTTAAAATGTGAATAATAATTTGAATGCTCCTTTTTCTACTTGGTTTCTATGTTAAATAAAAATTCATTTTTACCTTGAGGATGCATCAACCATAATTCTCTTTCTTAAATTAGTTAGTAAGAAATATCCTTTTCTTAAGTAACCTTGGGTAAAAAAATCAATTTAAATGATATTACACAAGAAGGATTAAAGGAAAAAACTAACAAATATCCTTTTCGATTGAGAAAAAAGGTGACCACAATTTACCTTGCTTAGAATATTATTATAGATAATGTGGACTTAACCAT
>MNCI01014182.1:51715-75615 GCA_015680685.1 Gnetum montanum
AATCAATATGAAAATAGTTCATACCATCAGTCCGAACACTTATTATGGGACAAACTTACAGGGTGGATACACACACACACTCACACAAAAAATGGAAAAGTGTAACAATGTTGTAAAGCAAAAATTAGAAAAGTTAAATAACTTTGTAAAACAAAAATGTGTAAAAAAAAAACTAGAAAAAGAACTGAGGGCTCCATATGGTTAGCATAGGTGGCCATCTCCCCCATGACTGAGTTGTAAGGGAGAGATCCGAAATAATGAGCGTCTATTTGAATTTCTAAGAAGTGCCCAACTTTTCCCAATTGATGATCTTAGATTCAGGGGTGGAAGTTGGTGACGCTCATGTTCTAATGTATATATTCTTTCATTGTTAGCATGAGTTTCCTCAGTTCATTCCATGCATATTTTTCTGCTCCTACAAGTAGCTGTCAACCACGGGGTGTCTACTACTTCTTATGTGGTTGCTACATACGGGCATCTTTGTTGTAGAGTTTCAAGGGCATACCTACTACATGGAGGAGATTAGCATCCCTCTATGTCATCACCCAATGAATCACTATATGTGATGCATGGAATTTTCCTCTTTTCGATCTTTCCACATATGTTTACCTTAGAGATTTTCAAGGAAAGATCATGGATCCTAAGGCATGCATCTACTATGCTTAGCCATGCCCTTCCCATTATAATTGGGAAGTCCCCTTCATTGTTGTTCACTTTCATCACCAGAAAGTCAGTTGGGTAAGACCAACCACACACAGTGGTGATGACGTCTTCAACCAATCCCAAGGGAATGGTGATGGACTGGTCTGCCAGCTCCAGTTGAATGTTGCTCTTCTTAAGTTGGGGCAGGTTCTAGGTGTGATACATCTTTTGCAAAATTAAGTTGACTCCAGAACCTGAGTCAAGAAGAGCCCTATGTGGTTCATTTCCAGTGATATGTAAATAGATTAAGGGACTCCTAGGGTTAGTTAGTTTCATGGGAAGGTGGCCTACCTTGATCCAGTCAGTTACGCTATGCATTAACGTAATCGTATGCGTTAGGCAATAATTTTGGACAGAAGGGTACTCCAAAGTGTTAGATGGTTGAGGATTGTACATGGCCTCAACCGCTTGTTGTTGTGAGAGTTTGTCTGGGCTTTTGGTTCTGAATTAAGATCTTATCTTTTTATAGTTGTCAGAACCAGTAGCAGGTTGGATATTTACAAATCTCGTAGCGTGATGTTGCTGTGGTTGAGGAGGATGTTCCTCTTGCATTGTTGGATCAGGAGGTGTTACGGGAACTACTTGAGGTGAAAGAGGTGCAGATGGATTAGGAGGATGGTGTAGGTATGGAGTGTCTATCGGAGGAGAAGGAGCCCTTCTGAAGTACTCCCAAGCTTGGTAGTGATGGTTGGGGGTTGTGTGACCCATAGAGTCACTTGGAAAAATTGGCTACTACACATAATATCCATAAGGGTTAGGCTACCGATAAGGGTACTATTGTTTCGATGATGGCATCCCCCATGACTGTGGGTATTGCCATTGCTGATGCTGTCCGATGGGCTATGGAGGAGTTCCACTTGGATAATATGTTAGTGGTTGGTGGAACTACCTTGGGTTACCTTGTGGTTAAGGAAACCTTCGGGGTGTTTGCCGTTGATTGAGTCTTGGGTTTAGTGCATACAGCCTAGACTCCTGTAGATGTGAGATAATAGGACAACATCCCTTAGGATGATCATAATAGTAGACCTCACATCCACCATCATCATCTGTGTCAGAATCTACAGCCACATCGGAGTTAGTGATTTTTCCCTTACCCTTGTTATGTGCAAGGCTTAAATCTCTCCACTTTTTCTTACCTTTGTCACTACTTTGCTTTACTTTAGACTCTTCTACAATTCTTAAGACAGTTTCAATTTTAGAGTCTAAGGAACTCCATACATCGTCTACCTTAGCCACTATTTCTGTTGTTAACTTTTGGATCGGCAAGGTTTTTCGGTTCACCAACTCTTCGATTGGTGACTCATCCTCTTCATCACAAAATTTCACTCCCTTCTTTCGAAGGGAGGGATCGCGATTGTACTCCTCCAAACATTCCCTTTTACATAGCTCACCTTCTTCATTTGCTACTTGCTCCAACAAGCTTTGCACTTCATGGGCTCTAAGTTGTGACAGCCTCCCTTGGGCATAAGTTCCAAGGGTTCGTCTCGTTTCATGCCTTAGCCCATCCCCGATGTGGCGCAGTTGATCCCGTTGTGCGTACCCATGGCCCAGGCAACGATGTAATAATGTGTAGTAGCAGGCCATGGTAGCATCCAAGGGTTTGTGATGACCTTGCTTCCAGCCTTGGATCTGCTTATGCAAATTGGAAACTCTATAGTACATTTGAAAATTTTCTTTGAACAGTTCTAGCATCGTACTCCACCTCCTGATGTTTTTTGGTTCTAAGGACCAGTACTAGCTCTCTGCTTCTTTGGTGAGTGTCCTTGGTGAGTGTCCTTGGGAACAACTTAAGCTTTTTCCACTCACTGTCTATATTCTGCAAGGCGCAGGCATCATGGAATGCCTGCAAATGATTTTGGGGATCAACATTGTATCCCCCTTCAAATTGTGGGATATTGTTCACTTTTAATCGTTTGATCTGACTATCCTTCAAATGCCTTGTGGGAATCCTAACTGCCTCTGTAATGTCAAGCATACTTTGGGTTGTGAGTAGGGGCTCTTTATGATCATCTCTTTCATGACGCATGTGATGTCTTTGTGATTCCCTACTCTCCCTACATCCCTACCCTTGTCCTCTTTTTTGACCCTCCCGTCGAGGTTTCTCATTCTTTTTACTTTTATCCTCACCTTTATGTTCATGGTGGTTGCACCCAGATGTGGAAGGAGAGGGTGAGTGATGTGTAGAGGGGGAAGAAGAAGGGGAACCATCACCATGACGATGTTTCTTGCCTTCTCTTTGGTTTCTACGGCCCCAATCATGGTGACGATCAAAGTGCCCATCCTTAGCATGAGTGGTTGTTCCCTCTGTGAACAGTTGGTGTTCACGGGTATCAGAACTAGGGATATGGATTGTTGATCTTATGTTCTAATACCCTTCCTCCTCACAATCGTTAGGAGGGGGAACATCCTTTGCTAAAGAACCCATGATAAGAGGTTCCTCATCTTCTATTTCGCTAAGGAAGTGCGGGGCTTTGCCCTTCAGAAAAGTATGTTGACTCTCCTACCTTAAATCTCTCATACGTTGGGCATCTGTGGGAAAATAATCCCTCATGTCAAAATCATCCGCAACATATTCAGCGTAATTTTCTTGCATGCCAATCTGCACCAAGGCATGGAAAAGCATGAAAGATATTGATCGATCTGGGGGTAACATAATGTTACCTTGCAAATCTCTCCACCCCAGTTGTTCGTCTTTATGGAGAACAAAAGTAAAATTAGGAATATACTCATCGGGATGAGTATATGTCATCTTATATTGTTGAGGCACTGGCTGATCTTGGTTATGTCTTTTATCTTGCCGACTGTCTCTAGTATGGTCCTTAGGTGGTGAGTTGCTCTTATGAGAAGAAGGCATTATTGTCTGTGTGCTAAATGACCGTTATAAAATTTTTCTTTTGATTAGCCCGAAGGTTCGTTAAGGCTGACAATGATGTGAGTGAGATCCCTTATGTTCTATTTAGTGCATAAACACTTAGTCCCTGGCAACGGCCCCAATGATGATTGGCGAGGTACCCCTACACTCAACCATACAAAATGAGCATAGCACGCGTGATCCGGTCAAACTCTGCAGACTAAATGCCTAAACGTCCCATGGAACACTTGGGGTTAATCATTCATTGTCTTCCCAGACTTACTTGTTATTGTCACAGTGTATGGTTAAGTAAGTCCGAGGTATATGATTTTTTTGGTCTTTTATGGTTTTTCTCCTATGCTATGAGGTGAAGGGTTGAGAGAACTAACTACTCTAACTAAGGACCTAAGTCTAAATTAACTAGCGTCAGCATCTGTTCCCACTTACCTTACACACCATAAACCGATGCAACTGTGGATACCAAACGCTAATCGTTACTGGGATCACCACACGTAATGCACATGCTCGAAGTGATCGTACTGAGGCACTTAACTAGCCTAAGTGTGATAAGCAGCTGATTCCTTGACTAGCCATACACACCAGTAGGTGCTCGTAGCCAAGTCGTACTTATCCCACGTTCTAGGAGATAAGGGTGAGAGAACCTAACTAGCCTAAGTACGATGAGTAGCTGATTCCTTGACTAGTCATACACATTGGGACTACCACTGGGATTACCAAGCGTAGATCCTGGAATACGCTACTGGGTTACCAAGTAGTCACAATGCTCGTAATCAAGTCATACTCATACCGCATGCGATGAGTAGTCGATTCCTTGACTAGCCGTACACATCCTTAGATGCTCATAATCAAGTCATACTCGTACCACATTCTAGGAAAGCAATAAATAACAATAAATAAAATCCTATCCATGCACTGCAAGGTTTATCCAATCAAGTTCATCTTTATTGGCAGACACAACTTGTGTTCAGGTACAATGTTGCTCGAATAAAGAGTTGTTCACTCTAGGACTCCTACTGCGGGCACATTGGAAATTAATCTATCTCTGGAGTGATCAAACTGCTAGAGATTTGCTACTTCTAGCCAGGATGGGAAATGAGGGGAGTGCCGCCTCTTATTTATAGATTTTGTGGTGGGCCGCGATATCGCGTATGCGATATTGCGGCTTGTGCATATCGCGTCTCATCAATCATCATCATGAATGTTGATTCCATCACTTTCTTTACTATGTTAAACTTGAAATTGATAGTTCCTACTCACATTAATATTAGCATGTCCCATCAAGGAGCCTATCATGGCTTACCCTTGTTGAATCTCAAAGCTTAGCATTATATGAACTTTGTCTTTGATGATGGGATACTCAGCAAATGTAGCTTGTTTGGATTGATTCAACTTAATGGGATGATTCATAATAAGCAAAAATTATTCTAAACCATTGACAATTTCAGAGGCATTCATTCTTTCTAACCTGTTCTCAAAGAGTACTATGTTGAGTTCTCTCTTAGCACATGGAACCTTGTAGTCTTGTTGAGCCCTGGATGCCACCCCTTTTGCATCTCCATTAGTTTATGGATTATGGAATTGTGGGAGGAGTCAAATGTCTTGTATACAAACTTAGAAGAAAACCAAATCAAATGTAAAGAAGAAAAGAAATCTAAGTAAAAGCGAAATTATAAGTATTGAAAAGGACCTATAGGTTGTTACATAGTGGGTTCATGAGACTAGAAAATCCATTAGTACCTAACTTGTGTTCGCAAATGATCATTATTTTATATAACCTTCAATGAGTCAATGATTATGACCTGACAAAACATAAATCTACAATCAAATGTGTACTTAGCCTATTGCACATGAACCAAGAAAAATAGGAAAATGATGCAAATGAGTAGTTTAAGTAGTGAAATTTATTAAGTATTATTTGTTGAAAATAAAAAATAAGTGTGGAATAAACTATGAGATATGAAATAAAATCGAAGTATTAAAACATAACTGAAAAAGAATGAAATATTAAAATATAAGGATATTGATATGGGAGAAAGGGAATAACAAGTGTTTACCTCCTATAGAGAACCAAAACTAGAAATGTTGGTGAAAAATGCAAGTGAAGTAAAGCTAATAATAAATACTTAATTTGTAAGACAAATATATGTTTTGATGATGAAATTAAAATTTTGAAGGATGGATATATAAATGGAAGTATTATACATAATCAATTTGGGGCCAAAATGAGGTTGTTTTGGCTAAGGGTTCTAGAACTAACATTGGAATTGAAAAAATTCTTTCTCTAGAAGATCAATGCTAATGCTGAAAAAATTATAAATCTTGAAGCTAACATGAGAACTCCTTGATTGATGTTAACATTGCATTGGTGTCAGTACTTGGATTGTTGAAGACTTTGGAGTCAAATTGAGCTTGCTATGGTCATGGAGCATGCGACAGATGTTGGGATCCTGATTCTTATGCTCTTAATCTCCCAAAATTTTGAAAAGTTCTCTAGATCATTTGAAATCCACCCTAAATTTGGGTTTTGATCTTATCTTTGTTAGGCTAGGGTTGTCAAATTTGATCCTAGAGTTAAGTAGAGATTTCTTTGAGTTCTTTTTTTTAGCAAGTTTGACTTGTGAAATTGAGAAACACTCATCAAGAAAGAGGTGATCTTAAGAATGTCATTGTCATTAGGAGATAGAAAAAATTTCCGAGTGTTTTCCAAATTTTGATTCTAAGCATCCAAGAATCCCTTAAGAAGCATAGGCAGGATGATGTTGAGGTAGTGTTAATTGTCATACTTGGAAAAAACACTAAGGCTTGTCCCTAAGACTACCTTCAAACTAGCCAAACTTGACTTTTGGTGCCTTGGAATTGATGTTGACTAATCACTAAAGAGCTTAAGGAGCTAAGGTTGAAGCTAAAATGTAGGTGACAAGTGTTGTGGAGGAGGTGAACATGATGATTTATGTGCTAATGCTAACATTGAAATTAACATTAGCATTAGCATTAGCACAAAAATTAGAAAATTTTTGCTCCCAAGGTCCTAAGGTCAACTCACCAAAATGTCAAAATTTGATGAATCACATGTTAGGACAGCTGTGGATGAGTCATTTGGAATCTTGTAGGGTTGGAATGGAAGCTAATGAGCAGTTTTGTCATATGTGATGTGGAAAGGGTGGTGTAGGGCTAATGTTGACATTGCATCAATGTCAGTGTCAATGTCAATTAGGAAATTAGAAAAATTTTATTCTCAAACTTTTTGGGATCACCAAAAATGATGGTCATATGCTACGTTATGAGTTGGAATGATCCTTAGAGGCATTCAGGAGCTAAAATCAAGAAGCTGAGTGAATAAAAAAAAGTCTTTGCATGGTGTGGTTCTCACGCAAGAAAAAAGAGAAAAAAAATAGAAGTGAGAATTCAAAGCATGCTCCTTAGACATAATAAAGCAATATGGGCTACAAGCACTAGTTATGGAATTGGAAAGACATGATACCCATGCCTGAAGGTTTCCTCTAACTAAGGTCCTTTCTGGCTTTCTACTTCTCCATCTTGTTCTCCTTGGAATAGTGATGACTCTTTGTGGAAGCATTCTTGTTGCTTCAAGAGGTTGGATTGGCCAAGTGTATTGATGTGAGGTCACAAGGGGATTTACAAAACCTTGTTCTTAACCATGAAATAAACAAGGGGATTTACACAACCTTGTTCTTGGGATTCCATTCCATTTTCTCCTCTCCATATTTCTTCCCATTTTCCACCTCATTACCAGTTTTATCATTAGTCCATTCTAGGTTGATGCATTATTTTTCTTTGGTGAATTCTTGTGGGTAAGTTTTTAAATATTTCTTCCAAATGACATTCCTAGAGCCTACGAACTCTTTGGTTTGTTGGTTTGTTAGGGCATAAAGGGCATGAACCTGCTTTGGGAAGGACCCACTGGAATTTCTTTTTGGTGAAATTGTTAACTTCTTTCTCTTAAACATTTCCTGCAATCAATCATTTCTTGTTTCATATCCATCCATGACATCCATTTTATTGGCATTTCCATTGATATTTTTCATCTTTCTTGTTCCTCATGTTTTTCCATATTATAGCTATCAGAGGTTTGCTCTTAGTCATGGGGGCCATGGCACAAATTTTTTAGTTTTTTCCATTTTAATAATTGCCTAACCCCTACACCTTGGGTAGTTTCCAGTGATAAATCTCCAAACCAGTTTCTGCCATAACCACAACTCAACTAATGCACTTCATATCGAGGCAAGGTATCAACTACATTGTGGATTATCTATCCTTGCTTATTTGTGACCATGTTGTGTGTGCAGATGGAAATCATACAAATAATGGATTGGGCTTCGAGGAAGCACTTAGGATGGACCAAAACTAGAGCATTTATGAAAAAAACAAGTTTGGTGGCATGGCTATAGATAAACAATGAAAGGTGCAATATCGGCATTGGCAGCAACATGCTTCATCTTCTTTCTTTCTCTTTCTCTTCAAGCTGTCAAATAAGGCTAGGATGTCATTTATGTACAAGTTTTCACCACAATGGTCATGAACAATAAAGTTGTAATATGCTTATTGATCTGTTCTTTAGGCATGTTGAGTTTGTCATCCCATTCAATCGTCAGTTGTCAGTTAGTCAATAATCTCATACCTTCCCAATATTTTGTAAGGAACTTGAGGACAAGTTTTCATTCAGTCGTGGGGGTATGATGAGTGTGGTTACTCTAGTAGTTATTTTAATTATTAGAGTGGTTACTCTAGTGGTTGAGGTGTTGTTTTATGTTATCAAGTCACAGGTGATTAATTATTTGAATAGATAACCCACCACATCCACCCAACCATTCTATTAATAAGAAGTTCTACTCTAGGTACAATGATATTCTTGACATCATTAAAACTTAAAGTAAATTTGTGCTCATTATGACTAGAGTGAAAAATGATGGACTAAGAGGGAATGGCTAGTGTGTGACATCAAGGGAACTTGTGGATTCTCTTTGGTGACATGTTTAGGAGCTATCATGTAGCTTGGTTTTACTAAGATCCTTGTAGATCTAACAAAAAATGGGAGTAAGAGTATTAAAGGCACCCAATAAAGAACCTAACACTATTCTAGGGGGCCCCACTAGAAAGACATGCACCCATGCCTGAAGGTAGGTGGCTTCTCTGGATTAAGATTACTCCAAAAAAAAGAAAGAGAAAAAGAAGAAGAGAGTGTGCCAAAGTGGCCAAACAAAAAATATGTTGCAAAGAAATTCCAAGTCACTCCTCCCTTGCACAAAATGCAAAGTGATCATACACCTTGTTTTCATGGTCCTCTTATGGTTGTTCATCATTGGATGAAACAATGCGATGTCACTGATCGGAGGAATGGACTTGGTCTTAATTTTAGATCGATGGGCTAATGACACATTAATCATGCCCTACACTCAAGATTCAGTGTGCCCTGAGTCAGTTACCTCATGTCCCAATCTCTACAATTCCTTCTCTGATTCATTCCATCTCATTGTTCATGTATTTTTGACCCGTGTCTTGTGCAGCATTGACTTCATACCTCATCACGATGGTATCGACATGTGTGTGTTTGTTGCATCGGTATAGATTACATTTAACCCTTCTAGTACCTATAGACATTTAAGGTGTGGTTGCACAAGGGCATTATAGGTTGTAACCTACTTTGCGGAGGACCCAAATGCATGAATTTTGTAATTTGTACTTGTTGCATACCACCACATCATCTTATACTCTCCGAGTACTTCATTGCCAAATCTATTCTTTTCTTTGTCATCATTTTATCAAACGTTCCTCAAACCAGGTCTGACATTAAACTTTTAGGGAAACTTCCTTGAAAAAATTTCTAACTCTAAAATCACACTAAGTGAAGAGTTTAACATTTATTAAAGACAATGAGTAAGGTATGAAATCATTGAACTTTTTTCTCAATAGCCTTACTAACAATTGATCTTTGTGTGATCATGGATGGCCCCTAAAAGAAGAAAAAAAGGAGGACCTTCTCAAGGTGCAACCGAACAACCTATGGGAGGTAGAGGCCAAGGACCTCATGCAGAACATGTAGAGAAAAAGGAAATCATTTGGCATCCATCATGAAACTCTTATTACTATATAATCTATCCAAGAAAAGGGAGGAGAGGTCAAGGCGCGAGCCTATGAAGAGGAATGACAGCTATTTGTGGCACGACATGTCAAGGCCAATCAAATGTTCCCGTAGCTACCATGTCCATGAATCAAACATTGGAACATCAGCATGGATGGCTCATAATGCTTAAATAGAAGAGGAGAAACGTTAGCTGCTTCTTCAATGGTATCAATCTTAGAAGCCTGATGCATAGGACAAAGGAAAGGCGCCCATGGAGGAGCCACTACCACCAGGACCCACATGAGTTCCAACAAAGTTTTGTAATTTTGTGTCTATGTCCCAATTTTTTTTGTCATATCTGCAATGGCATGAATAAATTTTTGGTTAGTCAATAATCCCATACCTATCCACTGTGTAATTAATTGAGCTTGTTCCTCACTTTCTTTGACTCAAGGACAAGTTGTTATTAAGTCATGGGGGTATGATGAATTGTGGTTAACTAGGCCCCGTATACAAAGCCTGCTGCATATACTAGACCCCGTATACATGGCCCTGTATATGCAACATCTATTCTAGCCTATAAATAAGCACGCACCCACCATGCTTAGGAATCTGAGGAATTAGTTGTAGCCAGACTCTTGTAGTTTCTTCTCGCAAGAGTTGGAATATTTTCCCAGTGCATGCCTACAGTGTGATGCTTGTAATTGTATGGAACCTTTATTCGTGTGTGATGTACTTGGACACACACATGATCGGAAATAAAGATCGTGATTGCTTCATCATTGCAGCATTCACTTAGTCTAATTATTTAATTGTTATTGTTATTTATTCTTTTCTTAGTTAATATTTTTTACCATCATTTACTATTCTTGTTGTTAACTGCGGAATGAGTATGACTTAATCACGAGCATTTAAGTGTGACTACTTGGTAACCCAATAGTGTACCTAGGATCTACGCTTGGTAATCCCAGTAGTAGTCATGCATGAGGTCCAAGATGTGTACAGATGATTAAGAAATGGATACTCATCACACTTAGGCTAGCTTAAACTTCATTTCCTACTGCTTATTAGTTTAATCAAGATTATTTTTCATTGTCTCTAAGAGTAGCATTAGTTTAGGATCACATCATATGCCTCACTCTGGACTAAACCGTACGTGACAAAGAAAATACTAGTCCATGTGCGAAGATAGCAAACTATGATCAGCGTGTAACAATCTAGATACCACAACTAGCCTGTCCATGGAGTTCAACTAGATCATGCATGAACGCTCGTATTCATATGGTTGAGTGTAGGGATACCTTGCCACTCATCAATGATGCTATGAAAAAAAAACTTGCATCCAACATTAACTTTTAGGCTAATATGAATCATGGGATCATTCATATTCAGTCTTCTTATAGAGAATTTATATTGGTCTCTATACCAAGATGATAGTTTAGATATCTCATCCTTTACTCACTAATCTACAAGTGCCAAAGGATGATTGTTTATGTGAGTAAACCAATCAAGCCTAATGACATACTCATATGATCCACATACATGTAAAAGAAATACTTACACCACATATGAAAATGGAACTATGTGCATAAATGAAAAATTCCTCAATACATGATATAAGCAATGTTTACTCATACATGCAATCAAATTCTATGTAGCCCCAAGGCTTCAACATGAGCCATAAATACATCTCTAGGAATGGGTTTAGTTAAAGGATCTGCTATCATATGACTTGTATAAATGTGTTGTAGGATCACTTCCTCCTTCATGATTATTTCTCAAATAAATTTATATTTTATATTAATGTGCTTTATCTTGTCATGGTACTTAGGATCCTTCAAATATGCAACTATTGCCATGCTATCATAATGGATTTTCATGAGTCCTAATGTATCTCTAATTATTCCAAGTGCTTGAAGGTAACTCAACTAAATGGCTTCTTGTATTTTTGTTGAACATGAAACAAACTTTGCCTCCATGGTGGATAGGACTACATAAGCTTTCTTCTTTTTACTCTAAGATATGATGCCATAGTTCAACAAGAAAGAATATCCTAATGTTTATTTGCATTCATCTAATTCATTGCCCCAATCAGCATCACTACAATCCACAAATCACAAATCTGATCCTTGATAATAAAGCATACAGTCCATAATCCTCTTTAAAATCCTATCAATTACTTTTCAATATGCAGATCTAGCATTTGACTGGTAACAACTAACCAACCCTACTACAAAGCATATGTTAAGTAAAGTGCATATAATTGTATGCATTAATCTCCTAATTGCAGTAACATATAGCACACAAATCATTTTCTTCTTGTCTATGAGAATTTTTAGGTATTGATTAAGGATCAAATTCTCACCTTTAGCAATGGATGTATCAATGGATTTGCAATTATGCATTTTGAATTTCTCAAGAAGTTTTTATAGGTAGATATCTTGTGAAAGGCCAAGAAGTCTTCTTGAACTTTTACAACAAGCAAAAAATATTTTTCATCCATCTTCTTCATTTCAAAGTTTAAGGACAATCACCATCTCTTCTTGAACTTTTATGGTGATCACCATCTCTTTATCATTATTGACTAGTAAAATATCATCCACATATAAGGAAATAATAATAAAACTTTTATTGAATCTCTTAACATATAGCCAATGATCTTATTCAATTATTGTAAGCTCATTAGTACTGATGGTATGATGAAATCTAAATACCACTATATGGATGAATATTTTAATTCATAAATGGATCATTAGAGTTTGCAAACCTTGTGATCATAACCTTTCACTATGAATCTATGGGGTTACATCATATAAATGTTTTCATCTAGTTATCCATAGAGAAATGTAGTCTTAAAACCCATTTGGTAAAGCTCCCAATTAAGATATGCAACTATAGCTAGAATGAGATGAAAAGAACCAAATCTTACTATTAGTGTGAAGGTTTCTTCATAATCTATACCATCCTATTGGGTATACTCCTTTGACACAAGGAATGTCTTATGTTTTTTAATGAAACCGTCTTCCTTGTAGATAATATTTAAGATATATTTACTTCCAATGGTCTTATGCCCAAGAAAAAGGCCAACCAAGTCCCACACATGATTGGTCTTCAAAGAATCCATCTCTTTCATCATAGCATTCAACCATTTCTTACTAGCAAGTGATGATAGAGCATCATAATCTTTATGTAGCTCATCATCATGCATATCCATCACAAGTACTTTTTTTTGAATTTCAAAATAATGACAAGAAATGCTTATGTGAGTGCTCTTGCATAGCTAGTACTCTTGGGAGGTTTCATTTTGTGAATGTGATTTAGTAATGAATAAGTCATTCCCACTATCCCTAGGAAATTAAGGAATCTCTTTCTTAGTTTTTTTTAGCTTGATAATAGCAAAAAAATTAGGATACTCTACTTCATAAATGATAAAATCTTTGTCTATTTCTCTCTCTAAAGAAAATCCTCCTCTTGAAACTCAACATCCCTTAATTCTATCTTAGTTACACTTCCATCTCGTAGTTCTCCAATGAACCCATATCCCTTAGAGTAGGGTACCTTATAAATACACTTTTTTCCTTTTGGACCTAGCTTCCTAAATCTATGGAAATTATTAGGTAGATGGGCTTCAAATCACGAATGTAATAAATGATCTAGACTTGGCTTTCTACCAATCCATAATTCATATGGATTAGAAGATATTGATTTACTTGGAACAAGATTAAAGATGTAGGTTGCAATCAATAGTGCATATCTCAAAAAACTAATGAAAAGCTTTCCCTATATCATCATCGATTTTATCATATTCAATAAGGTATGAATTCTCCTCTCAACATCATCATTCTATTGAGAAGTTTCATGAATCATTGAATATCTAATGATTTCTTTCTCATCACACAATCCTTTAAACTATTCTAGTATATATTCATGTCCACGATTGTTCCTCAAGATTTTAATTGTTTTATATATATTCATGTACTTTCTAGAGCATTCTATTACCTCAAATATATGAGAAACCAAAATGATATGATCGTAACATGTATAATAATCTATAAATATGATGAAGTAGGAGGTGCCAAGAATTACCTTAATACTCATTAATCCATAGATGTTAGAAGGGATTAACTATAATCGAACATCAGCCATCATGACTTTACCAAATGATTTTCTAGTTTATTTTCTTGTTACAAAATGCTCATACTTTAGTAGAGTGAATTTAGTGAGTGGTCCTAATAAGCCAACTCTAGCTAACCTTATCACTTTATTATTTAATATAACCTAACCTAGTATGCCATAAAATGAAATTATCACCAACATTATCAATAGAAGTAAAGAATGAAAAAGAACCATCTTCTTTATTAGGATATTTAATATCCAACTTAAGGAAACCATCATCAACAAAACCATATTCATAATAAATTAGTTCTAGATGAATCATAACAAAATTATCTTTAAACATAAAAGTAAAACCTAGTCTTAATGAAGCAGTAGTAAAAAGAAAATTCTGTCAAATTTCTAAAGCACAAAAAACATCATGGAAATATAGAATGTGATCCCATCATAGTTTATATGTACATATATGCTAGAGGTATTTTCCATGTCTATCTTTATATCGTAGGGGACGGCGCGATATCGCGGCTTGTGCATATCGCGTCTCATCATACCCCCATGACTGAATGAAAACTTGTCCTCGAGTTCCTTACAATATTATCGGGAAGGTATGGAATTATTGAGGGGAATGGAACTAATGGGATGACATGTGAACAGATCATTATTACAAGACTTGACAAAACTGGTGTTCATGACAACAAGGTTGAACACCTTATTACAATGACAGCAGGCCTTTGTTGGCAACTGAGAGAGAAAGAGAGAGATAGAAAGAAGTGTCGTTGCTGCCAACGCCAAGATTACGCTCTTCGTTGTCCATCCATAAGCACATCATCGATCTTGCTCCTTTCATAGCTTCTTTAGCGCTGCTCCATTCCAAGTATTTGCTCCAGTTCCATTCTGTTGTTGTATGATTGCCATCTGCACACACAACACAATCATATATTAGCAAGGGTAATTGAATCATTAAGTAATTAATACCTTGCTTCGGTGTAAGTCCATTGGCTAGGTTGTGGTATGGCTGATATGGACCTGGGAAGATGTTACTGATGACTACCGAAGGTGTAGGGGTTAGGAAGAAAATCAAAAATTTCGGGGCTAGGAGAAAATCGAAAAAAGTGGGCCCTATACCCCCATGACTAATCACGAACCTCCGGTAGCGTTAGAATGAAGAAGGGAAAGGAGTAAGAAAGATAGATAAAAAGGGACAACTGAAAACAACAGTGAAGTGGATGTCAAGATGGGAATGAACAAAATAATAATTAATTACAAAATGTTAAGGAAAAGAAGTTAACTAATGCTCCAAATAGGAATGTCAGTGGGTCCTCCCCAAAGTAGGTGCATGCCGTTAATGCCCTGACAGACCCACATTCAAAGAGTCTGTAGGCTCTAGGAATGTCTTTTGGAACAAGAGTTAAAGTCTTAACTGCAAGAATTTACAGAAAAGAAAACAGTGCATCAACCAAAATATATACACTAATGATATAATCGGTAATGAGGTGAACAATGGACAGAAGGATGGAAAGGAGAGAACAGAATGGAATGGAATCTCAAGGACAAGGTGGTGTACAGCCCCTTATGTGTTTGATGATTAATGTGACTTGGCAAATCTCATTCCAACTTCGGGCTCAAACCAACCACTTCCAGTGACTTCGCATCAATGCATTCGGTTAAACCATCCACTCGGATAACAAGGATGCATCTTCAAAGAAAACTTGTCATGTCAATATTGTTTGATAGGTATTTGAAAGAAAACTTGTCATGTCAATATTGTTAGCTGAAGGAAACCAGAGTACCGAAACCAGAGTACCTTGAAGAATACAAGTTAGTGGAAGAAAGAATGCGAAAGGTAAGAAACATACTTGCCCACATTTCTATGATGAATTTTTAGAATGTACATGACATTGGTTGAAATGTTTTTTTTTGCAGAAAGTTGAAAAAGAAGAAATTAGGAAGTTACACAAGCATATGGTTCCCCTTGCTCAAATCATGCCATTTTTTGACAAACCATTCCTTCCGAAAAAATAAAATCTCCAACCTTACATTTTTTGACATTCCTCTGGAATGTTGACTTGAGTGGCTTTAAATGGTGGGTCATCTAAGTGATGATATTTTATGTCAACTTTTTTCAGATCTGACAAGCCTCTAACTATCCCCATGGAGCCTAGACTGGGTGCATCAAAGGGTAGGTGCCTTTTGAAACAAACAAGGCAATCAGAGAAGCCAATCCACGAGTGTAGATGCCTTCTGAAACAAGAAAATCAGAGAAGCCAATCCACAAGCATATGATTAGGATGATAATTGTGTCTCTTTCTTTTCAATCCAGTTTACATCTTGGAATGCGATAACACCAGTTTAAAGTTTTGTTTGGAAGAAGCAACCCTCCTAGTTGGATTCTAGTTCAAACCAGTGACTAGATAGTTCGAATGCTACGTTGGATCTCGTTACCTGGTTCATAGTGGATTTGAATGTCGTTACGTTGGATCTCGCTGGTTTTCATGTACACTGTAATTTGCTCCCTCGTTTTCATACGTTGTCACAAAATTATTAGAACATTGAAGGATAGGTCTTCCCTTTCTTTCTTCTTGGTATGATCTCTAAGAGTCTAAGATACCATAAACCATCATTTTTTGGTCATTATTATATATCTTAGTAGGATTGGGTCTATCCTAATGTAAAGAAAATCTAAGGATTTAAATCAAATACGATAAAGAGAAGTGGCTTTAAGAAGCTTATTGTTTGATTTGTTTTGGCGCACGTCATTTATAGGTTAGTAAAGCTAAATAAAATTCTATCTTATAATATGGTAACATTAAAAAAGATTTCATCCATAAAGTTAAATGAAAACCCATCACTAAGGCAAACACAGTTATAGCACTTACACCATCATCTTTACTACCAAAAATAGCAGTGTCAGGGGCAATACCATCTGGACACTACAACTAGCGATGATAATGCCGGTGAGAAGGAATTCATCTATAAGATTTAGCATGGTTTTAAAACTGGCAGTTTTTAATACCCTACAACCTATAAAATTTGAAAAATAACTCATTAATAAGATTTGGTATGGTGTTACAACCCACTACCAAACTAATGCTAACCACCTTCTTTGTTCATATGGGCTTCTTACCACCATTGACAGCTCTCGAACTTGACTGAGCAGTAAGCTTTTAAATCACCCATACATAGGTGTCCCAAGTATATATATATATATATATTAAGTACGGTAGCTATTTGGATTCCTTCCTGCCATACTGAGTTATAAGTATCTATATATATATATATTTTAAGTATGGTAGCTATTTGGATTCTTTCCGGCGAGAGGCCGAGTTATAAGTTTTTGAAAAAAGGAAAAAAAAAAGAAGCAAAGAATTCTAAAACTACTCGGATCGAAGAAAGGACTTAAGCTAAAATTCAAGTGCATAATATTCATTTTTATATACATTATTCTAATACTGTAATCCAGGATTCCTAACTTAGCTTTTTTAAACAAATATTAAGTCTCGTTAATTCAGGTAATAAGAGAACCCAAACTCAATTCTACATCCTGCATCGGGTATTTACTTACACATTAAAATTACGTGTTACTGTGGTCTTGCAAAATTTAATTTTGACAGCATTAATCAGTATTTTGCCATGGAGTGAAAAAGGGCTCCATTAAAACTATTAATGTCACACTGTGTCGGTTAATATCTGTATTTTGGGAGTTCACGAAAACTATTTTCGTTGCTCATAACTCTTGTCAGCGTATACAAATCAAGTTCAGTATGCAGCATATTTATGAAAAAAAGAAATAAATGTGCTACTGATTTTTAGGACAAACCAATTAAGATTACATAGATTTGCTAGCATGAAGTGTAAGAATTCTTCACTTATCTTTCAACACGATTTCATGTACATTTTTCATGTAAAGATTCTTAAATTTTGGATGGCTTTCAGCTTGATTTCATGTACTTACAATATACAAAATTTGAATAAGAACTCAACTTGATGCTAGCCCTCCTCTTTTCTTATATGGGCTATTTACTGGCATTGGCAAAATTCAAAAACCTTAGCAAAAAAATTTTAAAAATTTAATAAGAATAACTCATGTAATTGATCCATTTTGTTAGGATAAAACTAAGATGATGATGATGTATGTGTTCCCATAGCAGCTTTCATAGGCTTAAGTTTTAGTTAAAAATTTTTAACATAGTATATGTAAGTTTTTTTAAAGCAAATGATGAAAAATTTAATGTTTTACTAATCAAAAAACTATTATGGTTGCTATTTTAATTGAAAGTTGTGATGGTTTTTTGGAGGTTTGAATAATGATTTATTTAAAATATTTATTGGGTATTTTAAATTTTAAGCATGCACATACTTTATATAAATAAACAAAGATCTAGCTCTTCATAAAGGCCAATGGCCAAAAAGAACTTGTGTAGGTGACCCTATTTTGTTAGGAAAGGATCATGAAATATGCACATACTTTAGTGTAAATTATACTATTTTGACAAAATTCAATACTTGGAAAATTAATTACTCATTGAAACTTTTGGAAGAAAAGAATAAAGCTATTTGAAAATCATCCACACCTTCGAAGATTAAGCATTTTATTTGGTGCTTACTTCACAAAAGTGTACGAATTAGAATTATTTGCTTTCATCTAATTACTAATGATGTAATACTAGGTATTAAGACCCCAAAAAATATTAATAATGTACAAAGAAAATTGAAGTACATAATAAGTTTTTTTTTTTTTTTTTTTTGTGGGTGGGGGTAGGGGTGTGGTGGCAAGAGGAGGGGGAGGTGAAAGGAAGAGTATGGTGTAGGCAAAGAGGGTTTGTTGGAACTTGAAATAAGTAAAACATAGGTACACTCCAAGGTATATAGTCCAATTAGAACTTTATATAACTCAACATAGATCACCAAAATCAAACCCATGATTTAGAGCTTCTCAGTTAAGAGTACCTTACAAGTCTGACATTAGCTAGACATCATTAAAAGTTTTGACTTTAGAACTATCTGTTCACACCTATAACCTTATAATTGATACTTTGAAAAAAGAAATAAGTAAAGAAAATTTGCATCACTTTTCAATATTGATACTTGAAATTAAAATAGTAAAAGGATTCAAGATAGAGAGTTGTGGCTTAATACCATATTTGTATCAAAGCAAGAAATGGGTAGCACTTGTGGAAGATCTTCACCACGTTGCTTGTTATTGATGTTACATCAAAAATCTTCACCATCAACTGTAACCTTCTTGTCAAAACTAGTTCTGATTTTTGAATCAGTAGTATTCTTATCAAACAAAAAACGAAAAAGCCTTATGATCTATCTATCCAAGCTACTTAATAATTTCTCTAGTGGCAATAACTTTATACACAATAGCTTTTGTCTTTTCCGAATTCTTTATTTTCATTTGATCGTTCTTATCATTAACATTAACTTGATTTTTCATATCTTCAACTTCATATTGTTTTTTACTATGTTCAACTTCAACACAATTTTCCTTTTTTTTTTTAAAATTTTTTTTCATGAGAAGAAAAGGATTAACATTAAATAACTATCCTTCATGATAGCAAAATTTTCAAGAATTAGAAAGATTATAATATGTAATTGGTTAAATTAAATTCTTCCCTCTTGCTTGTAATACCAATTCTTTTCTACAATTGAGAAGGTTGATTTCAATAAACAAATGTTGACAAAAACTAAAAGTTGTAAAAATAGACTTCATATGCCTAATGGGACCAAGAAAACTAACAATTTCTTAACCAACTTTCTGAAAAATTAACGGAAAATTATATTAGTCAACAAAACATGGAGGACTATAGAAGCTAATTTTTCTCACTTCAGTTTTTCTTTAGCAAATTTTATCTTTTTAGAATTCCACTATGGGGGATTCTATATTACTCACATATTCTTCAACTAATGTTGAAATTTCTACTTATTTTATTGATGTAGAAATTTTTGTTGATTCTCAACAAGTAGATCTACAAGCTTGTAAGAAAAAAGTTATGATATCTTCTTCCAATGATGATGTAATTAAGACACTCGATCTTCTTTTTTCTGATGATGTATATGATTCATTGGTTGCTGAACTTTCATTACAATATGTGATGAGTGGTTGGGTATCTCAACACTCTGCCATACAAGTCATGAGTGCACATGCTCAACCAAATCATAATCCGTGGATGGACAATGTAAGTATGCTAGAAGTTGATAATCTGTTTGTGATCATTGTCTTCCCACTTTGAGTTAGTGAAGTGTAAGTGTATAGTTTAACTCTAAGTGAGGCATATGATATCTTGATATCGTAGGCTCAAGTTACTTCTAAGTGCAAACATAATGAAAGTGAGAATAAAATCTAATTCTATGTGATAATAGAAATGCAAATCTACTTTATCCTATGGTAATGAGCAGTTGTTCTAGCTTTCTATACATATCTTAGGCTCATGTAACGGTTACTAGGTTACCAAGTGTTATACTATTCGGTGAACCAAGCAATAACACTACTGGGATTACCAAATGATTACACTTATACGCTCGAAACTAGTTGTACTTATTTTTCCTTACTAATGAACATGAAAATGTAAAGTGCTTGAGAAATGTAAAGGACTAAACTAAAGTAAGCATATTAAAGAAATGAAAGTTAAACTAAGTAAAGAAATTAGCTAGGAAAAATAAAGAAACTAAGTGGATGTTGAAATGGTGGTAAACAATCTTGATATTTATTGTTGTTCATGGACTATTCGCAAGTACAATCCACTCAAATAAAGATTCCATTCAACTATTCAATACGACACTGCGGGCATTCACTCTATCGCTAAGTGTAAACTATGAAAACAAACTGCAAGAGTTTTGCTAAGGGTGGAATGAAAGTTATTCATTGGTGTAACCAAATGTTGGTATTTATAGGGGTGAATAGGACCCATGATAAGTGGTGAGGTACCGCTATGCTCAACCATACAAATATGAGCATTTCACACATGATTCAGTCAAATTCCAAAGACTAAGTGCCTATGCGCCTTTGTGGAACAAGGACGGGTTGGTTGATTGTTGTCTTTCCAAGCTTACCTGTATGTCATGATTGTATGGTTAAGTAAGCTTGAGGCATATGATTTTTCTAGCTTTTATGTTTTTATGTCCTGTTGCTAATAAGGAAGGAAAGAAAGATAACTAAGTGATTAATTTAACTTAACTACTGATTAACTAGGCTTTGACGAATCTTAACACTAGTATCCATTCTCATTTGCCGTACACATCCTGAACCAGTGCAACACTGCTGCGATTACCAAATGCTAATTGTTACTGGGTTACCAAGCATTACACACATGCTCAAAGAGATTGTACTGAGTGTAATTTAATGATTTGCTTAATTAATCAAAATGAATTGTTGTGCTAATAACATAAATGTAAAGTGCATAAAACAGACAGTATTTCAAAGGTGAACATGAAACATTCAACAAATCAGAACTAGATGGCAGAGTCGAAGGGTGTTAAGGGTTTAGGGGAATCCTCATGTTCGAATGGTGGACATGAGAGGTCCAACACTAGAGAATTTCACGTACGCATATGTTCAGCTAAAAACAACAATGAACAAAGATCTATAACAACAACATAGAGATGATCTGCAACGCCACCAGAGAAGAAACAGCCAGAGGTTGTGAAGAAGCTGAAGAAAACAGCTTCAGAAGAAACCACAACCAAGAGGACCAACGTAAGCAGGGCAGTTGTCAAAACATGAATAAAAAAGAAACATGTTGTGGTCTACATAATCCTGCAACCCGATCAGAACTCGTGAAGAACCTGCAAAAGCATTAAAACCTAGCCAAAAACAGAAAAGTCTAAAAATGGTTAGAATCCAAAGGATATAGAAAGATGCTGTCAGGCAAGGCTCTGCAATTCCAAGGCAACGAGATAGAGAGAAAAATTTTCAAGGACTTCAAATTTTAAGTTCGATCTCGTGCGTCAAGGAGAAAAATGGCGGGCTGAGAGAAATACTGCAGAAACTGTAAAATAGAAACACTATTAGATAGAAAGTAATAGAAAGCTCAAAGCATTGCACAACGTCTATTGTGACACAAAATATTTTTGGGGACTTGCACCCCTCATCAATGTGTTTAGGCAATGCGACTAGGCAGCTGAAGTTGTAAAGGCAAGGGAATGAGCATGCCAGTACATGTATAAATAGTGTTCCAACTTCAAAAATTTGAGATTCCCGTTCATTAAAATTTGAAACTCCTGCTCATTAAAATTTGAGACTCCCACTCATTAAAATTTGAAACTCCCGCTCATTAAAATTTGAAACTCACGATCATTAAAATTTGAAACTCTCGCTCATTGAAATTTGAGCGGACCCCATTCATCAAAGGCAAAATGGGGGTGGGACGATGTACTAACAAAACTATTACAGATAGTATTTCAAAGGCAAACATGAAACATTCAACAAATCAGAACTGGAGAGTAGAGCCGAAGGGTGTTAAGGGTTTAGGGGAACCCTCCTGTTTGAATGGTGGACATGAGAGGTCTAACACTAGAGAATGTCACGTACGCAAATGTCCGGCTGGAAACAGTACTGAACAAAGAACTTCAACAGCAATGGAGAGATGATTTGCAATTCCGCCAACAGCCAAAGGTTGTGAAGAAGCTGAAGAAAATAGCTTTAGAAGAAACCACAACCAAGAGGACCAACGTAAGTAGGGCGATTGTCAAAACACGGATCAAAAAGAAACATGTTGTGGTTCGCATAATCCTGCAACGTGATCAGAACCTGTGAAGAACCTACAAAAGAATTAAAACCTAACCAAAAACACAAAGGTTTGAAAATGGTTAGAATCCAAAAGACAGTGAAAGACGCTGTCAGGCAAGGCTCTGCAATTCCAAGGCAACGAGATAGAGAGAAAACATTTTAGGGACTTAAAATTTTAAGTTGGATCTCGTGCGTCAAGGAACAGAATGGGGGGCTGAGAGAAATAGTACAGAAACTATAAAACAGAAACACACTGATGAGGGGTGTAGGTCCTGAAAACACATTGATGAGGGGTGCACTCTGAATCTACGTTTGCTTTCCTAAAATGGTTGCTGAAATGTACAGGATTAATGCCATCGTCATTTCCTCCGTCGCTCAAGAAAATGGTTATGGGTTTGATCTTGGTATGATGGGGATGCCTGCACCACCCCCGGATAAGCACATCCACTTCCATCGTGAGACCTGCAGAGCAACTGGAGGCTGCATCGAGTTCATAGCTGAGAAGTGCATCCACTACATCCTCTCTCATCTTGCCATTTCCAAGGCCACATCCCACATCTGCTGCGACAATCCTTAGTGGGCCTTCGAGAAATCCACCAATGGCAAGTACCAACTCTGCTCACCGCCTGCGTTTTCCACACAATGGGGACCATAGACCATCTCCAGCAACATCAGGGTGGAGCTGAAAATGTCCGCCTACGCCGTCATTCCCTCGCTGTAAAGCTATTCCGGTGCCATGGTTGCAGCAAATGTAGATGCTGCGATTCACGTACAAGTGGGGCACCCATTTTGCCTCCATCTCCAGAAATCGCTCTGGAATGAATCGCAGGTGCTCCGGCCAAACCCCCATATCACACTGAATTGCCCATTCTTTGATGAAAACGTGCGCTCCCTAAGGAATTCTGTAGCCAGCCCCCACCGTCTCCTCCAGAGTTTCGAGATCACCGGCGCCAGCTATGTCCTTGACGTGCTAGTGCATGAGAAAGTCCTCCACCAACATTGGCATGAGCTCAACGTTGTAGGTGCAGTTAGCGGCGATGGAGGATTTGTCGTCCATCAGCAATAGTAGATCTGGAAATGACAATATGGAGGCCGCCCTTGTATTCATGTTGATGCTGATGCTGCCTGATACTGTTGCAGAAAACTGAAATCTGCAGGTCGACCATGTTTTATTTCACCATGATTGTTTGCTAGATGGTTGCGACATTTGCTGTATAACGCGCATTTTGGCCGTTGCCTGCAGAAACCTGCCTGATGGTTTCAGAGAAAAACCTATCACTCAGTTTTCTGAAAGTATGTGTTTGCAGCGATTTTGTTGTGCATGCCACAATTGTTGCAGAGTGAAAGGCTGAGTTAACAATGACTTTGGTGTGCATGCCACCATTGTTGCCTGGTGGAAG
>MNCI01014188.1:8622-41125 GCA_015680685.1 Gnetum montanum
AAAGTTGGCTGAATCTCTTTAAGATAAGTCATTTGTAGCTTACACACAACGCAATCATTTCATATTTCATAACTGCACACTGCAACAACACACACACATACTCACATTAACTACTGAGTCTATTTGGAGGTATCTGGGCCTTGGTGTTACTAGAGACCAACAAGCACCTAAATCTTGTTCGAGGACACTCGTTGGCAGTCGTGTCCCAAACGGTCGCCAACAGATTACACTATTGGTTATAGGATTATCTATAATTACATTGTGGGTAAGGCATCTTTTAGGCATTTTCTTTTCTACGAACTTAGGATTCAAAGCAAAAGCCTCAATCTCTTATAGATGTCACATAACTAGTCAATAGCCCTTTGGATGTTCATATTGGCAAATGTTACATCCATCATCCTCTTTTGTGCTTGAGTCTGTAACCCCTTCTACTACAACTATTTTCCTTTTGTGCTGACAAGTGTTCTTACCTATTTCTTTGTTCTTTTTATTCTTCTTGTTTTTCTCACTTAATCCTTTTTGTTTCACATTTCCTATATGATTTTCAAGTTGGTTGTAAGTTTTACATTCATCAACTCTCACATGTTATCTACCCTTGCTTTAATCTCAACAATAGACTTTTTTATTGGTAATGTTTTGTGTGAAATCAACTCATCAAGGGCTACCTCATTTTCCTAATCATAAATATAGACCTCTTTTACATGAAGAGTTTGATCCAAGTTATATTCCTCTATGCTCTACCTTTTGCAGAGCTCTCCTTCATGTTTTGCCACATGTTCAACTAGCCTTTGTATTTGATGGGCTTTCAATTTTGAGAATCATCCTAGGGTATAGATCCCAAGGATCTCCCTCGTTTAATTATGAAGCTCATCTATGATGTAGAGAAGATTCTCTTTTTGAGAAAAACCATGGCTTAGACATCTATGTAGTAGAGAATAGTATTTGTCCAAGGCTACATCCAAGGATTCATGATTTTCTTGCATCCATCCTTGGATTTTTTTTCTTTAATTGGACACTCTTTCATAGGTTTGGTATTTTTTGTTGAAGAGCTCAAGCATTGTGGACCACTAGTGGATTGAATCTAGTTTCAATGATCTATACCAACTTTCAGCTTCTTCTATTATTGTCCTAGAAATGATCTTAAGCTTTTGCCACCTACTTTTGATATTTTGCAAGGCATGGGCATCATGGAAGGCTTGTAAATGATGTTGTGGATTAGAATTATTGCCTTCATTAAATTTAGGAATGTTATTCATATTAAGCTATTTGATGTAGCTTTTCCTTTGATGCATATGAGGTATTTGAATTGCCTTCCTTATTTGTATCATTCTCTTAGTAGCCAATAAGGGTTCATCTTCATCAAACATGTCATAGTGATAATATCTATTTCTATTTGTTTGATAGTGATGATATTGTCTATGCTCACTTTGATGTCTTTCATCTTTCCTTTATGTTCTATTTCTATCTTCATCTTGATCCCTTAGTATATCTATATCTCTATACTTATGCTCATCTTCAACAAAACTAGATGTTGAAGAGGAAGAGGTGGTAAATTAGGATAATCACCATGGCTTATATATCTCCCACTATGATTCCTTGATTTATCTCTTCTAGGTTTGGAGGAGGTCCTTGGCCTTGAGACCCTCCTTGCTATAGGACTTACTCCATCTCCTCTAAGATTGTCTGCATCAGCTAAATGTAGTCTTTGAATCTAGTAAAGGTCTAAATGAGAATATGAGACCCTTGTGTTTAGTAATTCACTTCAATTCTCTTCAATATAGATCCTACCATTTTTTCTACTAGTGTTCTCATCATGTGATGTATTATCAGCCCTATGTAAAGAAGACATGTTATTAATTAATAATGTGTGTAACTTAAAATATTAATTTTTCTTAAAAGATAAGTTGTTAATGCTTTTACATCAATCGTTTGTAATATAACTAGTATAACTAATCTAGATCACTAGCACTATCCTCGACAACAATGCCAATGATAAGTAGCAGGTATCCCCTATGCCCAACCATACGAATCACAAGCATTCACATGCAATCTAGTTGAATTCTATGGATGGAACTAGTATGACATCTAGATTCTTAAGCATTGATCATAGGTCATTGTTTTCCCACTTGGACTAGTGGTAGCTTTATCACATATGATTTAGTACAAAGTGAGGCATATGATTATTGATGTTGTGCAGCCCTTAAACTAACTAAATAGTCATGTATAAATTAATTAGTTATACTAATTAATAACAATAAGATAAATCCTAAACTAACCTAAGGACGATGAGTATCTATTCCTAGGTTCTTGTACATGTCCTAAACTCACATATCCACTGTTGGGATTACCAAGTGTTACGCTACTGAGTGAACCAAGCAATAGCACTATTATGATTACCAAGCGAATATGTGCTTATGCTTGAAACTGGTCATGCTCATTCCACTAACTAGTTAATGTGCATAGAAATGTAAATGTTAACTAAGTACATAAAAAATAAATTATATTGAAAGCAAATCTGTTCTAAGTGTTTCATGAATAGGAATCAATCTTTATCTTATTTCCATTCATGAAATGTGTCCAAGTACAATGTCACTCAAATAACATGTCTTATAACTAACTCAAATCCACACTGTGGGCACTCACTAACTGTTCTCTAGGATTAAAGAATAAAATTGCAAGAGTTTGGCTACACTATTGATCAAATGGTAACAAATACATAGCAGGTGCTCACATATTTATAGGCAAATATAAGCATTTCATTGATGGGGATGCATTAATGCATTTAGCTACATTAACAAGGATGCGTTAATGCATTTAGCTACATTGACGGGGTTTTGTCGATGAGGATATGTCAATGGGAATGCATTGATGAGGTTGCATCAATGGATCTAAGATGTGTTGTTCATTAATGCATCAACACATCCTCATCCACACATATGCATTGATGCATCTAAGATGCATTGACAAGGATATGTCAATGAGGGTTTGTTGATAGGGATGGATTGACGAAGTTGCCTGACATATTAGGTCTCATCATGTGCACTTGATGAAAAACTCCATGTGCCTAAATCCATTCAATTTGTGATACATGCCTATCATAGCTCTAACAAAATTAGTCCACACATGCATTATAAAATAATATACCCAACCATAATAAGGAAAAATAAAAAATTAGGAATATTAAATTATAATTTATAAAGCTAGAAGAAAAAGCACACTAGAAGGTTACAAATAAGTAGAACAATTAGGTCACATATCACATATCCAAGGTTCAAGTCACAAGACATACTAACAAAAAATGAAGTATCTAGAATAAGGGTGCTATACCTTATCCAAATATACATATTTTATGAGGTTAGGGTTGGCCATGTGATTAGAAATACATTAAACCCATGTCTCAAGATGCATCATTTACCAATGGATTAAAGAGAACATGTGTGTAATCCTTTAATTATTTAATTAATTAATAAATTCTAACGTGTTTTATGTTATGTCTTCTTTTTTGTTTATATGAGTGGTTGTAATGACACTTTCTTGGAGAACACTACTAAATAGTAGCCAAGCATTTTAGGGGATACTCAAGATGAACTATGCCTCATTGATCATAGCACCTATGAGCATACATAAGTAAACAATACTTGTTAGTCTAATGGTTAGAAATGTAGTGAGTACAATTAGATGTTAGCAGTGGAATAACGTCCTTTTGATCTAGTTGTAGTAAAACTCTAACTTCTTTGGATTCAATGGTAACCATCACAAGTTAATCATAAGTGATAAAAAAGTTATGATTTGTAATTCCATGAGTCATGGTGGCTAACCATGAGTCATGGGTAGGTCATGCTATTATAACTTGAGCTCATCATAGGTTTTAGTCTATTAGAAATAGAGAAAAATAAACTTTGTGCATATCATGGGGTAGTCACAAGTTGTGGTTAGGTCATGGTAAATGTTCTCACTTCCCTAGTAGCTCTTGTGCTTGAAAATCGAACGCACAAATAGATCATGAGTTGTGAAACTATAAAAATCTTAGACCCACAAGTTGTGGTCTCTAACCATGGGTTGTAATGAGGTCATGGTTGCTCATCATGAGTCTTGGTTACTTAAAAATGTTTTTACTTTTACAAGTAGTGGTGAAGTCATGTTTCTGTAGAAAATAGAGAACACTAAAAGAAAAATTTAGAAACAATATAAGAAAATATGAGGCTCTAAACTTGACAATAAATGTTGGAAACATGCTACATGGCCTCTAAACATGGTGAGGAAAGCTTGAATGAGGAGATAAACATCAAATGATCTTTAGATACAAGATATGTTTATAAAATGTACAAAATCTTCACTTAATTTACTTCCCATCTTATTATTTTCAATTTTTAAATAAAAGCATCCCCTCCAAAACTACATTTTAGGGATGAAATTCAAAAGATTTCTCCCAGCTTGGGCAATGTTAGATGAGATGATTTTAATGTTGTGAAGTTGACAAAAGAACTTAATTTTTTGAATATTGAACAAGATCAACTTATTTAGTATGTTAGGTTTATAGATTTATAGGTTGTTTGATTAATAAATTGAATAAATAATGTAAGATCCTTCCTAAAGTCATTGGAATTTGATGCATTAGGGCACATGATTGTAATTATAATATA
Organism: Gnetum montanum; assembly: GCA_015680685.1. Lineage (NCBI taxonomy): Eukaryota > Viridiplantae > Streptophyta > Gnetopsida > Gnetales > Gnetaceae > Gnetum > Gnetum montanum. The sequence continues at coordinate 13,266 of MNCI01014188.1, forward strand.
GAACCTTAAACCTAGGTATCAATTTCAAGAACCTAATTTTACTATTATGAATTTGTTTAGAGTAAGCCTTGTAAACTTCATTATGCATCAACACTACCATTTTATTTTTATCTAGAAAGTTAACATTCATCAATCTATATTTTTGGGTTAGAATTACGTTAAAATTAATGTTAGAGTAGTTGTTAAGGTACAAATCTTAGCTTGAATTGAGAATTTTTATAGTTTACTGTACATGAGCTTATAGGAAGAGTGTTCTATAGGATGTTTCCAAGTTGAGTTAGATGCTCCAAGGGTATTGTTAAGTTTTAAGTTTTCAATCCCTCATATATTTACTAATTTTTTTGATTAGTATAAATTTAATCTTCTTATTTATTACTTCAACTTAATCATTTTCTGTGAGGTGAGGTATTGTATGATTAGTTTATGCTCTACCCTTACATGTTGCATAAGTTTTTTGAATGTATCACCCTTGAAATACGTCTTATTATTTGAAATTAGAGACTTGGACACAATAAACGTATTAACTATATGTTGCTTAAATAATTTAGTAGCTATAGTTTTTGTACAATCACTTATGATAGAAGCTTCTGCCCATTTTACATAGAAATCAACTGTAATAATTATAGAGGCATTTCCATTAGACATCAATGAGGTGGGGCTCATGACATTAAGTCCCTAGATGTTAAAGACCTTTAGTGGTTGAATTCACTCTTGTGGTTCCTCAAAGCATGCTAATATTCCATCATCAGGTTAATAACATTGGCATAACTAGGAGAGTCGATGTGTGTTACAGAATGGAGTAGGATAGAAATAACTAGCTATGAAAATTTTGATCATTTTTTTCTTCCTACAAGGTGGCCTTTACATGGGTAATCATGAGCATATTGGAGAACTTTTAGTTGGTTCTATTCAAGAACACAATAACATACAAAGTCATTAGGACAAATTTTGTATAGATTGTCATTAATCTTCATATAACACTTGGCTTAATATTAGAATTATCCTATTTTTCTTTATCATTGTTAATAAGGGACATTTTGTTAAGTGAGGCAGGTAAGAAAATTAGTCATAGAGCAAAGTAGTAGACTTGAATCAATAGTGTTAGGAAATCAATTTGGATTTATGCCAGAAAGATTTACTATACATGTTATTTTCTTGACATGACAAGTAATGGAGAAACTTAAACAACATAGAAAAAATCTACATATGATCTTCATTGACATAAAAAAGCATACGGAAGTTTTCCTAGAGATATTATTTAGTGGGCCTTGTTGAGGAAAAGCATCCTTGATAAATATATTAAAAATAATTCAAGACATGTATGAAGGAGCTACCACTAAAATTAGAACAACTAATGAAATAACATTTGATTTTTCAATCATAGTAGGTCTACATTAAGTGTTTGCACTTATCCTGTACTTATTTTCCATTATTATAGATGAATTGATAAAGGAAATATAAGATGATATTTGTAGATGATATTGTATTGGTGGATACAACTTGAGAAAATATTATTACTAAAATGAAGAAGTGGAGACATGCTTTAGTATCAAAAGGCTTAAAAACTAGTATAAGTAAGATAAAATATATGGAATGAAATTTTAATAACAGCATAATAGTGATGAAATAGAGGGAATAATTCAAGGTCAAAAAATGCACCATTGTAAATATTTCTACTATCTAGAATCAATCCTCAAATACAATGGTAAAATTAATAAAGAGACAACAAATATAATTAAGGTAGAATGGTCAAAATGCAAATAGGCTAGTGGTGTTCTACGTGATAAAAGAATATCAATAAAACTAAAGGAGAAATTTTACAAAACAATAATTAGTCTTGCTATCTTATATAGTGCTAAATGCTATGTAGTACAAGAGGGACACAAACAACAAACATGTATGGATGTTGAATATTACTAAAAGAGATAGACTACATAATATAGAAATTAAAGGAAGACTTGGAATGACTTCTATTTAAATAAGCTACAAAAATGGGAGCTTAGATGGTTTGGACATGTGTAAAGAAGATCAAATAATGAGTCTATAAACAAAGGTTGCTATGTCACTATTCTAGGAAAGCCACCAAAAGGAAGACCAAAGAAGACATGGCAGAAATAATTTAAGATGATTTGAAGAAAGTATAAATTAAAAAATATTTAGCTCTTCATAAGGATAAATGGAAAAAAACAACTTATGTAGCGAACCCCATTTCGTCAAGACAAGGCTAGAATGATGATGGTGGTAATGATCTAGGTGAGAAAATTAGTAAATCACAGAGTGGTTTCTAAAGAAGAAATTAATGGTGTTTTAGCAAAAAATATTTGATTTAAAAATTAATTAGAAAGAGGCTCTTCATCAATCTCATGATTCCATTAGAGTTGGAATAAATGGTTAGCAATAACATTCTTCAATGTTTTTTATCTATTATTATAATGTTAGACTGTTGCAAGATGACTATGCACCAAGGACTTAGGGAGTTAACTTTTGGATTATTTATTAGAAGTAAAATTATGCTTTGTTTGTATGCATAAAACTATGATATCTAAGCCCAAAGTGCTTAAACTTCTCAAGTGCTCACACCACCACCACTAGCTTCTTTGTTGTGATGATATAATTTAGTTTTACATTTGTGATACTATGGTTATTGTAGTAGATGTAATATAAATATTTTGGGTCATTCATCTATGTTACAACTACTCATAGTGCATAGTTTGATGCATTTATTATGATGTAGAAAACTTCTAGGATAAAAGTATTCACAAGCTTCTACTATAATAGCTCAAATGCTTATTCACATTCATTTGTTCAATTAAAGAAGCATCATTCATTGTCAATTATATAAATGACTTAACAATCTTAGATAAGTTTTTAATGAATAAATCTCTAATAAAAACCTGTATAACCAGGGAATGACCTTACATGTTTGAGAGTGAGATCTCTATGCGATTCCTTAGATTATCTTGATTTTCTTAAGGTTCACCTTAATTCCCCTTTTAGAAATTTCATGCTTCAAAATAATATTTTCTTAAATAATTAGATGAATTTTTTGCTATTTTAGATCCAAATTAGTTTTAATGTAATGTTTAAGAATCTATTCAAGCCTGTCTAATATCTACTTGAACTTTGATCCTTAGGTAGAGAAGTCATTCATGAAGATCTTTATTCCATTGACAATTTATTTTTGGAAAATGCTTAAGACTAGGCAATAGAAAATGGAAGGAGCATTAAAAGATCAAAGGACATCTTTTTATATGTAAAGGTTTTTTCAAAAAGTTATGAAAGTTATCTTGAACTAGTTTTCAGGCTATTTGAATTTGATTGTAGCCACTATAGTCATCTAGAAAACTATAATATTTGTGTTTTACAATGATGTTTAGTACTTGGTCTATAAATAAAAGTGAAGAAATAATCTTAAAAGTGACAATATCCAACAACATGATGTTAATGTAAATCCTCTATTAAAGTTTATGAATGTAAATTTAGAATAAAAAATATCTTGATGAGCATATGTAATTTTGATTTGCTAAAGTACTTATGAATTCTCATGCTCTTTGTTCATTTTAGCATTTTTAGTGGTTGAAGGACTACCTAATCTATGAGAGGTAGCCATTTTAACAATTAATCATGTGTCTTAGTTAATATAATAATATAATATAATTTTTAAAATGGATCTTTAAAATCCTACAATGACTATGTATAAGGTTAACTAGCACTAAACTAATAAAACTATCCCTTGCAACGACACTAAATAATAAGTGATAAGTATGCCTAACATTATTTGCTATTGTTCTGAAAGTCTATAGTCCTTTAGAAAAACTATGGAATAGACTTGTGTAATCAAGGCATACGATTTTCAATTAACTTGCTCTCAACTACTAGTATTTTCTCTATGATTTTCTTCTTGGTTTTAAGAATTCTCTAGAGATGCAACATCAATGTCCTGAATGTTGATATCTTCATACCTTCCTTTTCAAGTTAGAAGAAGAATCATTTTCTTCAAAATTAAATAGGATGGAAAATCATATAATATTATTTTCCATATTAAAATTTGACTTTCACAAGGTAATAATAAAAGTACTACAACATAAATTTTCTATGAATTAAAGTTTAAAATTAAGAAACATAAGAAATTTGAGAAAATAATATAATTGGAGCCTACATTATTGTGAACGATGTAAATCCAATTTACATTGAAATTTATAACAAATTTTTTATCCATGGCCTGATTCTGCTATCCCATCCCCTTTTTCGATCTATGAACATGTCTCTCAAAGCCCCATTCGGCATGTGCCTAATTTTATATTAAAAATAAGGATAAGATAACGTTTTGAATTCAAGACCCCTTTAAAAGGGGTGGATAAAATAATTTTATTTTTTAGAATTTAAAGAACACCCTGGGTGGTCGGACAGATATTTTGATTTAAATATACATTCTGGGATAACATATATAATCAGGTTTATAACCATACTTTCATTCAACAAACGCATGTTTTAAGCTATAACTAAAGGCCAATTCCGTTTGAAGGTTCACTTTAAAAAAGGCCTAGCCAAAAGAAGAAATGAAGAAGAAGATTGATAGTGAAATTCCAGAGTGCAATCCAAAATCTCGCAAGCTGTGCATTGAAATCTTTCAGAATTAATGGATACAAACCTGTTACAGCTTGAAGAAGGATCAGACATCACAAAAACAAACATCAGATAAGAAGAACTAATAGCTCTCTGCTCAGAATCTCAGTTGGTACTCCTGAGCCAGCCTAATTTGCTGGAGCTGAAAGCATCCAGTGGAGATATCCATGGCCAATTCTTTGATCTTAGAACCATTTTTGTTATCCACAATTACTGGCACAGTGAAATGTTTCTGTTCTCAAGAGACTACATAGACAGAGGCAGCCACAGCATAGAAACCATGAGCCTTCTTCAAATCGGATACCCTCAAAACATTTTTCTGCTCCAGGGAAATTACAAAGGCAGGAACATGAACAAGCTTTATGGATTCCATGCTGAATGCAAGAACATGTATCTGGATAATCTTTGGATTGCATTCAATCTCTGCTTTGACTGCATGCATGCCTGTGGCTGCTTTGGTGGAAAACAGGATTTTCTGTGCTCATGGTGGGATTTCTTTCACCGAGCCTTGAAAGCCTGGATCAGATTTGAACCATTTGCAGACCCTGGAAAGTTCCTTTGGATGGATTGATCTGCGATCTTTTGTTAGCTGGTCTTAGTGGTTTCTTGGGAGAATGGATTGAGAGTAAGAAGAGACGCTGTTCTTACTGTTTCGGAAAAACTGTGTTGAAGAAGTTCATGGAGAAATTCAATCTGGACAAGGTTTGCAGGGGTCATGAGTGTGTTAGACGTGATGTTTTACCGTTTCTTTGAGGGAAAGGAACGTCCTGTCGCGATGTTTGGTGCTCCCAATTACAAAATGCAGAACATGCTAATTAGGCTGCTGTTTTCCACCTTGATTCTAACCTGTCATGTTCCGTACATGCCTTTGGGAATGAATATGGTTTCATTAGTCAAGATATTAAGATGGAAGTGGAGTGTTTAGAATTTGCTGCTGGAATCTCACAGTGAATTATTATCGGTTCTTTTATTACGAAATATGGCTTGCGCGTTGCAGAGAGCTTGATTGGGTTGCCTTTCACCTTTTTTTTGTTTTGTGTGTTAATATTTTGAATGCTCATTTTCTTGAATATGGAATTCAAATATATACCATTTTACTTCATTGTAAATATTCATTCTCAATTTTAATTCCTAATCACCTGGTTATGAGGCAAATAAGGTTCAAGTGTTAGTAAGTTATTAGATGAAGCAATTTACCTCTTAGCTAAATATATTTTTGAGACTAACATTTATGATAAGTAAATCTAGATTGTGTTTCCTTTGGCTAAGAATAGAAATTGGAACATAGACAAATATACTAAAAGAGGAGTACAACCTGTTCTTCTTGATTACCCTAGTACTTATTTTTTAAAGACTATATATAATTTTATAATCCACGGTTTGTATAAGTTATTTGATTATTTTATTGATTCAGTGTTAGATTACGACAAGATGTATGTAAATTCTAACCTATAGATTAAACTAGTTAAATTGACATGTTGGCAGCAACTAAGATAAAAGTTCCATAATTAAGCATGTTCATTTGGGAGTAGTACTAGGATGGGTGACCTCTCGTGAAGTCTTGAATTTTAGTTATTGTCATTCATATGGTTTTCAAATGAATGTAGATAAAACCAAGTACTAGGATTGGTGACCTCTCAGGAAGTCTTGAATTTTATTTGTTGTCATTCATATGGTCTTTAAATGAATGTAGATAAAACCAAATTAATCATATGGATACAATAAATAACTATTATAACTTCCATTTTGGGGGGTACCAATGTGCAAATAGTAGATTCTTTTAAATATTTGGGTCTTATTTATATGAACAATTACATGTGGGGGAAGTGCATCAAAGAAAAAACAGTAGGAAGTTTTAAGGCTTTGTATGCTTTTAAAAACAAGTGTAAGGATTTCGGCCTTTGGGCTTGGAAGATCGGAAAATAAATTTTTCATACTATCATCTATTCTACTATATTGTGTATACGTGTTGTTTAGGGACTTAGACTCAATGCTAAACTTTATAAAGATACTAAAAGAGTGAATTTTTTTGTGTGAAGATGGTAGCATCCTAGTCAATTTTATTATGTGAATGTGATTTATTACCTTTAGAAGTAGAAGCCTTGTGTTGATTCATTACATATACTCATAGCTTACATATCTTAAGGCATGACAAATTCTCTAAAGTAGTTCTTGAGGATTCGTGAGACTGTGTTTAGTATTTTTAGGAGATACAATGGTTGAGAACATGGAATATCTCTTAGGAGGATGTGCAACAAAATCCTAAGCATATTCGCAACCTAGTCAAACAAAAGCTTTTAACATAGATGTGGGCTAATGTGGAAGGCAAGAGGCAATTTTATTTACACCACATTGGATTTAGTAAATTAGATGTAGAAGCTTACTATCTCTTAGCTGCTATTCCCATCAATTATCAGAATGCTATTAGTAAGCTTTGCTTAAGTTCTCATCATGTTAGAATTGAAAATGAAAGATGTATTCAACTCCCTCGAGAAGAGGACATTTATAGGTTGTGTAGATTAAGAGGCTTCAAACATGAGTTACATGTGTTTCTTTCTTATGTTATGACTACCCATTTGAGACGATCTTATATTGTTACAATGAAAAACCTGGATGATTTGTTTTTAATGCCTCTATTGGCGCTTGGTCCATTTGGAGAGTCTATCTTTATTTATTTTTTTTATAAAAATGTAATATCTATTGAATAGATCATATGGGTCTTTAGACATAATAAAACTTCATTTAATTTCAATAAAGTATCATTTTTTCTAAGCAAAATTTTCTAGCATAATCTAAATTTTTATTTCAATTGGCAAAGTAATAAATAGCCTTAAAGGGCTTATGATGGTTCCAATTTAAACAAAATACATTAATAAATGCATGTACTATGCTAAGTTATTTCTCTTAAGCAAAAGTGAGGATGCTACTTGGTTGTGGTATGTACATTTATTGAACCCTATGCTAAGTGGATCACCAAATGGTTAACTCATATAGTGTGGAGTTGTGATTATTTACCATGATTACTCATTGCAATTAGTTGATTAACATTTTCTTTTGCTCTTACTAAAATATTGTGTAAAGGGTCAAGTAATAACATAAAAAAGTAACATATACACTTTTTTTTTCAAGAGACTGTGATTGGTAGTACAACCCCTACCCACATAGCAAGTTTGATGCTAATTACTAAAAGAGTGTCCCATCATAAAGCTACTACACAACTACATAATTGCTAAATTTGAATCTAAATTTTATGGTATTTTTAATCTGTAACTTAGCATTCTCTGCCAGAATAAGAAACTACAGTTATGGTATCTTAAAACATACATTCGAAAGCCCCGTAAGAGAATAAGAAACTCATCCTCAATTACATTTTAGTTGCATAGGTAAAAGGTTTATTTGCTAAGAAGAACATTATTTGAGTACCTAATATCCACTTTAGGATAGGGACATCTCATTTTCCAACATAGCATATTATTGTTCTTGGAATCTTTTGAATTGTTGTAGAATTATTCTTAGGTCTCTCCCTAATTTCTCCTTACCTAGTACAATTCAGAAAATATTTATGTTACTTGCCTAAGAAAAGCTACAGTTAAGAAAGAGGTCGTAAAAATATGTGTACAAGAGCTCCAAAGAGACCAAGGATAATGATACCCTAAGCCAATGTCTTAAAATGGAGATTAGTTATTCGATAATGTTCCTAGTTGAGCTATACGATTATTATCAAGCCATATAAAATGTAATTGTATATGAATTTCTTATTCTCCTACAATGTTTCAAAATACATTTTTACCATGTAAGTGAGAAATCTTAAAGAGCATTTTATGTGAGTCTTTCTAGCTTGGATCATTAAGGCTAGAACACTACCATGAAGATGTGTACTAATAGCACGATTTATGCACAAGTGTCACATGATAGAACCTTTGAGCCTAGGTAGAACTAAAGTTCAATATTAGTTTTAATTTTAAATTTGATCATGCTAGCAAGTTTACTATTACACATGTGCATTGCTCATAGGCTTGTACAAAAGATGAGTTGGTTAGATCTATATACATTTTATTTTTTCAAAATATTTAGTACCCAACAACAAACTTAACAATTTCTTATAATTGCATTATTACACTAACATTATAACATTTGTGTTTGGATAAGGTTGTGAGACATGTCATGAAAGATTAAAGACATAATTTGCTTTAGAAATTCAAGAATATGATAAATAAGATATTTTTACTCAATGCAAAACTTCTAAGGCTTCACCACTTTTGTCTGGAAGTAAATCTCAATTTCTAAACCATGTGTGTCTTGCGTTGAATGGTGCCCAAAGGTTGTATAACACAGGCAACTTAAACCTATGTGGTTATGTATTTGTCTACTGGGCTAAGGCCTCAACATTTCTACAATTTGGAATTATCTATAGTGAAGTCCCATGCCAAACAACTTAGATAAATAAACATTGCCCATCCTATGCAATAATAATACCGTTAGCATTAAATTAGAGTGCTTTGTGGGATGCCAAGATGCTAAGCATTGGGTGGTCTTTCTATCCATGCAAAATTGCAACTTTAAGTGAAAGAAAGTTGTGTGTCTTTCATAAATCGGCAACATTACTTAACTAGTTAATTGATTGCTGGAAGTTTACGGTTGCATTGGAAGGATTGTTTTTGCATAAAACATTCATAATTTCTACTTTAGCCATTGTGTAACATATAGTGGGTTGCTTGGATAGAGCAATTTCTTAATGCCTTAGAGATGAAACGTAATGGATCCTGTAGGCTAGAAACACTTAGAGGTTGTTGGTTGAACAGTCTTAACCCCGGATCCATGCAAGGGCCGTGCTGGATAAAATGGAAATGGGGTGCCCTGAACGGTCTGGTCAATCAAACAGGGACTTAGTCGGTGTCACTAAACCTTTTGCAAACATGTAATTTGAAAACAATGTTTATAGCTTAAAATAATAATTATTATATGTGAGGAAACGAAAACGATGTAAAATGCAATGATAAGTAGGAGAGTAAAGTAGACTAGAGTTAAGAAATGCACCACTTCAAGACTACGACTTTACTTTGTCAAGGTGGATACAATCGGTTGCGCGACGCTGGGAAGCATAGAGATCCCAAAAGTAACCAACTTCAAAGCAAGCCAACTATACGCTTGAATGTAGATTCAAGAGCTAATGATGCAAAATGCTACAAAGGAGATAGAAAATAGCCAACAGAATGCCAAACGGGAATGCCAACTATTTAATTTTTGCCAACTTTTTGAGTTGCTAGTTTGCCAATAACAAATGCTAACAATGCTCAAAATTGTCAACCCTTTGAGCATTGCTCATTGGGGTATTTATAGGGCTAGGGGCATGCGAGAGACATGGTTTGGATGCCACATGTCCTGGACCCACAAGATGTTGACGTGTCCATGTTGCATGGACATGCAAAGCTGATTAATGAGCTTGCTGCACTGCAATCACACTGTTGAAATTGGAGATGCTGGGATTAGGTGTGCTAACGATGCAGATAAGGAATGAAGTGCACTGATGTAGCGTAGCCTCCTGCTACGCTATGCTACGTTGTGGAGTGTAGCTTGTTAGCATAGCAAGGCTGCTTGCTACGCTATGCTATGCTATGTAGCATAGCATAGCGTAGCCACTAGTTCAAAGAAGGAATTTGCATTCGAGTTAATTGTAGGTGCTTAAAGCCTTTGCAGTGTATTGGCTACTTCTGCATGTTTGCTACGCTACAACGTAGCATAGTGTAGCAGCTGGCCTTAACTGCAATTTGCACTTAAGTTGTAAACTTTTGTTTGATGATCATGCTGACAATCTACAACCTTTGTTCTTTGCGATGTGAAGCCTTTGAGCTTGCTGATCCTGCATTTTGAGATGCCTTTTATCGTTCTTGCATCATCGCTACGCTGTGCTATGCTGCATAGCGTAGTAGCCAACATAGCCTACTTTTTGCTTAATCTGTTACTTTTCTAGTAAGAGGAGCTTTGTTGAAGGACTTGAAGTCAAGCGAAGCAATTCATTTTGAAGGCCGGAGGTGCTTGCTAAGTGCAATTGAAATTACTCAGTAAGCTGGGCCTTTCTATCTTGCTTTTCTTGCAATAGTTCATAGTTGATTACCTGAACAACTATCTCCCAAGGCCTTCTACGCTACATAGCGCAGCAAACTTCTTGACTAGAAAACTTGCCAAATTGTTTCGTGCATCCTGAGCACCGTCGACAACTCCACATGTGGTTTTTGAGTAAACTGTCAGCAGGATGAATTGTCCAAGTGGGTAGGTTGGAGAGTTTGTCGGGCCTGTCAACACTGGGTGTAGAAAACTTGCCAAACTGGACAATCTGCACTCAGAGCATCCATTTCCTGCCAAACTGTCATGATGCCACACTTGTGGAAATTCTTTGCCTAAATTTTGAGACCTTGGTGAAGCAAGAGGGTCCAAAAATTTTAGGGTGTTTCATTAGCCCCTCTTTTTTGACACCTGGAGGATGGACCTGAGAGATGTCAACAAAGAATACGAAACACCACAGAAGAGAAAACACTAACATTGCTCTTTGATGATCGCCAAGATGTCACTCAGCTATGCTTGAGAGTGCTGCATTGGTTATGTGTGGAAAAGGGAAGGGTTAAGCAGGGAGGAAGGAGGTTCAGGAAAATGATAAAGATGAAACTTAGCATAATTCCTCGTCGGAATGCTTGTGAGGGAGTTGTTTGCGTGGTCATCTTTGCTTTTGTTGACCTTCGACCTCTCATTGAAATTCTTAGAGAGGATGGTTGCGAAACAGCTGATGTGCCATTTATTTTAGGCACATTTTTTTTGTGCGTGAGCTTTTTCTCTTTTACGCTTTTACCTTTTGCTATTTTGTCATTTACATTTGCAAACAACCTTGTCGCAGGACAGGTGTTTATTTTCTAGGATGAGTTGTGTTACATCCACATGGGGCTTTAACCTACCTACAAATGCTTCCCATGCGATGAGCTGTGTTACGCGTGTCATGGAATTTGTGGTTGAGCATATGGGAGAGCTTTATAGGTATCAAGAAAATCTTGTAAAAGAGGTAAGAGAATGGATTGTGAGTGTAAGGAATAAGGTAAAGGGGTTTAAGGGGGAGGAAAGGATGTGTACTCCGAAGTAGCCAAGCTAATCAAGACGACCACCTTGTAACAATGTAGTGTCCTACCGCCATGGCTCAACACATCTCTGGCCAACACCCCTATGGAACACACCCTGCAAACACAACAGAAAAGCAAACTAGGAGAAACTGCTATGATGCAAAACAAAGGCAAAGATCTTGCTTGCTATGGACGCTACTAGAGCTTTGGACATTGTTGCCGAGACATGTGACATCCAAACTAGGAAGGTTAGTAGTGGCCTTAGCAGCATCAGTGTGGAGGAGCTGGCACCGAGGAGGCTAGGAGTTATTGTGAATGCAAATGCTCAGGAATCCCTACCCAAGGTAAGCATTATCAATTCAGTTGTGAGATGGGCTACCCAACAGCTAAACATCTCTTGAGCTTGGCCACTGGCAAGGGCTGGAGGATAACAATATTGTGGCTGGGCCACAATACTACTAGAACTCCAGCAGCAGGTGCTGACTGGGGAAGCTACTGCTAGGGCAATGAGCCATGATGGCAGTAGGTCCAGAGGGTCAATAGGATGTCATACGACATCTCCAGAGGATCATCAAGATGCCAAGAGCACTGGCGCTGCATATGTTCCAGAGGGTGTTTTCTTGGCGTTGTGAACTGTATTTTGGAACTGTAATGTCCCACCCCATGTCGGCACTATGCACGTTTTTTGTTATGCACTGGCATAGATGCATGTTGGGGACTTGCCGCAAACCCAGTTTAAGGTCCTGGTAGACTGTGGTGTGCTAGTTTAAGGTCTTAGCAGACTGTGGTGTACTAGTTTAAGGTCTTAGCAGACTGCTATGCTAGTTTAAGGTCCTAGCAGACTATATGTGCCATTTTAACGTCATAGCAGATGGTTGCTGTGCTAGTTTAAGGTCCTAGCAGACCGCTATAATAGTTTTTCATCATAGCGGATAGTGGATGAGCTAGTTTAAGGTCCTAGTAGATCGTATGTGCCAGTTTAACGTCATAGCAGACTATCTATGCCAGTTTATAGTCATAGTGGACTGCTTTGCCAATTTTACATCGTAGTGGACGAGCTTTGCCAGTTTTACATCGTAGCAGACGTTTGCTCACCTTTGCTAGTTTTACGTCGTAGCAGACATTTGCTTATCTGCTTCACGCATTAGATGTAGTATAGCTTGAGATATGAGTGATTTACCAAATTTGTAAACTCGTTGCCATCCATGTCTACCAGCTTGAAGGCCCCGTTTCCAAAGTCTTTTGTGACCATGTATGGACCTTCCCAGTTTGCTAAGAATTTGTTCATATGCTCACGGACAGCCTTGAGAATGAGGTCTCCTTTCTGTATTGGCTATTGATGCGGATTTGCATGACATTTTTGTTGTTGCTTGTTCTGATAATTCTCTATGCAACCCAGTGTTTGTGCACACACCTCCTCTATTGAGTCGAGGTCAATGATCCTCGACTCATTGTTCTAGGCTTCGCTCACGACATTTGATAGGATCATCCGGAGTGATGGAACCTGCAACTCAAGAGGTAACACCGCTTTAGATCCATAAACAAGACTATAAGGTGTCTTACCTATTGTAGTCCTGCATGTCATCTTGTAAGCCCACAACACATAGAGGATTTGCTCATGCCATTGCCTCTTGCTGTTGTTAAGCATTCTCTTCAGCAAGTTGATGATGAAATTATTTTTAGCCTCTACTTGTTCATTTTCCTGTGAGTAATATGGTGAGGAGAACAATTGTCTGATGCCAAGATTGCTACAAAAGGTTCAGGTTTCCGCACTACTGAACTGTGGCCCGTTGTCAGTTACAATAGTCATGGAAAGCCCAAACCTTGTCACGATGTTGTCCAAGATGAATTGGTAAACCTACTGAGAAGTAGTCTTCCTCAGGGGGATAGACTCTACCCACTTAGTAAAATACTCAGTGGCGGTGATGATGAAGCTATGCCCTGCGGAAGACTTAGGCGTGATAGGTCCTATGAGGTCTAGCCTCCATCATTGGAAAGGCCACGTGATTTGCGTTGGATGTAGCTTTGTAGGTGAAACGTGTATATCATTGGCACGTATTACATGTATTGGCTTTGGCCAGGCAATCACGCTCCATCTGAGGCCAATGGTACCCTAGACATATGATTTTTGCAGCCATAGCCCTAGGTGCTATGTTTCCACCACACAGTCCCTCATGTACTTCATTAATCACCTTCTGCACTTGCTCCTCATTTACACATGCCAACAATATCCCATCATAGGAGTGTTTGCATAGGGCGTCGTCTCCCATGAGCACATATTTTCGAGCACGATTACGAATCGCATCTCTCTGGGTAGATGTCAATCTTCTTGGGGGCTTGCCATGTTGTAGGTAGGCTTTAATGTTGGCATACCACTCCTGGGTATCTGCAATGCTGACAGAAGCTACGTGTATCGCTTGAGTGATAGGCTCTACACACTCGGTAATCGAGGTTGGAAAACTTGCGAATAAGTGTGATGGAATATTTAATGCTGGGGTGGCCAGGGCATTTTCTATGGTGTTTTCGTTACGTGGAATGTGTTGCACGTCCATTGTTGCAAACTGTTTGAGTAGGCTTTTTGCTAAGTTGCAGTAGGGTTGTAGGTGTGTAGCCTTACAGGCATAGACCTCAGTGGTTTGATTCACAACTAGTTGTGAATTTCTGCAGATCACCAGGTGTTGTATGCTTAATTCTTGGGCCGCTAAGAGGCCCCTAAGTAATCCCTTGTACTCTGCCACATTGTTTGTATAAGGGAACAAAAAACGATAAGTGAAAGGATGCATTTCCCCAGAGGGAAACGTAATGACAGCAGTTGCACTACACCCTCGTGTGGTCGAGGCGCCATTGAAATGCAAAGTAGCTTCAAGATGTGACGGGACAGCATTGACAGTGCTAACATGCTTGTCTAGGAATTTGGGATCTATGATTACCTGGTCGTCGATAGGTGAGGTCATAAGTTGCGTTGCTATGGCTTGACCTTTCGTCGATGATTGGCTCAGATAATGCAAATCGAATTATGCTGTTATTGCCTTCCACTGGGCTATCCTATTGCTTTCATACAAATTATTTGTGATAGCCCGGAGTATGTTGCTCTTGCAAATAATGTTAATCTTGCTATGAAATAGGTAGTGTCTCCACTTCTTCAATGCAAACACTAAGGCAAGGCAGTTTCTCTCCACCTCATTGTATTTCGCTTGATATGCTATCAGTGCATGACTTAGGTAGTACACTGGTATCTTAGAATCGTCATCCCATTTCTGACGTCACAGTGCTATGATAGACGTGTTTGAGATGGCAAGGTAGATGAAGAAAGACTTATCCCTTTGTGGTGGGTAAATAGTTGGGAGGTGCAAAAGGTCTTTCTTCAGATTATCAAAGGCTTATTGGCATTGTGGTGTCCATTCAAAGTTAACCCCTTTCTTTAGTAGATGTTGCATGGGGTGTAACTTGTCGGTCAATTTTGCTATAAACCTTCTGATGAACTGTACTCTACCTTGTAACCCACGCAATTCCTTAAGATTTGTAGGTGGCGCCAGGTTAACGATGACCTTGACTTTTTCAGGGTCCACTCGTATTCCAGCCTCCGATACTACAAACCCTAGCATACGTTCTGTTCTTACCCCGAAGACACACTTTTTAGGATTAAGGCGTAAATCGTGCATCTAGCAACACTTGAGGACTACACCTAGATCGTTGGGATGATCAGTGGCTTCTTTAGATTTGACCGCTATATCATCCATGTAATCGTTTAACGTTTCTAGGATGTAGTTGCTAAAGATGTATGTCATGGCTCGTTGGTAGGTTGCTCCGGCGTTCTTGAGCCCAAAAGGCATCAAAGTGTGACAAAAGGTGCCCATGGGGTCATGAAGGTTGTTGTTAACTGATGCTCTAGGTTAATGTGAATTTGGTTATAGCTGGAGAAACCATCCATAAAGGATAACAAAGCATGACAAGTCATAGTGTCAATGAGTTGATCGATACTCGGAAGTGGGAAATCATCTTTGATTGTTGCCTTGTTTAGATCTCGGAAGTTTATATAGATTCGTATTCCTCCCATTTTCTTAGAAACTACAACGATGTTAGACATCCATTCTGAGTAATTAACTGCCCAGATGAAACTAGCCTGGTATAGCTTGGTAATTTCATCTCGTACAACCAGTGCAATCTCTGGTTTAACCTTGCAAGCCTTTTTCTTAACAGCTTTCATGCATGGGTCTAAGACGATGTTGTGTTGTATCAGCCTCAAATCTAAACCTGGCATGTCACTGTATGACCATGCAAAGACTTCAATGTTATCTTGTAGAATTCTGGCTACATCTTTGTGCGTCTACGAATCTAGGAGGGAACTAAGTTTCAACATTTTTATCTTCCCCCTGGATGTGGTCACAAGCATTTCGATGAGAGGATCCTCAGTTACATTCGTGGCCTCTAAATCTAGGGCTTGGACTAGATGCTTAGGCCAGTCTAGGGATGCTTCTAAGGATGCTACGGTGCTAACTGAGGGAGATTCCTAGTCTATTAGCTCTGGGTTCAGTTGTCTCACAAGTTTGCCATGTGGACCTGCTAGAGTTAAAAAGGTGAAGAAAGATCATGATGGATTTCCATTCTTGCTCAACTTGCCAAAATGAGATGAAAGTCTAATCAAGAGGTACCTATTTGTAGTAACTGTGCATAGTGAAAATTTGCAAAGTAGCAATGAAATATGAGCAATAGAGATAAATGGAAAGTATGATAGGAAGATTAAGATTTTCCAGTTTAAGGTCGTGGCGGACCACCTAGAAGTAAAAATGCAAAACTTCTAGTGTAAAAATGCAAAAACTACTAATATAAAAATGCAAAAGCTACTAGTTTAATGTCTTTGCAGACTACCAACAGGTTAGAGTATTAGTTTAAGGTCATTATGGACCGCCTAGACGTAAAAATGAAAAATTGCTAGTATAAAGAACGACAAGCTGCTAATGTAAAAATGCAAAACTGCTAATGTAAAAATGTGAAATTGCTAGTTTAATGTCATTGCGGACTGCTAATGAGTAAAAGGTCAAAACTACTAGTTTAAGGTCTTTGTAGACTGCTAACTAGATTGAAACTATGCATTAGGATTGCTAGTTTAAGGTCTTTGCGGACCGCTAGCTAGATTTTTTTTTTGTGAAGGCAAACAGCTAGTTTGAAGCGTGTCAAGGCTTTTCACCCAGGCCCACCTGTCTTAATGCGAACAGTGCTACTATGTCATGGCGGGCATGCTACGCTGCATGGAATACTTTGCATTAAATGGGAAGAGAGAATAACAAGTTTCCTTTTCACCATTGCAGCTATAAATAGGGATTAACCCCTGGTAAACTTGTCAGTTTCACTGTAACAGCGCAGAGCCCACATTCGTAGCGTAGAGCCCACATTCGAAGTACAGAGCAATTGTGCCATTAGAGAGCAAGGAAATTTGACGTAGCAACAAAGAAAGAGTCAACAAGCAAGACGATGGCTCCCAGGAAAGAACGCAAATACCTGGCACTCACCAAGGTCGATGAAGTGAAGGAAACCCTAGGGTGTGTGTCGCAAGTGCATGTCACGGTGCGAGAGGAGACACCGTTGGCTTGGTAGGCTACTATGCTTCCTCTGTTTTCTTATGCCTCTGTTATTGTTTTTATTTTTCTTATTTTTTTTTCTACGATTTTGCCTAGCTATCTGTGTTTTTCTATCATCATGTTGTCATTGTTTTGGCCCTTACATCATCGTTGTTGCTATTTCAGCTATAGCAGATGTACAGATGCTACGCTAAGGTTGCATGCAAGGTCGCCTAGGCCGCCATTGCTGCGGCTGTCATTACCGTAGAGGCTTGGACAATTTGAGCCACTTGGCATGCAAATAGCATAGCGTACGACCCTCAGGAGGGTTTTTCCATGTGCGTGATGTGACAGTGTAACATGTATTCTGTCATGGCGGGATGCTAATCACTTTGTTAGGGCTAATCGCTTTTTTGCTATGCTAAGCTAATTTTGCTATGCTATTGCCTTCATGTTTTTCGCTACACTATATGCATGAAGAGAATCGTGTGACGCTATATGCTAAAATGCTAGTTTTGCTACGCTATATTTGAATTCCACTCAAACATGGTGCTAACATTTGCTATTGTGTTGTGCAAGGTAGCGTTAAGGCCAATCTTGATTATCCTAGAAATCATGGGGGTCCTGTGTTGCATGAGTGAACCAGTGGCCAATGTTCCTCTACCCCATACACGTGTGGGGCAGCAAGCAGTCTGGTTCCGAGAGGAAGCGCAGGAGTTCCTGCAATTTCTCCTCCAATGCTTTAGTGTGATCATTTGGTCACACTTGGTGGATGAGGTAGCGGCCCCCATAATAGAAACCCTATTACCTGGGGAAAATCGGGGTATTCTGAGATTTTTTGACAGATGGAGCGATTAGCAGTGGGTAGGGAGAAGGATTTAGTCGGTGCCCCAGAAATTTGAGGTGTTTGACCTGGATCTGGGAGATGCCTGAGTATAATTGCTACCATCCCTACAACACCTTATTTATTGCGCATCACATGGGAACGTGCTTCCAAAAGCCACCAAGAACCGTTTACAGTGCTGGCGGGTGAGTTTTGTAGCCATGCTCCGCTACGCTATGCAATGTTAACAGTGTGTTTTTGTTACCAGGTTTTTCATCAATGAGAATGGGCTTCATGGTGATACGAATGTGTTGACCTTAGCATAGATGACGCTGCAGGAGTTTTCTTCCACTGAGAGAATATATGTGTAGGTGTGATAGGCTAATGCGGGGGTGAGTACAAAAGCTACCCAACCCAGTATTCCAAACTCTATGATAGATGCAAGGAGTCCGATTGGTTGGATGAGGGATGGGCACCCTTTAAACTGATCACTGTTGAAGATGTCTTGGTTGATCTTTTACCATTCCCGTCACTGTTTAAACCTGGTAAGCTAAATAGTAAATTACTGCATGTTCGAGTGTCATTGCTATTTTTCCTGCTACTTGTGCTTTGCCTAACTTGTGTTTTGTTTTTTTTTCTTTTTTTCTTTTTTGTGTTTTTGGTGTTTTTGTGAAAACTGATATAGGGGCGAAGAAGTCCCAGGAGGTGATGGTGATTACCTTTGGGAACCAGGAGGCCAACATCTACATCAAGTATGGGGAGGTAGATGAGAGCCAACGTTGGATATGCAATATGACCTCAGAATCCCTGATCAAGTACCTTCAAGATACTGGGCTCATGTATTTGTTCTTGGCCCTGAATCCAAGTGTCCCTGCTGCTGAGATGCTTGCCCTAGCAGACTCCTTTTTTGAAAAGGTAGATCGCTTTCACACACGTATACACTGTGTGTGGGTGATCCTTGAAATCAATGACCAGCTCTTTGCAGACCTCTTCGGTGTCCCTATTGATGGCCTCCCTATAGGGTCAAAGACCAATAAAGAGGTAAACTGTCAGAGGAAGAACATTGAGGAGTGGCTAGGGGTTGTAAAAGGGTGAAAGAGGATCCTAATGAAGAAGGTCAAGCTGAGATCTGCCAAAGATGTTTATCCTGTCTTCTGTGCTTGTGGTTTCCCCCAACTACTTTCCCAAGGAAAGATCATTGGGATTGAGCAAACTTGGGTGATGCGGGAGGTCATGGAAGAGGGGGCTCGCTACAACTGGGCTAGGCATCTGTGCAAGTGCCTGCAAACTAAAATGGTCGTGCTTCATAAGAAGCAAGAGTCCCATTTCAATATGCACTATGCCTTTTACATAGCCTGCTTGCAGCGTTTCATAGAGTTTTTGGTAGTTCATGAGAATGGAGTCTGGGTTGTATGAGATTGTAACCAGATTTCCAGACCATAGATCTGCCAAATCCTCTGGACCACTTGAGCCTAAGATCCCCCAGAAGCTATTGGGGAGTTGTTTTCTATGATGACTAAGGATCAGGTGGCCCGCAACATCCGTGGCCGGGACAACGTGGGAGAGGCGTCCCTTGCTGCTGCAGGTAGCGTATCGCAGGGGAAATGTCTCATCGTCGAGATGGTGGCCACTAAGTTATGGTGAAAGAGGCCTCATCCAGACTAGGAGCCTCCCCGTACAGTTGAGGAAGGGGGGCCATCACTGCAATTTAAGCTACGTAGGACACAACCTTCCATCGATAAATCCTCTTCTTTGTGTTTGTCTCTTTGCCTTTTGGTTAAATGCTTGCTACGCTAGGCAGCGTAGCATAGCGTAGCACCTACTTTAGCTAATGTATTTTAAGCTATAATGTGAATATGTTTTTTTTTTTTTGCTGCCAGAGGAAGAAGAAGAAGAAGAAGAAGAAGAAGGTGATGAAGAGGTGTTGGCCCCCAAGACGGGGGTGACGAATAAAGACATGGGGGGCCCAGTCATAGAGGAAAGGGCCCTGATCAAGAGGGAAGGAGCTCCTGTCACTAAGGAAGGGGCTCTTGTCGTCAAGGAAAATCCTCCTATTGATGGGGAGGACATTTTTGGAGACAAAGAGAAGTCTCCTATGGATGAGAAGGGTGTTGATGCCTTGAAAAGAAAGGTGCCAACAAATAAAGAGAAAGCCTGCCTTGATCGAAAAGGAACTTCTGTCGGAGGTCCCTCTGTTGAATGTAGTTCAGTCTCGGGGGAGTGGACGAATGCTAAGGGTGCTGCCATAGTTTTGATCCAAAAAGGAGGAGAACTGCCATTAGACGTTGCTGAGTTTGACAACATATTCGATGATATGTCGATGGGCGATCCCCCCGTTATCACCCCTAAGGGTTTACTAGGTAGGGGCCCTCACATTGTCGTTTGCGTTACTCACAGTTTTATTGCAATCTATCTCGGTCATTACTGATGCATTTGGTTGCATGAAAGACACCATTGTAATGTTGCAGGACCTCCTCTGATTCACCTAGAACCATGGGCCAAGACCCCCGACAAGCTTATGTTCATGCAAGGGATCGTCGATGACATGATCAGCCATCTCAGATAGGTTGATCCTGAAGTGGGTAAGTAAAGTAGCTATGCTAGGCTTTTTAAGGTTGCTACGCTAGACGTCTTGAGCTGCTAACTTTGCTATGCTAATGTGATTAATGCACTCTTCATGTGGTTATAGCCTCTCGACTCAAATGGGACCCGAAACGGGTGTTAAAAGTCGATGCCGTGCCTACATTCTTGCCTGAAGTGGTTGAGCTGCCTCGTCGCATATATGACGAGGCTAGAAAATGTGCTTTGCACTTGGCACGCTCCTTGTGGGAGTGTAGGCTTGTCAATGAGGACTTATGAAAATGGGTCCAAAGGATTGAGAAAGAGAAGGTTGAACTGAGCGTCGAAGTAAGAGACCTCAAATCCAGGAATGAGTTCCTCCTGGCTCGTGATACAAATGATGGTAGTTGGCACACGACTATCATAGATTATGTTAGATATTGGACAGTCGTGCGGTGCAACAACAAGGTCACCCGAGAGATAATAGAATAACAGATGCAAATGGACTTGTTGGCTCAGAAGAACTAAGACTAGAAAGACTATAGCGCCAGAGTTTATGAGTGGGGGAAGTCCCAGAAAAACCATAAACACATGTATAAACTGGAACGTGCCACCTATCACAAACTATATTGGGATACTTCAGTAAAGGTGTTTATCTATGAAGCATTCCTAAATGCCATTGGCACTTCTAAAGCTTACAACAAGTTCATGGAGCAGGTAACGGTTAGTGAATCTCCTAAACGAGAAGTGGATCTTCCCACAGGTGAGACCACTATTGCCTCCTTTTCTCTGGGACCGGTGAGATGGACGACCATTGAAAAGGAGAAAGCTTCTGCAGACGCTGAACCAAGTGATAGGCATTGGGCAAATATCATGGAGAAGGAGGTCTAGCACCACCTCAGGCTTGGTTTGGATAGCATACCCTTCAAGGTGGATGCGGGGCCATCTTGGGTTAGTCACTTTCTATTATGAAAAAGACTTATGCTCTATTCTAGCTTTCATGTGTTGCTCTAGTTGACTATGCATATCCCAGATGAAGATGTAGGGCCTGTAGAGGGTGGAAATGAAGAGGTAGAAGAAGGTAGTGCAGAGGAAGGTGATGCAGAAGGGAATGATGCAGGAGTAAACGATGCGGGCGAAGACGATGCAAGCGAAGATGACCTATGACAGCATGGGTTTTTGAAATTTTGAATTTTTTGCGAAACTATTGCAAACATTATTTGTGGAAAAAATTTTAATGAAGGAAGAAAATTTTGAAAGAAATTGGTCTTATGCTAGCTTATGCATTGTCTATCAATTTTAGGTTATGTTTTTGTTTTTTATGTTTAGTTTTAGGCCATTTCGAGCCATTGCTAGTTTTAGGCCATTTCGAGCCCCTGCTAGTTTTAGACGTGATGTAAACAGAAGAAATCTTGCCAGTTTTAGGCCTTAACAGGCCGTATATAGTTTTAGGCTATTTCGGGCCATCACTAGTTTTAGGCCATTTCAGGCCTACACTAGTTTTAGGCCATTTCAGGCCATCGAATAGTAGTGTAGTTTTAGGCCATTTCAGGCCATGGCATGGTGGCGTAGTTTTAGGCCATTTTAGGCCATGGTGTGGTAGCGTAGTTTTAGGCCATTTCGGGACATGGCGTGGTAGCGTAGTTTTAGGCCATTTTAGGCCATGGCGTCGTAAAGAAATGATACACTAATAATTTAGAGAATGGCTAATTAGTACCTAGCATAGATGGATGGATGTAAAACAAAAAGGCGGTAAATATACAAAGGATGCCAACTAGACAAGAAGCAGTGGAGTTGCTACGCTATGTGTAACTGCTTCTTGATCCATCGTGGATTGGGCGAGGCATAAGACCGAGGCACTTTGCCATGGCCTTCGTCTATATCATTGTCCCCCACTTGGAAGGGCAACTCGACCTATGTGTTTTCATTTTCTGAATCGACATGCTGAGCTGGCTCTTTTACTGGACGGTTAGTGTCTACAGAGACAAGCGCTTCATTCTCAAAGGTTACGACCTCTAAGCCCTGTTCCATATCTATGTTGTTCATAGCTTATGTTGCTACCTCGTCGCCATGGATTACCACCTCTCTGCCTACATAGGATAGATGGATCTCCTAATGAATGGGTGAAGAGACAGTCCTAAGTTGCGATAACCATGACCTCCCTAAGATTAGGTTAAACTCGGGCATCTCTTCAACCATGATGAATGTTGCGTTTGTAGGGAACTGGTCCCCTGCCACGAAGTCAATGTGGACTGTGCCTTTCACTACAACCCATGCCCCATTGAATGACTTTAAGCATGACATTGTTGTGGGTTTGATCTAGTCGACCAAACCTAGCTTATCCATAATAGGGAAAGGGATGACATTTGTGGTAGCTCCATCATCAACATGTACCCTTCAGATCTTATGTTGGCCAACCCGAATTGTGATGAAAAGAGGTGCTGTAGTTACTTGACCCTTTTTAGGATCTTCCCTAATGGAATCATTGCAAAAAGTCAGTTGGGATGGCTTTGGTTCTACAAGCGTAGAAGGAAGCATGACTGAATGGATCGCCTTCTCTTCCGCTAGCATGTTGTCGTCAACTGGAATTGCCGTTAACATGTGGACCAAAGCCTCACGGTGTGCGGTAGATGTCATGATCAGGTCGTATAGGCTCAGCATAGTGTTTTTTTATTTTAGAGCTTGCTTGACCTGGGTGAGAGCACTCAAAAGGTCCTGGCCACTTTCTGGTTTACTGCCTTTCTCATCTTCTATTCGTCCCAAAAGACAAATTTCTTGAGGAGGGGTAGTTTCGGGTCTGGGTTCAGACTCTCTTGGGCGAGGTGGCAAAGAATGTGCATGTGTAGCAATGTTATCCTTTGGCAATGAGGGTGTAGATGCAGAGGGTGAGGGCGTAGTCTTGGAAGTACTTGGGATGGTACTTGCCTTTGATGTCTCACCTGTGAAGCGCACTTCTCATTTCCTAGGATGAGAAGGTTGTGAAGCTACCTTAAGCGGGGCAGGGGCTGTTGAATGGCTTGGCCCCCAAATAACGAATGGAGCTAACGGTGTTAGTGTATGTGGTGGTGCAGGGGCGGATGCCCAGGGAGCAGGTGATGCAGGGCGGATGACTGAGGAGAGACTCTCAAGACAAATGGTTGCCCTAGATTTTGATTAGCCACTGGTGGTGCTGGTGTGCTATGCTAAGGCACGCGGACCACAAACAACTGCTGGGATGGTCTAGGGTTACTATCAATGTCAATGGTGTTGATAATGTAATCGACATTGTTGGCATTGAGAGGATCAGTGTAGACATGTAGGGATTGATTTTTGGGACGTACTGGATTTCTTTCGTCTAGCACCAATTTCCCTTGATCGATCATCCTTTGGATATCGTCCTTCAATGCCATGCAATAATCCGTGTCATGACCACACTGTTGATGGTACTCACAAAACCGCTCCAGCTTAAAACCCTTAGGAACTGAGGGCTCATTAGGCAAGGCCAAAGAGGGGTTCCTAAGGAGCTTGCAGTATTGTTGGTGTTTCCTAGCTCCCTCCTCCAACATCCGCTTATGTTGGATGTACCTCGCTATTAGTAATTGCTTCAGAAGATCTGAAGGTTTGATAGGCAATGGGGTATACTTTGAGCGATCTTTATGCTCAAAGTTCGGTTTAGGTGGTGCAGATGCTTTAGGTGCAGATGTAGAAGGTTGGGGTACGTTACCCTACTTGGGCGTGGGGTTAGTTGTAGGTGTAGCCAGTTTTTTATTGTTCTTGTTATTGTTGTTGGGTTTGGCTTCATTGGCCATAGCTGCCACTGTGGCTACTGCAGCCTTACCCTTGTCCTTGTCCTTCTTCGTGAAAGTGTTCTTGTATGCAACGTAGGCAAGGTCTTTGCTTGCCTCAGCTACATCCTTTATGCTCTTAGTCTGGGTGAAAGCCTGACTAAGAGTGCGTGGAGCGAGATAATACAGGTTAGACTTAATAAAGTTGTTTACTGCACCCTTAAAGACGACTAGCAAGTGGGCCTCTATGATGGGCTCACGGAGTTCGTTAAGGGTCGCACTCCAACGTTGGATGAACTTTTGGACTGGTTCCAGCGGATCTTGTTTTATGCTCATCAATTGATCCAGTGTGACCTCTGGTCTCAAGTTGTACTTGAAATGCATCACGAACTAGGTCAGAAGCTTCTCTAGGGTTGAGATGGAGGAGCGTTGAAGTGCGCGGTACCAATCCAGGGCTTTTCTAGTCAGAGACATGGCAAAGACACGGATGATCGTATGCGACCATTGTTGTAGAATAAGGGACTCAGACCTAAATATAACAAGATGCGCATTGGGATCTGCCTCCCCATTGTATTTCGTGAAATGGGGGAGTGACATCCCTGAGGGTAACGTTAGTGCAGGGACTGCCGGGTTGATGGGATCTTCCTAGTAGAAGTCCATGACTTGTATCGCATCAGACTCGATAGCCTTGAGGTGTTTTATTTCCTCAGTAAGGGTTTGGATAAGCTAGAACACTTGATCCAGACTTGGGGATGATGCAGATAGTGAGGGAACCGCCGGGGCAGCTCCCATCTGTGGAGTGGTAGGGGCCGCAATGTGACCCATCGGTGGTGCCGTTGGGATGGCCCCTGTGAACTATGTTGCTTGTAGCGTCCACCACCCAGTAGGTGGTGCTGTTGTAGTAGCAGCTGAGGGTTGCGCTATGGGGTAGGCTATAGGTCTGATGGTGAACGTAGCGAGACATCTGCGATGGTAGTGTAGCAGGAGGAGAAGTGAATGGGGTCCACCATGTGGATGGGCCTGGGCCCACTGCTGATGGAGGGATAGGTGTAAATGCAGGAATGGACGCAGAGACTGCATGCAACTGCGAGGTAGGTACGGTGTGAACGTGGGGCAGGGTAGCCATGATCGATGCCTAATGGGATGCAGGAATGGATTGATGAACAACTTGCAAAGGAATAGTGGCTAAAAATGAAACAGGGGAATAGGGGTGTTGATACGTTGAGGACATCACATGGCTATCCATTGCTAATGTAATTGGGGGTTGCAACAGCACAGACGTGATCATGAAGGGAGTGGCGGTAGACAATGGGTTTGTCCAAAAGGATGGGGTAGGAAGGATGGTGGCAGGGTTGGTTTGACCCCCCCCCTCGGATTGCGAATCCAATTCCTCCTGTCCTTCCTGGAAAGCCTCGTCATGATGAGACGCTGTGTCTTGCAACTCCCCAGGCCTAATCACCTGGAATAGCTAATCTATAAGCCATTGATTCATTTGTGTCAAAGGGATAGAAACGCCGAGAGTGGGAATAAATTCCTTCCCATTGTAGTAGGCGAACTCAAAGCTATGCTTCTCTTCGAGCTCTTGTGCATCTAAGGGCAGGTTTGCCTGCACCTTAGCACAGAGAAAGTTATATCGCTCATGTTGTTGGGCCAAACCCTTAGGTCTTCGATTTTGGATCTTGAGGGATCGACGTGGCTCCAGCACTGGGCTAGGTGGCTATTTGGCACCTGTGATGCCTTGAACCGTGAGGGGAACCTCAATGTTAGAGGTGTTAGCAACGGTGCTTGAAGAAATCATTGTTGTAAAGCTAAAAGGATTTGCAAATGAGGAAAACAAGGAGATTGGAAGGCGATCAAAGGCTTTATGTCTTGCAAGGTTCCGAAGGAACCGTCGGAGTGACCAATCTGAACCACACGATGCGTAAACAACTGCAAAAGGGTGTCACGTTTATGCTAGTACGTGACGGGGTACAGGACGCATGCAAGACTACCATGAAACAAGCAAGTCAAATGGTGATCGGAGGCTTTATGTCTTGCAAGATTCCAAAGGAATTGTTGAGGCGACCAATCTGCACCACACGATGCGTAAATAACCGCAAAATGGTGTCAAGTTCATGCTAGCACGTGTTGGGGTGCAGAACGCTTACAGGACTACTATGTGACATGGAAAGGGTACTAAAAGGCCCTCCTTCTAGCGCCAGAAAACTGTAGTGATAGAAAACGTCAGAGGTTGGAAACACCGAGAGGTTGTCGGTCGGACGGTCTTAACCCTGGATCTACGTGAGGGCCGTGCTGGATAAAATGGAAACGGGGTGCCCTGAATGGTCTAGTTGATCAGACAGGGACTTAGTCGGTGTCACTAAACCTTTTGCAAACGTGTAATTTGAAAACAATGTTTATAGCGTAAAATAATAATAATTATATGCGAGGAAACGAAAACGATGTAAAATGCATTGATAAGCAGGAGAGTAAAGTAGACTGGAATTAAGAAATGCACCGCTTCAGGACTACAACTTTACTTTGTCAAGGTGGATACAATCAATTGAGCGACGCTGGGAAGCATAGAGATCCCAAAAGTAACCAAGATGTTCAAAGCAAGCCAACTGTATGCTTGAACGCGGATTCAAGAGCTAACGATGCAAAATGCTACAAAGGCGATAGAAAAGAGCTAACAGAATGCCAAACGGGAATGGCAACTGTTTAATTTTTGCCAACCTTTTGAGTTGCCAGTTTGTCAATAACAAATGCTAACAATGCTCAAAATTGCCAATCAACCCAATTTTTGCTAACCAATCCCAAAATTTGCCAACCCTTTGAGCGTTGCTCGTTAGGGTATTTATAGGGCTAGGGGCACGCGAGAGACGCAGTTTGGACACCACGTGTCTTGGACCCACAAGCTGTTGACGTGTCTATGTTGCATTGACATGCAAAGCTAATTGATGAGCCTGCTACGCTGCAATCACGTTGTCGAAACTGGAGATGCTGGGATTAGGTGTGCCAATGATGCAGACAAGGAGTGAAGTGCACTAATGTAGCGTAGTTGCCTGCTATGCTGTGCTATGTTGTGGAGTGTAGCTTGTTAGCGTAGCGAGGCTGCTTGCTACGCTGTGCTATGCTATATAGCGTAGCATAGCGTAGCTACCAGTTCGAAGAAGAAATTTGCATTGGAGTTAATTGTAGGTGTTGGAAACCTTTGAAATGTATTGGCTGGTTCTGCATGTTTGCTACGCTACGTAGCGTAGCAGCTGGCCTTAACTGCGATTTGCACTTAAGTTATAAACTTTTGTCTGATGCCTTTGAACTTGCTGATCTTGCATTTTGAGATGCCTTTTGTCGTTCTTGCATCATAGCTACGCTGTGCTACGTTGCGTAGCGTAGAAGCCAACATAGCCTATTTTTTGCTTAATCTGCTACTTTTCTAGTA
>MNCI01014193.1:4811-52428 GCA_015680685.1 Gnetum montanum
AAAAAATTACATATTATAAATTATGAGGATGTTGTAATTATTATTGTCATGAAGGACATGTTATTGAAATCTATCTTATTCTCAAGAAAAAAGTTGTTCATGAGGAAAAGAAATAACAATTTTCAAAAAAAAAAGGCAAATAATGGTAATTTTCAATCGACACAAATGGATTTTACTCAGTGCAACATAACAAGTAGAGGCCAACAAATACTTCTTTTAATTTAAAACCCCCAAAGGCATCTCATTCTCTTTCTACTTCTACTACTATTTCAAATGTTTTTTTTATCACACAATGCTTTTCACTTATTAGTAACATAGATTGTAAGACAAATCTTGAACTTAAAAAATCAAGGATGAGACCCTCATCCTCCACATCTCAATGTTAGTTTTATCATAGAATGTATTTATCTTTAGCATTTATCTCTTTCAAACTAGCATTTATCTCTAGATTTTCTTTTTCAACATAAAATTAAGATTTCAACTCATGATATTAGTTTTGTTAGTAAATGTATTTTTAAAAAATTGCATTATTTTTTCTATTGCTCATGAAGTTAATAACTAAGGTGTTGGTATTCTTGTTAATAAAAAATTAGATTAGAAAAGTTTTAATTTCTGGTTTTGAGAACCTTGGAAGAGTTATTTGGATTATTTATCATAGTAAAAAAGATGAATTTGGAATCTATAATATTTATGCTCCTAATAATTTGAAAGATCAATCATAGGTTTAGAAATATCTTCTATCTCTACCTAAAGTTCCTTGAATTATTATAGGTGATTTTAATATGGTTCAAAGTCATTTAGATAAGCTTGGTGGTCTTTCTCCTAATATGTCTTCTCAAGAAATAGAAGATTGGTGCAATATCAAATATATATATATATATATTTGCTTTCTAATATTAGCTCTTTATTTCCATATTATTCGAATGAGAAGCATTATACTTGGTGTAATTATCAAAAAAAATTGATAGAATTTATTATCAACTTGATAGATTTTACATTTTTAATATTTTCTTTCGGAAGCCTACAAGGAAAGTAGAAGTGCATATAGATGCTACTTTATTAGATTATTTTATTATTGGTATTTTTATCTTTAATATTAATTCTTCATTGAAAAATCCAAAAATTTTCAGTCAATGATATCGTAGATATGATTTGTATTTACAATGTCATTGATTTGATATCGTATCTCATGATATGTTGTTATATAAATGATATTGTGGTATGCGTGCTTGCCTATATAAGCAGCACTTAAGCACACTGATCCACAATAGATTTGATAGCTTAGTAACATAACTCTTTCAAATTTTTTTCTTTAATTCAATACTTAGTAACGTGTGCCCATAGTATGATGTTTTGTAATTGAGCAAAATCTTTATTCGAGTGTGATGTTCTTGGACACATTGCATAACTAACAATAAAGATCGAGATTACTCTACATCATTGCAACAACACTTAGTTTTATTTTTGTTTCTAATTAGTTTACTATTTTGCTATTTTCATAGTTAATGTTTACAATTACTTGCAATTTACTTTTAATGTCATTAAGCAGAATGAGTACAACTGATCTTGAACACATAAGTGTAACTACTTGGTAACCTAGTAGTACTATCATTGGGTACACCCAATAGTGTAGTACTTGGTAATCTCGATAGTAGTTGCATGAAGTCCAAGTTGTGACTAGAAGATTAGGACTAGCTACTCATCACATAGGCTAGTTTAGATTTATTTTTTTGTTACTTAGATTTAGAAACTTTTACTTTCACTTCATGATTAGTAGGAGCATAATAGCCAATTCAACATTAATTATCATATACCTCACCATGAGTTAAACCATACACATTGATTTTACTAACTCACGTGGGAAGACAACGATTGTAAACGCTAACTAATTATTAGTTAATCACATTGCCTTATTTGCAAAGTTCAACCAGGATTGCACGTGAACACTCATATCTTGTATGATTGGGTGTTGGATATTCCATCGCTCATCATTGGCATTGATGCCAAAGATAAGTCAATGTTATACTAAGTAATTAATTTTCCAAAGTTTGTTGTATCAAAACCTATCTCTAATCTTTACAACCTTAATAAAAAACACACTTAATACAAACTCTCAAGAAATGATAACATTACTTCACATAATGATCAACTATCACCTACCAAGGAAATAAGAAGGAGTAGTAATAGGATTGTTAATGAAGAAGACTATGCCAATGCAAACATATATTACTTATGCTCACACTAATTCATACCATCTAGACTTCACCTTCATATTCCATCAAGACAAAAAAATGAAGTGGAGAGATATCCAAGGCAACATACTTCTACCTCCCAAACATGCAACACTAAACATGCTACAAATTGCTCTAAGAGGAATGCACTTGGACCAAATTAAAGAAGGGTATCATGTGACTCAACACATCACCAAACCCTATGAACCTACAAGGGAGTAGATAAAAAGAGATGATGCTATGGAAATCAAGCATGTTCATACCAAAGGAAAGTAAGCCAACACATCTGTTATCATAGAAGAGCTTGACACTGATTAGTTTATTTCGAAATAACTCCACCAAAAGCATGAGGAGCCATCAAAGACACTTATCATTAGATTAGAAGAACCTATCAAAGCCCAACTTCACTCTACTCTAATAGAGCCACAATAGGGGGAGGCTACTAACTCAAGATACAAGTGGGACTTTAGGCTAGGGGATCCTGCTAAGTCCTACAAGGAAACTCACAAGAGTCATGAAAGGAGAACCAACTGCCACTATTCTCTTGCTACCTCCTTTGCTTCATCATGATCATCAGAGGACTATAATAGGAGACAACACAAGTACCGAGATTTTGATAGGGATAAGAAAAGAGCTCATGGTCATCATGATCAATGATGAACGATTGAGGTACCCCCTATGCCTAACCATATGAATCACAAAGCATTCATACACAATCTGGTCAAATTCCATGGACTCTATAGTTTTTGGTACACTAGTCTTCTAGGAAGTGAACCTTGCCCTAATGGTCATTCATTGTCTTCCCAATTACACTTGTGATGCACATGGTATGATTAAGTGTAATTGAGGCATGTGATTTTTATTGTTTTATGTTTTACGTTCTTTGGTGCTTAAAGTGGAGAGATGAAGTAACTAAACAACTAATTTAGTTTAACTAACTACCTACTCTCTAACTAGTCCTAACATAAGCATCTGGTCCCAATTTCCATACATGTCCTAAACCCATGTATCTACTACTGGGTTACCAAGCACTACACTACTGGGCACAACAAGCAATAATGCTATTGAGAATACCAAGCAAATATGTGTTTACACTCAAAGAAATCGTACTTATGTATTTGATCTATTTAGCTTAATTAATTAACTAATCTCTTAAAGCCTAATTTAGCTTAATTAATTGCATAATTGATGAAGACCATAAATGCATAAATAAATCATTAATCAATTCTAAGTGCTGCAAGGTTTGACCAAAAGGCTCGCCTTTATTGCTGTACACACTGGTATGGTTCAGGTATAATAATGCTTAAATAAAGATCCATAAACTTTCTAACTCCTACTATAGGCACTCAGAGAAATATTCTAACATTCAAATGGAAAAACTATAAGAGCTCTACTACTATTATGACAAGAATGTCCATATACACAACTATGAGCTCGTATTTATAGTTTTTACAACAGGTCTGCATCAATGGGGCCCTGTAGATGTAGAAAACACTACATCAACATGGCCTCATTGATGAGGCAACATCACGTAAACAAGGCCCCGTCGATGGGGGTCCATCGATGAGGCCACATTAATGGGGGCTCATCGACATGACACTTTGATGCTCATCATACCCCCATGATTGAATGAAAACTCATCCTTGATTTCCCTTACAAAATTTGGAAGGTATGGGATTATTGACTAACTCTTAACAAAACAAACTAATTTGACAAAATTAAGTGCTTGAGTGTACAAATAAACACATTACAAAATTGTGGTGTTCATGACACAAAATTAAACATCATGACATGACTATACAAACATTTGACACCACATCCTCTAATGGCATGAAAATGGTGGAGAAGATTAGACAGTCCTAGGTGGTGGCTTCAAACATATGTGGTAGCTAAGGCGACTGTGGCTATCCTTTTGTAGCTACAACCTTCAATGGAAAGTGAAAGACATCTAGTAATGCCTTAATCTTCTCCTCCTTACTTCGGGGACCATTCACAGTCCATGTAGCATCACCAATATGGGCTAGAATGGGGATATCCCACAAACAAGGCATTAGTGGGAGCATCTCCTTCACATTGATAAACTAGGCAGTAAACTATTTGTGCTCAACATTGAACACTTGACTACGTTGTTCATCCTCTTGGCCAGGTTCTCAATAGTTTATCATTGATTAGTGAATTGTGCTTTGAGAACTTTGAGTTCAGCATTTGCCACTACAAGCTTTTACTTGGTGTCTGATGAGTGGCAAGATACCCCTACATCCAACCATATGAATCACTAAAGCAATTTTATGCGATCTAGTCAAATTCCATGGACCTATAGTTCTCCAGTGCATTAGTTCCTCTAGGAGGTGAAATGGGCATTAAGAACATTTGTTGTTTTCCCAACTACACTTGTGAAGTTCAAGGGTATGGTTTAAGTGTAATTGAGGTACATGATTTTTATCATTTTATGTTTTATAAATTTGATCACCTACAATAAGAATGAAGGTAATTTAAGATCTAATTCATCTACTGCCTAGTTAGCCTAACACAAGTACCTATCCCACTTTCTTGGATACATCCTGAACACATATAGCATTGTTGGACTACTAAACATTAAGCATTGCTTGGTTACCAAGCACTGTATGTATGCTTGAAGTGGTCATTCTTATGTTCATTAACAACTAGAAATTAATTGCTTAATTGAAATGCATTAAAGTAAAGTGCATGAAAATAAAGTGCATTAAAGGAAACATTAATCTATTCTCAGTGCTACAAGGATTGTCAAAAGAGTTTGTTTTTATTCCTGTCACACTACTGCACTTAGGTACATCAACATCCAAACAAAAATCTGTACACACTTAGACTCCTATTGCAAGCACTCAGAAAATATTCTAACTATGGAAAAAACAAACTATATGAGCTTCGCTAACTATGACAAAAACTGATATGAAAATCATGAGCCCAAGCACTATATTTATAGGCTGGTGTATACCCCGTGATATCAAATATCTGACATTGCATCCTCAGCTCTAATATTGGATATTCGATATTGGAGCATGCGAAAACATGATTCATCATACCCCCACAACTAAATGAAAACTTGTCCTTGAGTGAATAAGAGGAGGAACACGTTCCTTACAAAATATTAGGCACATATGGGATTACTAACTGACATACAAACTAACTCAGATGGAACAAATAGACTTTGTGTGCCCAAGTGTATGGAGTTACAATCTTTACAAAATTGGGTGTTCACGATAAGAGAAGTGAACAACCTAGGCAAAAGTGACATCCATCCCTCTTGGCAACTAAAGAGCGAGAGAGAAGAGCCAATGATCATGAACGGTCCTCATTGTGTGGTACTTCTGCATCATCCTTGGTGAAGATAGTCCTACTTTTAGTCCATGCTTCCCACTACAATCACAACTAATAAGCAACATTAGATACCTGACATCACGTCATCTAGACCTTGCTTATAAATACTACACCTGGGCTTCCTGATGGGATATCTTAGAAAATATTTAGTTTTTAGTTTCTCTTCTTTTAAATTCTATTATTCCCCGTGCATGCCTACGGTGTGATGTTTGTAATCATACAACACCTTTGTTCGAGTGTGACGTGCTTGGACACATTACATGACAAGCAATAAAGATCAAGATTACTTCCATCATTGCAACATCCACTTAGATTAATATTTTTATTTTAATTATTTAATGCTTTCTTTAGTTAAACATTTCTATTTATTGTTATTTGTTGTTCCTGTTATTAAGCCGAATGTATACACCTTAATCATGAGCGTTCAGTGTAAATACTTGGTCACCCAGAGGTGTATCATCTAGCAAAACCAATGACATACACTTGGTAATCCTAGAAGTAGCTCCACAAAGTCCAAGACATGTATGGACGATTAAGAGTGGATACCATCGCCTTAGGCTAATTTAGGCTTTGTTTCCATTATTCATTAGTTAATCACTTCATCTCTTTCTGTCATCAAGAGTAGCATAGCATAGAATTAGAAACCACATCATATGCCTCACTTTGGACTAAACCATATGTGACAAAACTACCACTAGTACAAGTGGGAAGACAACAAACTACAATCAAGGCATAACGATCTAGATCCTACAACTAGTCCCATCCATGGAATTCAACCAGATTGTGCGTGAACACTTGTAATTCATATGGTTGAGCGTAGGGGCACCTCGTTGCTCATCATTGGCATCATTGCCGAGGATGATGCTAGTTATCTAGATTAGTTATATTATACAAGATCGTTGTAAAGGAATTAACAATATATCTTTCAAAAGCTATTGATTCACACATATCATAAATTAAGAATAATATCTCTCCCACATGGAAGTGACAATGCACTGTATAGCGAACACATTCATTGGAGAAATAACACAATATACGATGAAGAAGATTGGAGTGATCAACCTTATGAAAGGGTTTCTTATGATTATGACCATCCTAACAACACTTAAAAACTTCATTCATCTAAGTCATACAATCTCAAAAGAGATGATGTAGGTCTTGAACTAGGGGAGGCCTCAAGGTCTAAGACCTCCTCTAAATTTAAAAAAGATAAATCAAGGGACCCCGAGGAACACCATAGAAGCCATGGCAATACTTCTAGTTCCTCATCTTCCTCTTTCCCCCCAACTTCTAGTTCTGACGAAGATGAACATAGGTATAGAGATAATACTCCACTAAGGGTGGGGCTAAAAACCGAAATCAAACCCATGGAAAAGATTGAAGATAGCATCATCATGATCAAATGAATAGAGATAGACATTTTTCTCACAATTTGTTTGATGACGATGAACCCTTGTTGGCCATTAAGAGCCTAATGCATATCATAGAGGCCATTAAGATATCTTGCAAGCATCACAAAACGAGTCAACTACCTAAGCTTAACATGAATAATATTCTAAAATTTTTAGCAGGCTATGATTGAGATATGCAACAATATTTACAAGCCTTCCATGATGCTTGTGCTCATTACAACATTGATAGTGGATGGTAAAAGCTTAAGCTCTTTCCTATGATACTAATTGATAGAGTTGAAGTGTTTTATCAATCATTGCAACTAAATTCCATCTGATGATGGTCTACAATGTTAGAACTTTTTAATGAGAGATACCAAACCTATAAAAGAGTGTCTAATCTAAGGAGACAAATCCAAGAGTGGAAACAAGAATAGCATGAACCCTTGGACATGGCCTTAGATAGATATTATGCCCTACTTAATTGATGCCTAAGCCATGGTTTCTTCGAGGAAGAGCAACTTTACCACATCATAGATGGGCTTCATAATGAAACAAGAACAACCCTTGGGATGTATGCCCCAAGGCAACTATATGACTTCTAGCACATCAAATCAAAGAAATAATAGAGCATATGGCAAAATAAGGAGAGATGTGTAAATGGGAGAATGTTGAGAAACACCAATGGGATCTAACTCTTCAATTGAAGGAGGTTCAAATTTATGGTAAGGAAAATGAAACTACTTTTGATAAGGTGATTCCACAACAAACTTTGTTGATAAAGAAGTCTACTGATGATCTAGAAGCAAAATTTAATAGGATGTACAAATGAATAAATGAAAATGTCACAACTCTTATTGATATGGTCATGAAGAAGATCATGCAACACATGCCAGGCAATCACAATAAATAAAGGAACCAATAAATAGTTAGGAACACTTTTTGACAGACGAGAAAAGGGGCTAATGAAAGTGAGGCTAAAGACTCCAACACAGATGATGATGATGGATGCAACCTATGCATATATGACCATCCAAAGGGCCAATGTCTTGTATTGTTGCATCTACAGGAGTATAGGGCAGGTGCCTTAAATCCAAAGTTTGTGCAAAAGCACATGCCTAGGAGACTTCCTCTCCCACAAGGTAATTTTAAACAGTCCCACAACTAACCATACCATCTTAGCAAGACTTATTACTAGCCTTAACATCCTCAACTGTAGTGGCAACAACCATAGTCATGGGGGAGGCCACCAACAGGTTAGCCATACTCGCTAAAACCTCATGGATATCATGTTCAACACCTTGTTTCTCCAACCACTTTTGCATCCTCTACTTTTAATCATCACTACCACTCTCCCAAGTACCATCAATACATGACATTCCCTGAAAGATCACCACCTCGCATTTCTTACCATCTAGCTTACCCTCGATATTCTCATCATCCATCTCCTTATACATTATCACTAGCAATTTAGGAAGGTTCAACACCTCAATATCAACTAATGAATGTCACTTGTGCTACAAATGTGCAAAGGCACATTGACACCAGTGGCTTCCAACAACAATGCCAAAAATGTCCCTTCTAGAGAAAAGGCCACAAGCTAAGGCAAACTATGCATAGACCCACCACATCATCTAAGCCAACACAAGGCCAATCCAGCGTATCACCTTCCCTATCTCAACCAACATTCTCTAACCATACACAAAGGCCACCATCTATCCATACTCCAATCCCACAACCAACCAATGAATATACGAATGTGGGGTGACACATGAATCCATGCATACCATCTCATGATCAAGGGTGCAATCGTGAGCTAGTCATCCATAATGTTACCACACCTCATATCGTAACCCAACATACCTATAACCATCAAGTGTGTGACCAATAATTTTTCTACCTAGCCACCACAGCACCAATAGGCACCTAGTGGCTAGGGCATGAAGGGTTCCAAATGTCTCATACATGCATGGATCCTCTTCATCCACTTATTAATCCTAGCCATAATCAAGTATTTAGTCATGGGGGCTACCCCCCATTCTAATCTTTAGGATTTCTAAGTGCTTTTTATCTTTTTGTTTTACAATTTTTTTATCATTTTCCTATTTCTTCTACTTTTTCTAGTTGTTGTTTTGATTTTCCTCGTATGTAATATCGCTATTGATCATGTTGCCCATTGAGGTGAGGTTTTTCTCTATGTTATTAAGTCACAAGGGACTGATTATTTGGACATTGAGACCACGACATCCATCCACCCATTCCATTAATAAGAGGTTTTTTCTATGGTCATGATGGTAATCTTTTTCATCATCCAAACTCTAAATAACTTCATAATCATTATGTTTGGATGGAAGAGTGTAGAAGCAAGAAGGAATGTAAAGGATGTGACATTAAGGAGATTTGTGGATTCTCTTT
Source organism: Gnetum montanum (assembly GCA_015680685.1). NCBI lineage: Eukaryota > Viridiplantae > Streptophyta > Gnetopsida > Gnetales > Gnetaceae > Gnetum > Gnetum montanum. Next base: position 14,206 of record MNCI01014193.1, read on the forward strand.
GGCTACTTCTGTGAGTTCTATCATGTTGCTAGGGTTGTAACCATATCCTTGTAGATCTAACAAAAAATGGGATTAAGAGAAACTTTAACCGGAATTGAATAAGCTTCTATGGATCCCATTAGAAAGACATGTACCCATGCCTAAAGGTTAGCAGTTTTGCAGAACCATAAAAAAAAGTGTGCCATCATAATGCTCCTTCCTTGGACAAAACACCTAGTGATGTTACTCCTTGTGACTTTGATAGTCTTATGGTTATTTGATAATGGGATGAAATGATGTGGTGTCACTGGAATGTGGTATGGACTTGGTTTGAGTCTTGGAAAGATGGATACATGGTTATTTAACCATTAATAACACACAAGATTTCATTATGACCATGGTACGACACCTCATATCCTGATTTTTGCAATCCATTCTTCGATCCATCTCATCTTGTTATCTAGATGTTCATAACTTGTGGTCTTGTGTAACATAGAGTGATTATCTCAATTCAATGATTTTAACATGTGTGTTTTCTTTCATAGGTATGTGTTGCATTCAACTCCTCTAGTGCCTACGGACATTAGAGGTGTCATTCCACAAGGGCATCATAGGCTAGAGCCTACTTTGAGGAGGATCCACTTGTGTAACTTTTGTGACTTGTACTTGTTTAACATGACCACATCATTTTTCACCTTTCATGCACTCAATTTGTTATATTTTATTGTTTCCCTTATCATCAATATAATTTGTCTTACAATCACGCCTTCAATACACTTTTCTTGCTCATTCTCATACATTTCATGTTGACGACTTCACCTTATCCTACTTTTGGTGCCTCCACTTAATTTTGCACTTATCCTAACTACAAAATTTAACTTTAAACCTTCCAATCAAACCTAGAGCTTCAATTTGTATGTTCATTGGCCCCATAAACTTGAAAACCTTGACACCAGGTTTGACCTGATGTTGTGTACACAACATCATGTACCCAACGTCGGGTCCCAAACATCCTATAAATATGACCCTCGTGGCACTTAGAACTTCATTTTACACATTTACCACTAAGGGAGTTGCTGCAATTTTTTCTTGCAACTTCGAGCTTTGTGCCTCCATCTTCCAATTGCAATATTGAGCTCTCTAACACTCCGATTTCCATACTATTTAAATCTATTTGAACCCAAAGTGTTCAACTTAGTCATGGGGGGTGCTTGTCTGCAAGCCTTGTGTGAATCTGTTATAATTTGCTCTCACCCAGAAGGTATTATAAGGGTAAGAATGTTAAAAAAACCTTAGGACTTATAATGAAAAATCATTAACAATAGTGCCAAATGTCCAATTTCTCTAACTCTCGGGTCTATAACCATTATTTTAAGCCACATATAATGAAAAAGAAATTAGTTGCAATGGATCGTAGAAAAGATAGACATCTTTTTAGGGGATGTTTCTTAAAAACTTGCTTAACCCTGCAATCATATACATTATGAGCTTAATGAACTAAGGTTATGAGTAAGGTATAATTGATAGATGATAATAGACATAACCTTGATAACACCTGCTTTTGCTTGATTGCAAATGGCCCCAAAATGAGTTACTCAGGGTGAACCCTTGTAGAGAGCTGTTAAACATCCATGTGGTGGTCATGGCCAGCAAGGAGAATAAGTAGAACATGCTGAACAGGAGGCCCAATCTTTTAGTATCCATCAAGAGGCCCTTGCTACTGAGCAATCAACCCAAGGAGAGGTGGAAAATGTATTAGTTCCCAAATACAGATAATGTCTCACATTGCCCCCCGACTACCTTGCTACCACCTTGAAGAAATCCACATTGGCTTCAATCATTATGGAAATGAACTTTGGTTTGTTCATGAAATTTGCCCCAGAAGTAGTGCGGATGCAACTCAAAGCGTCCCCATTGTGGTTGATCCTATTAGATAGTGGTGAATGGTACCTAGGGCAAGTCTATCAATTCTAGCACAATAAGGATGAAGGTACCACTATAAATATCTATAGGATGAATGTCTCTTACACAACCAAAGATATAGTTATAGCTCTTAACCTACCCAAGGAAGGGGCCAAGGTTGCTCACTTGTCCACCAAATTCAACCTTGAAATGAAGAGACTATGATTGAGGTGGGCATACAACAAAGAAGATAGTCATACAATGAGATGACTTTGGAAGAGAGAACCTACTTCAAAATTGGGACATATCACTTGTTTCCCATCAAAGGGCTCAATCAGATTTCTACCTATGCAACTAGGGGAAGCACCATTTTAATGGAAAATTTATAATTACCTTTTCCTAGTACTACTTCATAAAAATTTAGCAGCATTTCAAGGAAAAAATGTCAAGGAGACCAACACTTCCATATCCCTATTTGATCAAAAAGTTGTACAAGTGCACGAGAATCTTAGGATATACTAATGATATCCTTCAGAAGCCTTAGCACACCTCCTTTGCAAAGCTCCTAAAAATTGCAGCATCAAGAAAAGATTTTGGTGAGGAGTAAGAAGCTAAGAAGGAGGTAGAACCAAGAATTGAAACACAACAAGAGCCTAAGCAACACCTACAAGCACAAGCTCCATCATTGCCACTGCAAGATTATAGATAATTGATGAGCCACTTGCAAAGAATTGCTTAGACTGTTGGCTGGGGGAGTAGGGATGAGGCCAATCTATCCTGGGTTATGGACAATGTCATACAACCCACCATATCAGCTGATCTAACAAGGGAAGAGATCTCAAGTTAGTCAAGAGGAGGGGGATCCCAATGGTCATACTAGATCTCTAGGAATGTTGCATCCTTTCAACTTACTTTGGAAATAGGAGAAGGTGCCACCATTGTGGTGCTACAACATGAGGATGTAGCAGGCACAGCAAAGGTGATCATTGATCACATTAAGGAGTCATTTAATGTTCCTATTGTGCCTCCAACTGATTTGGTGAGAACTAGGGATGCACAAATGTTTGTCAGGACCTCGATGACTTTTGCAGTGCATAAGAACATACTTGATCATTTACTATAGATAGGTCAAGTGATGACCACTCTGTTCGACATCCCCAACAATGTCATTGCAACTCAATTGAACCTCATCACTACCAAAGGAAAGTTGGTCATGGCTAAGGTTAGGGAAAAACATGCAAAAGCTAAAGTACAAAGATTGCAAGAAGAGCTAGTTGCCATTCTAGCTGAACAATAGGATCCTACCTAATTTATTGTGCCTAACCAACTGGAATAATTTTGGATGGGAGAGTTGGCCAAGCTAGTGAAAGAGAAAGTAGTTGTAGAGCAAGAAAAGAAGATGGTGATCTGGAATGCCTCTACTATAGATGCATGAACCCATGTGCATAAAAGGACACTAATCACTACCCAAGAAGAGAATAAGCACCTCACTGTAGAGAATGCTCAGTTGACCATAGTGGAGAAGCAAAAGAACATCTTGAAAGAAAGTGTTCACTAGTTAAGAGAACAATTGGAAAGGGTCAACCAAGATATGAGTAGATTAACCCAAGAAAATAGAATCCTCTCTATAGAGGAGGTACACACTATTCATCAAAAGATAGCAATTGAGATCAGCACATGGTAGAATGAGGCTAAGAACCATGCGAAGTTATAGGAACACTTACATGATTAAGTTGGAATGTATAAGGAGATTAATGGAAAGGAAATTAAGATGGCCAAGGCTCACATTAGCTCCTTGGTAGCACAAAATTCTAAATGGTAGGCCATTTTGGATAGTTATGGCATGGTTCAACGAGTAGAAGTTAAAAATAAGGACCTATAGATAGAAGATTTGAAGTAATAAATGGTGTTGGCTAACTTCAGATATGCCAACATTGCCATGTTAATAGTAGGTCATCCTCGAAGCGAGTTGGAAAAGCAAGTGACAACCACCTATGCACTTTATGAAAGGGTTTACAAATTGAAAAGATTCTTTGCAAAAGTTACAAGTGGAAAACTTAAAATTAGAGGTGGTCAAAGCTAGTTATTAGGGACAGAAAGATGTAGCCTCGAACCTAGCTTGAAGATCAATAGACTATCATGAGCTAAGGGATAAAGCTAGGGCTTTCAAGGAAAAATGACAATAGTTTGCAGCATGGTACATAAAGGTAACTCAAATGTTTTCGTAGTTTTCATGTCCTTGGAATGTACCAACGCCAGCACACATCGACATAGCAACCTGGACAATGCATGACCCCCAAGGATGAAGGAGAAAAAATTGCAAGCCTTGCTCAACCGTTATAAATTTCAGTGGCTTGATGATAAAGGGAAGTGACCAATGGAAGAGCCATCATCTCCAGGCACCACATGAGCTTCCTAGTCCTATTTTTGATTTTATTTTATCATAATGTGTTCCATTTTTGTATTACACCACTGCGACATGCTAAGATTCAACTATTTTTTCTATAGTTTGAGTTAGTCAATAATCCCATACCTGCCCAATATTTGTAAAGAACTTGTTCCTTAGTTTAACTTGAGAATGAGTTTTCATTCAGTCATGGGGGTATGATGAGTTGTGATTTGATGGGCCCTAATGTCAAATACGCAACGTCAGAGTCCCGATGTTAAGGCTAATAAGTGACATCAGATACCTAACATCATCTCATCTAGACCTTGATTATAAATACTACACTTGGGCTTCCAGATGAAATATCTTAAAAAATAGTTAGTTGTCAATTTTCAAGTTAGTTTTTAGTTTCTCTTCTTTGGAAGTCTATTATTCCCCATGCATGCTTGCAGTGCAATGTTTGTAATCGTACATCACCTTTGTTCGAGTGTGATGTACTTGGACACGTTACATGATTGGTAATAAAGATCGAGATTACTTCAATCATTGTAGCATCCACTTAGATTAATATTATTGTTTTAATTATTTAATGCTTTCTTTACCCTAAACATTTCCATTTATTATTATTTACTATTCATGTTGTTAAGAAAAATGTGTATGCCTTAATCATGAGTGTTTAACTGTAAATTCATGATTGCCTAGAGGTGTATCATTTGGCAAAACCAGTGATGTACACTTGGTAATTACAAAAGTAGCTTCATGAGTCCAAGACGTGTACGAATGATTAAGAGTGGATACCATCACCTTAGGCTAATTTAGGCTTTGTTTCCATTATTTATTAGTTAATTAATTTATCTCTTTCTATCATCAGGAGTAGCATAGCATAAAATTAGGAACCACATCATATGCCTTACTTTGGACTAAACCATACGTGACAAAGCTACCACTAGTCTAACTGGGAAGACAATGAACTACGATCAAGGCATAATGATCTAGATGTTAAAAGTAGTCCCATCCATGGAATTCGACTAGATTACATGTGAATGCTTATAATTCGTATGGTTGAGCGTAGGGATACCTCGCCGCTCATCAACAACAGAATCATGAATTAGTATGTAATTTGTAACACATAGTTGTTGAATGCCTTGTCTCATCAATGGTTGCACTCAGCTAGGTTGTGATTATGGTAGATTGATTCCTTTAGGAGTGTTAACGGGAAGGCTAATAGATAGGGTAAAATAGATAAGTAGTCCATTAGATTTGAAAAAGTTTTACACAAGAAAATATTTGAAGAGGATGGAAGAATTTACAACAATAAAAAGGAAAGTTTACTAAAAAATGTTGTGAAGATGTGCACAATTGGATGTCATTGATGAGGTAAACAAAAGGATTTGATTGTAAGAGTGTTTAAGAGTAAAGAACTTAACTAACCTAACCAAAAGATATGCAAGTGGGTTCCTCCCCAAAGTAGGCACAGGCCTTTTATGCCCTTGCATAACTTCAAACCAAAGAGTCTGTGGGCTCCATGGATGATTAATGATTATGGGAGGTTAAGTATAAAAACTCGAAAGAAACCATCTAAGAATTTCAACACATCAAACTAGGTCATTGAACAAGAACATGAAACTAGTAGTCAGGTGAGACATGGAAAGCATAGATGGATGAAAGAGAGAGTGGAATGGAGTTCTTGATTAAGGTCACATGAAGTCCCTTGTGAATTTTATGGGTAAATGAATTAATAAGATCCATCATTAGTCCAAACTAAAACTAACCTCATTCAGTGACTTTGCATCATCATTCTAAGATCAGTCCATCCCCCTAAGATACAAGAGTGCATCCAAAAAATAACCACCATTCCATATTAGAGAAGAAAAAAGAAGTAGGAAGTGAGGAAAGCCCTTAGTTAGAGGGGACCTTCAGGCATGGGTAACATATTTTTCTAGTCTTATAGTCAGTGCTTATAGCTCGTTTATTTTTTCTAAGGGGTGTGCTTTGAATTCCCATCATTTTTTCTAAAATGGAAACCACACCATGCAAAGATGTATGTGTTTATTTTATCTAAGGGATGAGCTTTGAATTCTCATCATTTTTTTTATAAGAACAACACCATGTAAAGACTTATTCAACTTCCTTTTATTGGTTAATATGAAATAGTAAGAAATCCATAAGAACACACATGCACCCAAGGAAATAGAAAAACATAAAGAATATTGAATCCCCTTGAAGTCACACCCTATTCAACCTTTGAATCCTTCCCAATTCCAAAAACTACCAAAGTCACAAATTTGTTAAAGTTTTTTTAATGAAAAAGGGACTGCACATTTCTAGAACAAGAAAATCATAGAGTTTGTGAATGGATGGATGTTGTGGACTCACTGCCTATTACATGAAAAAGAAACCATGTTCCAATCATTCATAACAAAATTCAAAGCTAGAATCCAGACACCAAAAATCAAATAACAAAATAGTACATACCACCATCAAGTAATGCATTACCATTGTACTTGGCACTTATTGATAAAAAGTTAGAAAATCACACCAAAATAAGATAAAATAAAATATAAAAGAAAGTGTAAAATTTTCAAGAAATAGCAAATTTACTAACAATGGTGTGTAAAAAAATTAGAAAAGATTAATAACATGAAAACAAGAAGATGTAAAATAAAGAATGTGTAAAATAAAAAGTTGTAAAATAAAAAATGCGTAAAACAAAAAGTTGAACAATTAAGGAGCTACTTATATGATTAGCATGGATGGCCATCTCTCCCATGACTAAGTTGAAAAGAGGAGATCCAAAATATGGAGCATGGTTATCCATTTGATGAGGTGTTTGTTGTATTAGCTGGCTTATGCTCATGGAAAGGTTTGATTTGTTGGATATTTCCCAATTATTTCTTGTCTAGGCTCTTAGGTTTGTAGTTCATCATGGCCCCAAAAGGAAAAGTTTTGTAAATGATGTAAGGTCCTTCCCACAATGTTTGAAACTTAGTTCATTAAGCTACATGTGTGGGGTTCTAGTAGAGAACCTTATCTCCCAATTGAAATTTAACTTTTCTGATTTTAAGGTCATGGTGCTTTTTGTTGTAGGCCTTGTGCAACTTGTTAGATGATAGGACCACCAATCAGTTTTCATCTAGTAGGTTGAGATTTATTTGTCTTTCTTTTTATTCTAGACTGAAGTCAAGGTTGAGATCACAGGCTTTTGAAAGTGTACGGAGCTCAGATTGAATAAAAAGTGTTAGTAATTTTCTATACACAAGCTCATAGGAAGAATAGCCTATAAAAAGTTTCCATGTTGAGCGATAGGCCTAAAGGGAATCTTTGAGTTTTGTGCTCTAGTCTTTCTTATATTTGCTAACAATTTTTGTTAGAATCCTTGTGATTTTCCTATTGGTAACCTCAACTTGACCATTGGCTTGGGGGTGGTAGGGTGTTGTGAGTTTATGTTCAACTTCCAAGTGTTGCATGAGCTTCTGAAAGGTAGTGCCTATAAAGTTAGTTCCATTATCAGAAATTAATGCATATGGCATGCCAAACCTATTTACAACATTTTTTTTTACAAACTGAGCAATAGTAGAAGATGTATAGTCAATGACAGCTATTACTTCTACCCATTTTGTACAATAGTTAATAGTCACTATGATGTATGCCTTTCCATTTAACATGGGTGTTATGGGACCCATGGAATCAATGCCCTAGATGTTGAAGGATTCCAGTGGTTGAATCCATTGTTGAGGTTCCTCCATTTGAGAAGTTATTCCACCATCTCATTAGCATCATTCACAAGAGCAGACGTAATGGTGAGCATCCCTAAATATTATTGGCCAATAGCACCCTCCCATCAATATTTTAATGGCCATGCATCTCCTAGCATAGTGTCCTCCACAAGGACCTTCATGAGCATCTTGGATACCATGTAGTTGATCAGCATCAAGGACACACCAATGAACCAAGCCATTGATGCACACCTTGTAGAGGTGTCCGTTGATCTCCATGAAGTTTTTTACTTAGTGAAGAAACTACTATTTCTTTCAGTGCCCTAACCCTCATGGCATCTCTTAGACGAGAATATAGGTGAGAATGCCATCATACCATTTAGGCTCATTGGGAAATTGTTCAATTATAGCCCCAGCAAAGAGAAGTTCATCAAGAAACATATTAGATAGTGGGTTTTCTTCCTCTTTCTTGTTCCATTACAACCTTGACAAGTGATCAGCAACCACATTCTCAGTGCCCTTTCGATCTACCATCGTAAGATCAAATTTCTACAAGATCACCAACCACCGTATGACATGGGGGTTCACCGTTAGCTTGTTCATTAGAAAGCAGATGGCACTATGGTCCATGTGCACAAACACCTTATATCCAAGCACATAATGCCTAAACTTCTCTAGAGTAAACACCACTACCATTAATTCTTTTATAGTAATGCTATAGTTTAGTTGTGCACCCACAATGCTTCGACTAGTGTAGTGGATGTAGTATCGACATTTCTTGTCATCCATCTATGTAAGCGCAACTCCCAAGGCATAATTTGATGCATCCATCATAACATGAAATGATCTAGACCAGCAGGTGCTTGTAGGATTGGATCTTCTACAAGTTTCTTTTTCAGTTGTTGGAATGCTTTTTCACATTTCACATTCTAGACAAATGAAGCATCTTTCTTTGTCAGCTCCACCAATGACCTTGCAATCTTAGAGACATTTTCTATGAATTGCCAATAGTAGCCAGTATGTCTAAGGAATGATCAAACATCTTTGATAGTTTCTGGTTGGCAGGTTATTTCTTAGATGACCCTTATTTTCTTAAGGTCTACCTCAATTCCTGCTTGTAATATTTAGTGCCCTAATATAATGCCTTTTTGGACCATTAGATGAATTTTTTGTTAATTGAGCCACAAGTTGGTTTTAACACATTGTCTTAGCACTTGCTCAAGGTAGTCTATGGCTTGCTCAAATGTAGCTCTATAAGTGAAGAAGTCATCCATGAAGACTTTCACACCACTTTAAATTTGCTATTGAAAAATGCTCAGAATTAGGCATTGGAATGTAGTAGGAGCATTGCATAGACCAAATGGAATCTTGTGATATGCAAAAGTCCCCCAAGGACTCATGAATTTTGTCTTTGCCTAGTCCTCTGGTGCAATTTGAATATGGTTATAACCGCTATAACCATCTAGAAAACTGTAGTAGAAATGCCCAGATATTATGTCTAACACTTGATGAACAAATGGCAACAAAAAATGGTCCTTGAATGTTGCCATATTTAGTAGCCAAAAATCAATAGAAACCCACCACTTGCCTCATTTTTTAGGTACAATCATGAGTGAGCTAACCCACTCCCTATCTGTAATGGAATAAATGAACCTTGAGGAGTTGTTCGATTTCCTCTTTGATGACCTACTTCAGTTTGAGATTTAATCACATCTGTGGTTGTCTCTTTGGCTTCATGGCTAGATCAGTGTAGATAAAATGCTGACATATCTTAGGATCAATCCCTATGAGTTCAAGATATGACTAAGCAAAAGCTGCTACCCATTTTTCAACCACATTCAATAACATCTTTTTCTACTTTGGAGTAAGATTTGCATTGATTATGATTAGCTTCCCATTTGTTAAAAACACATATTCCATTCCAGTTAGTAGTGTTTTTAGTTTAAGAGGCTCTTACTTGAAACTTTTAGGAATTTTCAACTCTCCCCAATAAGTATCATCATTTGCGCCATTATAGAGTTAGTGATGAACTTACTCAAGTTCAACCATGCCTCTAGCATATGCACATGTTAGGCTCTTAGTCGGTTCCATGCAAAGTGTGCTACTCTCAGAATTAGCGATTAGCCATAGGGTGTCCTCTGATTTTGTGGCTGCTGCATATAGACATCTTTGAATTTCTACTTCTAGTGCACACTACTTGCATGTAAAGATAGATGCTTATTCATGACCTAGAGTTTCTATACACAATTGCATCCTGAATCATTATACATGATGCATGGAACTCACTTCTTCTCAATATTTCTGAATGCACTTTCTTTGGATATTTCTAGGGAAGGATCTTNATGGCATAGCATCATTGATGCAAGAATGGGAATCAAAGATCCTTCCCTAGAAATATCCAAAGAAAGTGCATTCAGAAATATTGAGAAGAAGTGAGTTCCATGCATCATGTATAATGATTCAGGATGCAATTGTGTATAGAAACTCTAGGTCATGAATAAGCATCTATCTTTACATGCAAGTAGTGTGCACTAGAAGTAGAAATTCAAAGATGTCTANATGTAGTGTACATCTCATGAGAAATTAAATTGATACCAAAAATTGAGTTGAGAATAGCTTTGCACAATTCATTTCTAGGAATCTATAAATAAATAAGAGGACTTTCAAGATTGACTAATTTCTTCAGAAGGTTTCTAGCATGGATTCAATCAAATACATTGTGAGTAAGCATCACAGTATGGATCTTATGTAGTGTTTGGTTTAAAGGGAACTCAAAGGAATTTGATACAAAGGAAGATGGAAGGACAAGGTTGTCAATCACAAGTGTATTTAAGGGCTTAGGTGGACTATAGGATCAAAAGAAAGGTCTTCTCTTTGATCGAGTATTTGACCCACTCAATTGATGAACTCGTTGTAGATTAATGATCTTGGTAGCATTGCGTTATTACAGTTGAGCTAGTAATTTACCCTGCATAGGTCAAGCAGGTGGTAGCTATGTGGCTAGAGGAGGAACATGTGCAAGGATAGTAGGGGGATAAGGAAAAAAGGTGACATTCCTTTTTTCATATGGAGAATGAGTTCAATAATAATCAAAAGGGTGGTAGTGAGATTGAAAAGTAGAAACATGAATGGAGAAGTCATGTAGAGATAGGTGTTGCTAAACATAGTACCCATATAGATTAGGTTGTCTGTAAGGGTATTGCTGCCTCAGTGGTGCTAGTGCCCATGATTATGGTTGCTACCACTATTGATACTACTCATATGGTTGCAATGGAGTTCTACTGGGATAATATTTTTGTTGCTAGTGGAATTACCTAAAATTACCTTGAGGATAAGGTAATCTTCTAGAAGTTTATCTTTGTGTTAGTCATGGATTCAAAGTATACACCCCAAACCCCTATAAATGTGACACTATGGGGCAACATCCCTTAGGATGTTCATACTAGTAGTTGTCACACCCACCATCATCATTTGATTCACTTTCTACAACTTCTTCTATTGTAGCAATCTTGCCTTACCTTTTTGATAGGCACGTTCAACTTCCTTGCACCTCCTGCACTCACGATCACTATCTTGTTCTTTCGACTCTTTAGCAATTTTTAGGACAACTCGAAATCTTCTATCCATGGAGTCCCATAACTAATCAACCTTGGTCATAATTTTATATTGAAATTTTTTGAGTGGCAAGGTATTCCTATTCACCATCTCATCAAATGTGGATTCTTCCTCAGTATCAAAAAATCGAACCTCCCTCTTGCAAATGGAAAGATCGTAGTTATACTCTTCTACACTTTCTCTTTTTCTTAATTTACCCTCCTCTTTATCTACCTACTTGATTAGAATTTGTATCTAATGGACACTTAATTCTAATAGTCACCCTTGGGCATAGACACCAAGGGTTCTCCTCATTTCTAATTGAAGCCTATCTATAATGTGGTAAAGTTGATCCAGTTGAGAATAACCATGGCCAAGACATTTATGCATTAAGGAATAGTATTGACAGATGATGGCATCCAAGGGTTTGTGTGTTCTTTTTTCCATTCTTGGATTTGTCTTCTGAAGTTGGACACTATGGAGTATGTTTGATATTTATCATTAAACAATTTAAGCATCGTACTCCATCATCCAATAGATTCTAGCTCTAAGGACTAGTACTAATTCTCTGCTTCTTTGATGAGTGTCCTTGGAAACAACTTAAGTTTTTGCCACTCCCCCCCCATGTTTTGCAAGGCACATGCATCCTGAAAAGCTTAGAGACGGTTTTATAGATCAGAGTTATATCCCCCTTTGAACCAAGGAATATTATTCATGTCTAGCCTTTTGATCTGACTATCCTTCACATGCCTTGTTGGAATTTGTACTACCTCTACAATATTGAGCATACTTTAGGTAGTAAGAAAAGGCTCATCAAGGCCATGATCATGGTGAGTACAATGCCCTCTACTACCCCTTCACTCATGACAATGTGCCTCTCTTGAATGTCTACACCCTTGATCTTGCCTTTCCTAACAGTCCCTTCGATCATTTTGGTCCCATTGGTCATTTTGGTCACCTCCATCATGGTCTCGCCTCCTACGATGATAGTTAAAGCTAGAAGAAGAAGATGATGACGACAAAGGTGAAAAGGAAGGAGGACTAGCACCATCATGATGCCTACTACCATCTCTTTGATGATCATGGCCATGATCACAATCTTGTTTCTTATTTGCATCCATGCCTTGACTTGCCCCTCCAAATCCTTCTTTGTCATTGGATCCTTTCTTACTAGAAATAGGATTGTGAATTGTGGACTGCAAGTTTTAGTTTTGACCTCCTTCATTGAAGTCAAAGAGAGGAATTTCACTAAAAGGAAAACCCCCAAAGAAGGGTTCTTCACCATCTTGTTGGTACAATAGGAATGGAGAATCATTAAATCCTTCTCCCTTTGCAAATTCATGACATTGTTTTAGCTATCGATCTCATAGACATTGTGCCTCAGTGGGATGATAATCCCTAGCATCAGTATCTTTTGCAACATATTTAGCATGATGTTCCTAGAGACCCCATCGTATAAGCATTTGTTGGAGCATTATAGGAATGGATTGATCAAGTGGAAACATAATGTTGCCCTCCATGTCATGCCACTATAACTATTTGTCCTGATGTAAGATGAAGGTGAAATTGGGTACATACTCATTAGGATGAGTATATACCACTCGATATTGCTAAGGCATCAACTAATGATCTCCATCAGACTTTGGTAGAGAAGCACTCTCGCGAGAAGATATTTCTAGTTAGATGATAAAAATCCATTGTGCTTTTAAACTTTGTTGTAGTAATTGTAAAATATGATATGACTCTAAGGTTTGTTCCAACGAATTTGAATGATTTCCACTAAATCCTAGATAGCACACAAAACAACCAAAAGGTCCCTAGCAATAGTGCTAATGATAAGTAGTGAGGTACCCCTGCATCCAACCATATGAATGACTAAGGCGTTTATGTGCGATTTGGTCAAATTCCATGAACCTATAGTTCTCTAGTGTACTAGTTCCTCTAGGAAGTGAAATGGGCATTGAGAACGTTCATTGTCTTCCCAACTACACTTGTGAAGCTCAAGGGTATGGTTTAAGTGTAATTGAGATACATGATTTTTATCATTTTATGTTTTATAAATTTGATCACGTACAACAAGAATGAAAGTAATTTAAGATCTAATTCATCTAATGCCTAGGTAGCCTAACAAAAGTACCCATTCCACTTTCCTGGACACTTCCTGAACACATATAACACTGTTGGACTACCAAACGTTAAGCATTTTTAAGTTACCATGCATTGTATGTATGCTCGAAGTGGTCGTGCTTGTGTTTATTAACAACTAGAAATTAATTGTTTAATTAAAATGCATGAACATTAATCTATTCTCAGTGCTACAAGGATTGTCAAAAGAGTTCATTTTTATTCCCGTCACACTGCTGCACTCAAAAACATCAGTGTTCAAACAAAGATCCATACACACTTAGACTCCTACTATGGGCACTTAGAAAATATTCTAACTTTGGAGGAAACAAACTACGAGAGCTTTGCTAACTATAATAAAAATTGATATGAAAATCATGTGCCCAAGTGCTATATTTATAGGCTGGTGTATACCCCACAATATCGAATATCCGACATTTCATCCTAGGATCTAACATTGAATACCCAATGTTGAATCCAATATTAGAGCATGCAAAAACATGATTCATCAATGTCTTTGTGATGCTTGAACTCAGCCTCATGCAACAAGTACAAGCTAGCCACTTATTTCTCCAATTCTAACCATGAACATCTAGTAGTCAACATGGCTAGATTTGCATAACAAAGATTCACAAGCTCCACATATTCTATCATCTCTTCAACTTGTAACTCCTTCATGTAGATTTATGCTTTTTTGTAGGCATCTATCCCATTAACAATGGGTTGTTACACTTCTTTTCCTTGTTGAAGTTGTTGGAGGGTTTCATTCACTTTCTTCTTCACCAACTAGGTGTATTTTTCATTTACTTCCTTTTGTAGACCAACTTGTTCTTTGTAATGGTCCTTAACTCTCTCAAATTTGAGAACCTTAAATTTCTAGGTGACTACCTCGATTGCAATTTTCTAGTAAAGGGTGCAGACCTCCTCCATGGAGAAATTTTTGTTTCCTACTATTGATCTTCTAAGTTCTGTGTTTACTTTGGCCAATTGCTCCTGTCGTTGATGGATAAAATCGATTAATTATTGATTGCACTCATTAATATTCCATAGGTAATGATTCTTTGCAATCAACTATATGTTCTCCTAGTAGGTCTGATCCAAGGCCTTCTAAATCTTGTGATGTGTGGCTTCTACCAAGGATCAATAGAATACCATTATCTCCATTGCATCATTAACCTCTTTTAGTTTATTGTGAAGCTGTTCCATAGCTTCATCTCTTATCAATGTTGGGTTTAGGAATGCAAGGTTGGCAATCTGGGCTCTTAATTCAGCAACTTTAATAGCCAAACATTCATTTAGCTTTCTGGTTATTTCAAGTTGCCCCTCCAAGATGATATTCTTATCCCTTGCCTCAAGTAACTCTGACTAGGTTGTAGTAATATTGTCTAGAAGGTCAAAGACATTTGAAAGCAATTGCTTGGTTCCACCAGTTAGTCCAACAATTCTTCATGCTATGCTACATTTATTCTACCACCTATGATTTTTGCAGACATCTACACATCCTTGAGTGCAATGATGTCTGGTGTAGATGCCCAAGTGTGTTGAGCATTTTAACAATATGATCAACAACCACTTTTTCTATAGTCTCCTGTCCTTGGTGCTACATCTCCTACCCCCTTATCCTTGTCAAGGTCACAGCATTCCCAAAGATTTCTAGGAGTGACTATTATTCTGTGAGAGATATTATAACCTCTTTGGCACTCATATTTGACCTTGTAGGCAACTATGTTCTTTGGGTTGAAAAAATGAATCCACCTCCACCCATCAAGCTGATTGTCCAAGGCACCTCATTTAGGTGACTCATTTCTAGTCTGTACATGGATGAGTCCCCATCACTCATGCCTACTCATTACTCTTGTTCACTCAAGAGTCATTCTCTATATTCATGCAACCGTTGGGCAGTTGTAGCGATGTCTAGCATGGTTGTTTGAGTGGCAAGTGGAGGTGATGATTGCTACTTCTTTTCTTACATAGTCATTGCAGACATCTTATCTTTCATCATTCTTTCCCAATTAGTAGTTAGAACATGCCTGACAGCATCATTGGTGTAACAAACTATTCTTCTCATTTGACAAATTTTCCTAATGAGGCATGGAAAGGGGAGTGCCTTCCTTCCATGTTCATTTTCTTTAAATCACTTCTCCATCTCTAGATAGATCAACTGTATAAGGTTTATGGGGAATCTCTCACTAAGAGTGGGGCATGCTTGGGTAGAGAAGGTGGTGATTTTACTTGGACTCACAATGGGATTAAGATGAAAGGCCACAATCTTGTAGTGGATTCTCTCTATCGCTGTGAGCATGCCAAACTCCTTGTGGTCAATACCATAGAACTGTTTTATCCATTCTTTCTTGATGGTGGGATCCATATGCATTGGGATGTCAGCAAGACTTGCCCCTATTTCTAGCAAACTAAGCACTTGTATAATGGCCTACACTAAGTAGGACACTGAGATGTCCTTGATTTTGACTATTGAACCAGCCTGCTTGTTGTTCTAGAATAGGAATTTCTCTTCCATGTACCACTCCTGGGTGGAAGTGATGATTGGTCACATGCGGAGGCCTTTAGCTAGTCATGTACTTCTTTTTGTGCTTGCTCTAGGAAAAAGCCAAATCTTAACTCTTAAAGCACTATTTTTTGGACCTCTCATGATCTAATCTGCTTCAACCAAACTTCTGTCAAAGTCACCTCAAGATTTGCTTGTTGTGTTGGTGCATCATCCATATGGGAGTGTTTTGTTGCTGCTGTTGGTTCTAGAATCTATCTAATAAATTCCACCTCTACCTCTTCCCTAACAAGACCTATGATGTGGGTTGCAAGCAATTCTTCTTGGTTCTATTCTTAGCCTCTTCCTATTCTAGGCCATTTCTCCCTTGATTAAAATGGTCCTACTTTGTGTATGCTTTCCTTTTGGTGCCATCTATGGTCACAACACATCCATGGATTAGTAAATATAATGTGTAGCTTTAAATTTTTGCATAACTTCTCTTGTTAGTTAGTTACACTTTGGTTAAGGTTGGACCATGGTAGATTTATATTTTATTAATTATTTAGCATAAATATTACTAGAGCTTGTTGGAAAGGTGTAACTCTTGTAATTTGATGTTTAACAGTTGAATTTTTAATTAAACCTTTATGGGAGTTATAAAAATGGTAAAAAAATTTCTATAAAAATGGCACATTTGTGATCCCCATGATGAAGAGCTTACCTCTAGTAGCTACAGGGTTGATGAACAAAGTGATTTGGATAAATGGTTACAAAGGTATGGGCTTTGGAAGGTTTTAGGCTCTAAAATTTTGAAAAACTCCCTTGGCATTTGTGAGAAAATGTAAAATTTTCAAAGTGGGGTCATGTATATATATACTATTTTTCCCTTACATTAATGGGGCCCTATATATGGGGCCTTGTATATGGGTCTACTTTGTCAACAAGGCCTCGTATATGGGGCCCTTAGGTAAAAATTTGAAATTTAAATATCTCAAAAAGAAATAAGGAATTTTTCAATGAATTTGGGGTCCATGGAGTTCCAAAAAAGCCAAGAATATGATAAAAGCATTAAAGAGAGTCTTTGAAAGCTCAAAAATTAAAAATTTTGATGGAGAACATTTTTATTGAATAAAATATGTAAAAGAGCACATGTTTTGATGTAGAAGATGGGTCTATGAAAGATTTTGATTACAAGAATGCCTAAGGATAAGGTACCTAACGAATCCAACCAGGGGATATGCAAATGGGTCCTTCTGATAGTAGGCACATGCCTTGTTTTTCCTTGCATAACCTCACCCTAAGGAGTCTATGGGCCCCATAGGTGATTAATGGTTGATGAAAGTTAAGGACCAAAACCCAAAAGATTCTACCTAAGAATTCAAATACATTAGACAAAGACATGGAATCAAGAACATGGACATTGGCAATGAGTTGAATTATGATCAACATAGATGGATGATGGAGAAGTGGAATGGAATTCCAAATTGAGGTCATACGGAGTCCCTTATGGATTTTGTGTTTAAATGACTTGAGAAGATCCATCCTTAGTCCAAACCAAAACTAACTTCTTTCAATGACTTTGCATTGTCACTCCAAGATTGATCCACCCCCTTGAGATATAAGAATGCACAAGAATGCTTGGGTGCTTGAGTGTTTTCATAAGATTCTTACCATTCCATGTCATCCAATAACAAAAAGTCAAATAAAGTTTTTGCATGGTGTGGTTCCCATAACTAGTGCTTGTAGTCCATTTATTTGTCTAAGGGTTATTGAGTTCCCTTGAAGTCACACCCTATACAAATCTTTAAATCCTTCTCAATTTCAAAAACTACAAAGGTCAACAATTTATTAAAATTTAATTTAATGAAAGGGACCTCAAACTTCCAAAATAAAGAAAACCATAGAGTTTGTGAATGGGTGGATGTCATTGACTCACTGCCTATTCCATGAAAAAGAAATCATGACTAAGTCATTGGTACAAAAATTTAAAAATAGAAACTAGACATTAGCAAACAAAACATTAAGCACAAACCATCATTAGTAACAACTACAACACCACTATGTCCTATTGGCACAAAGCACATTCATTAGAAAAAATTTGAAAATCACACTAAGAAAATAAAGTAAAATATATAAGAAAGTGTAAAATATTCAAGAAATATTTAAATGTACTAATGATGGTGTGAAACAAAAATGGTGTAAAATAGGAAAAAGATTTAAAATCAGAAAGATGTAAAAGAAACAAACTGAAAAGACAAAAATGTGTAAAACAAAAAATTAGAAAAACTGAGGAGCCATGTAGATGATTAGCATGGATGGGAATCTCCCCCATGACTAAGTTGGAAGGAGGAGATTCACAAAATTGAATGTGATTGTCCATCCGTTAAGGTATTTGTTATACTGGCTTGCCTTGTTTCATGGAAAGGCTTTACTTGTTGGATGTTGATCAACTACTTTTTACTTGAGCTCTCAGGTTTGTATATGGTCATAGCTCCAAAAGGTTTTTATCAATTATATAAGGTCCCTCCTAAAATTTTTGGAACTTTGTTTTCTAAGGTACATGTGTGGGGTTCAAGTAGAGAACCATCTCTCCAAGTTGAAATTTCACTTTCTGTATTCTAAGGTCATGTTGTTGCTTGTTGAATGCTTTGTGTAATTCATTCAAAGATAGGGTCAATAATCGATTTTCATCTAGCACATTAAGGTTGATCAATCTTTCTTTTTATGCTAGGCTCAAGTCAAGATTCATTGCACAGGTTGTTGAGAGTGTATGGAGCTTAGATTGAACTGGGAGCGTTGGAAGTTTCTTGTACACTAACTCATAGGGAGAGTAGCCAATATGAAGTTTCCATGTTGAGTGGTAGGCCCAAAGGGCATTTTTGATTTTTATGCTCCAGTCTCTCTTATATTTTCTTATGGTCCTTGTTAGGATCTTTGTGATCTCCCTATTAGTTGCCTTTGCTTAACCATTGGCTTGGGCATGATAGGGTGTTTTTACTTTATGTATGACACCCAAGCATTACATAAGTTTTTGAAAAGTGGCATCTATGAAATGAGTTCCATTGTCAAAAATTAGTGCACATGGCATCCCAAACCTATTTACAACATTTTATTATATAAATCTAATAGAAGTGGATGATGTACAGTCAATGATAGCTACTACTTCCACCCATTTGGTGCAGTAGTCAATTGCTATGATGATATATGCCTTTCCATTGGACATGGGTCTGATAGGACCTATGAAGTCTATGCCCCATATGTCAAAGGGATTTAGTGATTAAATCCACTATTAAGGGCCCTCCATTCGAGCGATCATCCTACCATCTCATTGACAACATTCGCAAGATTGGACAAACTGGTGGACATCCCTAAAGATTGTAGACCAATAGTATCCTACAATTAAGATTTTTATGGCCATGCATCTCCCTACATAGTGGCATCTACAAGGGCCTTTGTGAACATCCTAGAGAATACGTAGTTGATTTGCATTAAGGACATACCAATGAACTAGGCCATTGGTGCACACCTTGTAAAGGTGTCTATTGATTTCCATGAAGTATTTTTCCCGATGAAGAAAGTATTGTTTCTTACTAAAGTCTAGATCTTGTGACATCTCCTAAGTGAGAACGTAAGTGAGGATGCCATCATACCATTTTGTTTCTATAGGTACTTGGTCATTTATTACTCTTGTAAAGAGGAGTTCATTTGAAAATTGATCAAAGAGTGAGCTCTTCTCCTTTTATTTATCCCATCTTAACCGAGAGAGGTGGTCAGTAGCCACATTCTTAGTCCATTACTGATCTATCATTGTGAGATCAGATTCCTACAAGATCATGAGACACCATATGATATGGGGGCTCACCATTGGCTTATTCATTAGGAAGCAAATGGCACTATGATCTATGAGCACAAATGCCTTAGAGCCAAGCACATAGTGCCTGAACTTTTTGAGAGGATGAACCACTACCATTAGTCCTTTCTCAGTTGTGATGTAATTCAATTGTGCACCCAAAAGTCTTTGGCTCACACAGTGAATGTAATATGGACATTTCTTATCATCCAACTACATAAGCATGGCTCCCAAGGCATAATTAGATGCATTTGTTATTATATGAAATGATCTAGACTAGTTTGGTGCTTGTAGAATTGGAGTTCCTATGAGTTTTTCTTTTAATAATTATAATGCATGTTCACACTCCTTGGGCCAAATGAATGGAGCATCTTTTTTTGTAAGCTCAACCAATGACTTTGCAATCTTAGAGAAATTCTCTATAAACTGTTAGTAATAGCCAATGTGTCTAAGGTATGATCAAACATCTTTGATTGTCTTTGGATGGCTTGTGATTCCTTGGATGACCCTTATCTTTTTAGGATTTACTTCAATCCCTTCTTGTAAAATTTAGTGCCCTAGCACTATGCCTTTTTGGACCATTAGATGGCTTTTCTGCTAATTAGGCCTAAGGTTTATTTGAACACATCTTTTCAGTAACTATTCAAGGTGATCAAAGGCTTACTCAAATGTAGCCCCATAGGTAGAGAAGTAATCCATAAAGACTTCTACGACACTACTAATCTCCTATTGAAAAATACTAAGGACTAGGCATTGAAATGTTTAAGGACATTAGATAGACCAAATGGCATCTTACAATATGCAAAAGTCCCCTAGGGACTTGTGAATGTTGTCTTCGCTTAATCTATGGATGCAATTTGGATTTGGTTATAGCCACTATAACCATCCAAGAAGCTATAATAACAATGCCTATAAATGGTATCCAACACTTGGTCCACAGATGACAATGGAAAATGATCTTTAAAGGTTGTTATGTTCAATAGCCTAAAGTCGATGTAGACCCACCACTTGCCATCTTTCTTTGGCACAATTACAAGTGGGCTAATCCACTCACTATCTACGATGGGATAGATGAACCTTGCCTTGAGGAAATGTTCTATTTTCTCCTTGATGATTTGCTTTAGCTTCAAATTCAATCACCACTATGATTACCTTCTTGGCTTCATGGCTAGGCCATTGTAAATACGATGTTGGTATATCCCTAAATTGATTTCAATTAATTCAAGATATGATCAAGCAAAGGTTTTTGGTCATTTGTTGACCAACTACAACAGCTTGTATTTTTGTTTAGAAGCAATATTTACATTGATGATAACTAGCTTACCATTATCTAAAAATGCATATTTCATGCCAGTTGGTAGAGTTTTTAACTCTAGGGACTCTTGCTTGAAATTATTAGGGATTTCCAACTCTTTCCAATAGGTATCATCATCTTCATCATCAAAGAATTGATGATGAACTTGCTCAAGTTCATCAATTCCTTCAACATAAACACATGTCAAGCTCTCAGTAGGTTACATGCATAGTGTGCTGCTATCAGAGTTAGTTATCAGCCACTGGATGCCCTCCTGTTTTGTGGCTACTGCATATAGGCACCTTTGGATATCTATTTCATGTGCACACTGATTGCATGCTTTGATGAATGTACTATTAATCTATCATACTTTTTGCATACAATTGCACCCATTATCACTTTATGTAATGCATGGAACACGCTTCTTCTCTAGTTATCCAAAATCATTTTTCATGGGGATTTTCAAAGATAGGTCCCTGATACCCATTCGTGCATCAACCTTGCTTAACCAAGCCATTTCCATAATGATGGGAAAATTACCTTTGCAATTCTCTACCTTGATCACCAAAAGATTAGTAGGATAAGACCACCCACAAACTATAGTCATGATGTCCTCCATTAGTCCCAAAGGGACAATGATTGACTAGTTTATCAATTTCAAATAGATGTTACTCTTTTTGAGAGGTGGTAGGCTCTAGGCCTTGTACATGTCATGGGAGATGAGATTGACACTAGAACCAAAATCAAGAAGAGCCTTGCATGACTCATGTCCAGTGATCTGCAAGTAAATAAGAGGACTTTCCAAGTTAGATCTTTTCATGGAAATATTGCCAACCTTGATCCAATAAGAGACAACATGGGTTAACATTACAGTGTAAACCTAAGACAATGTTTGATTTGAAAGGCTCTTGAATGTGTTTGATGTGGAGGGTGAGGGTGTTAGAGGTGTAAGGTGACTACTTGTAGTAGGTTGTGAGGGTTTGGGAGGGCTGTTGGGTTGGAAAAATGGTCGTTTCCCAAAGTGATTATCCAAACCACTTGGCTAGAAAGTTATCTATAAATGTACAACCCTCATAGCATTACGTTGTTGCGGCTATGGGAGAATTTCGCCCTACATGGATAGAGTAGAAGGTAACTAGGTTGAGGGCAAAGGGATGTGTGTAGATGCATGTGGAGGATTGTATGGATATGGGTTCTCTCCTTGAGTAGATGATGTATGATTTTAATGGTACTCTGGAAGGTAATAATGATGTTGAAATGAGGCATGACTTGTAAAGCTTCATGGAGAAACAAGTTGTGAACATAGTACCCATATGGATTTGGTTGCCTGTAAGGGTACTAATATCTTAGTAGTGGAATTTCCCATGATTGTAGTTGGTGTCACTATTGATATTGTTCATATGGTTGTGGTGGATCTCTAGTTGGATAGTAAGCTTCTTGTTGCTAATGAAACTTCCTTAAATTGCCTTGAGGGTAAGGTAATCGTCTGGGTGTTTACCTTCTTGCTAGTCATGAATTTAGCACATACACCCCATATTCTTATAAGTGTGACACCATAGGACAACATCCCTTAGGATGGTCATATTGACAAATGTGACATCCACCATCATCATCAGAGTCTATCTCCACAACTTCTTCTACTATAGCAGCTTTGCCCTTACCTCTTTAGTAGGCATGTTTAGCTTCTTTCTCTGTCTCCTATGGTCATGATCACTATTTTTTTCTTTGGATTCTTTATCAATCTTCATAGCGATTTGGAACTTCTCATACCAAAAGTCCCATAGTTTATAAACCTTTGCCAAAATGTCAGAAATAGATTTTTGGATGGACAAGGTTTTCCTATTCATTATCTCATTGAGTAATGACTCTTTCTCATTATAGAATCAAACCTCCCTTTTCCTAATGGAAAGGTTCCTATTATATTCTTTTGCACTTTCCCTTTTTTTCAACTCACCTTCTTTTTTTACTACCTACTTTATCAGCCTTTATATTTGATGAGCTCTTCGTTCAAATGATCTCCCTTGGGCACAAACCCCAAGAGTTCTTCTAGTTTCTGCTTTGAGCCCATCTATGATGTGGTAGAGTTGTTCCCTTTAATAATAACCATGGTTAGGGAATCACTATAAAAGAGAATAATATCTAACCATGGCAGCATCCAAGGGTTCATGTGTTCTCTATTTCCAACCTTTGATTTTCCTTCTTGGATTGGACACTCTAAAGTACATCTGGCATTTGTCATTAAATAGTTCCAACATGGTACTTCATTTGCAAATGGATTTTGGCTCTAAGAACTCGTACCAACTTTCAGCCTCTTTGATAAGTGTCCTGGAGAGGAGCTTGAGTTTCTACTAATCATTTTCAATGTTTTTTAAGGCACAGGCATCATGGAAAGCTTGTAGATATGTTTGCGAATCAGAGTTATATCACCCTCAAATCTTGGGATATTGTTCATGTTTAAGTGTTTGATTTAACTATCTTTCACATGCCTAGTTAGGATCTTAATTACCTTTGCAATGTTAAGCATGCTTCAAGTTGCCAACAAAGTCTTATCATCATCATGATTTTTTTGTCATTGATGATGTTCTCTATCATTCCTTCGTCCATAATGGTCATGTTGTTCACCTTCATTACAATTGTTCTTTCTGTGGTGTCTTTCAGAACCAAAAGAAGAGAAAGAAGAGGATGCATATGAAGAGGGAAAAGAGGAAGGAGGACTATCACCACCATGGTGTCTGCCAACTCCCCATTAGTTGTCATAGCCATGTTTGATGATTTTTTTATTGGCTTGATGCTTATATGATCCCTTGCCTTGACTACTATCTTTTCCTGAACCTAAATTATTAATCATGGACCATAGGTTCAAGGTCACATCCCCATCATGAATAATAAGGGGTGGAAAATTTTCATGTTGAGAGCCCTTAGAGGGAGGGTCCTCATTGTCATCTTGGTTTAGCAAAAATAAGGGATTAGTAAACGGTTTTCCCTTCATAGTCTCATGATGCTTCTCCTGGTGTTGATTTCACTTATGTTGTGTTTTAGTGGAATGGTAGTCTCAATAGTCATTATCATGCACAACATACTCTTCTTGAAGATCATGGATGCCTAACTTCGTAAGAGTTTGAAGTAGCATCTTAGGCACAAATCAATTAGAAGGCACTACAACATTGCCTTCCATATCATGCCATCATAGTTGCTCATCCTAATCTAGGATGAAGGTGAAGTCAAGCACAAACTCATTTGGATGAGTATATACCACTTTGCACTCCTAGGGGATCGATGATTTGACATCATCATGCCAGTGAGAAAAAGAAGACATTTTACAAAACAAATAAAATAATTAGTGTGATTTTGTAATTATATAATTGAGAATGATGTTGACCTTTGGGTTCATCTAATGATACTAATAATGCTCACTAATCCTAGATAGGGCACATTTTAACAAAAGGAGTCCCCAACAATGATGCCAATGATGAGTGATTGAGGTACCCCTATGCCCAACCATATGAATTAGAAAGCATTTACACATGATCCAGTCGAATTCTATAAACTCTATAGTTTCTAGTACACTAGTCTTCTAGGAAGTGAACCTTGTCTTAATGGTTGTTCATTGTCTTCCTAGTTACACTTGTGATGCACATGGTATGGTTAAGTGTAATTGAGGTACATGATTTTTATTATTTTGTGTTTTGTCTTCATTGGTGCTTAAAGTGAAGAGATAAAGTAATTTAACAACTAATTTAGTTTAACTAATTAACTACTCTCTAACTAGTCCTAGCATAAGCATCTGGTCCCACTTTTCATACACATCCTAAATCTATGTATCCACTGTTGGGTTACCAAGCGCTACACTACTAGGTGCACCAAGAAATCACACTGCTAGGATTACTAAGTGAATACATGTTTGTGCTCAAAGAAATCATACTTATGTATTTAATCTATTTAGCTTAATTAATTAACTAATTGCATAGAGCCTAATTTAGCTTAATTAATTGCATAATTAATGAAGACAATAGATGCAAAAATAAATCATTAATCTATTCTAAGTGCTGCAAGGTTTGATCAAAAGGCTTGTCTTTATTTTTGTACACATTAGTGTGGTTTAGGTACAATAGTGCTCGAATAAAGATCCATACACTTTCTGACTCTTGTTGTAGATACTTAGAGAAATATTCTAACTTTCAAATGGAAAAACTACAAGAGCTCTGCTACTATTATGACAAAAATGTCCATAAACATGGCTATGAGCTCATATTTATAGTTTTTCTATAGGACTACATCGACGAGGCAACACCACATAAATGGGGCCTCGTCAATGAGGCCACATCAATGGGGACATATTGACATGACACTTTGTTGCTCATCAGATACTCAAGGTATTCTGATTCAGAAGATGAGAAGTATGAAAGAAGGAGACACAGAGAAAGAAGAGAAGATCAAAAGAGGCACGAACATAGAAGGGATCACTACTACCACAAAGCTTATGAACCTAATCATGATGATGAACCCCTTATGACAACCTAGAACATGATCAACATTTAGGAAGTAGTCGACATACCAACAAGGCATGTGCAAGATAGCCAAATCAAATGGCTAGATATGAATAACATGCCTTGATTTGAAGGAGGTTACAATGCTAATCCTTAGCATCACCTTCAAGCATTCCACAATGCCTATGCCCTTCAAAATATAGAGAATGATTGGTAGAAATTAAAGATATTTCCTATAACACTTGTGAAGGAAGCAAAAAGCTCATATAGGTCATTGGAACTTGAAATCCATTAGATGTTGGGGTACCATGTTTGAAATTTTTAATAATAAATATCAAACATATTCATGAGTGTTAAACCTAAGAAAGAAAATCCAGAATTGGAAACAAATGACTCATAAGATCCTTGATGCAGCAATGGGTAGATATTATTCACTATTACAAATATGCTCAAGCCATGGATTTGCATCGAAGAAATAGCTAAGGGATATCATAGATGGGCTAAGAAGCAAAACAATAGAGATCCTTGGGATTTGTGACCAAGGAAGACTATCAAAATTAACCATCCATCAGATTCAAAGACTCATTGAGCAAATGGCAAAAGAAGAAGAAGAACTTCAAGAAAGAAAATCAACTAAAGAATACAACTGAAATCCATCAATTTTGAAAAGAGATGCATGGGTGTGTGATACCCAAGAGGAAGAAGCCTTAGATTAAGTCATTAGGAAAGAGACACTACTGATTCAAAAATCTATTGCCGATGTAGCAACACAAGTAGCAAAAATGTGGAATTTGATAGATGAATGATGTACAATAGCACTATAAATTGTGGAGGAGAAAGCAGAATAAGTGCCCAACAAAGGCAAAGACAAAAAGAAGAAGGAATTTGGACAAAAGAGCAAAGTAGCTTTAGTAGTCGGCTACTCAGACACCAACTCCATAGATGATAAAGGTTGCACCATGTGCCAATCCAAATATCCTAAGGGATGTTATCCAGTCATGGTACATCTATAAGAAATTAGGGCATACACACTTAACCCATGATTTTTTCAAAAGAAAATGTTCAAACAGTTACCTTATCCTCAAGGTAACTACAGATGATAACCTCAACCAACATACTATCCTAGTGGAGGCTTGTCGCAATCGCAAGAGCACTACCATCAATAGTGGTAGCAATTGCAATCATGGGCCATGCCACCACTGCACCATTAGTATTCATATTGTCAACCTCATCCTTATCGATACTATGTCTAGTGTCTAATCTTACTATCAAATGCTAGTGTTCAAAATCCACAATATCACCCACAAGCATACCACCAACTGATGCCATCAAGGACTAATCTAAACCCGCATGTGCATTCACAAACAGCTGATCTCTCAAATCCCAATCCAAATCCCTTGCCACCATTGCCACCACCTGCAATGCAGGGTGAACTTCCATCACAACGGTAGTAGAAGAAGGCCATAAGGACATTAAATATACAAATAGAAGATCTCACTAGCAATGCTAAGGGCCAAATAAAGAAATGTCCTTTCTTTAGGATGAGTCTAGAAAAAGCTACCAAAATAGGAGCTTCATCAAGACCATTTTCTTCTAAAATAGATCTTCTCACTCTTAACAAGATTCTAACATCATTAAGTATGAAAATACAGACTATCATGCTCACTACAATTGTTACCAATTGGATTAAAGTAGGGCCACTTTCACAGAAGCAAATTGGCCTAAGAGTTCCTTTGATCTATCTACAAGTAGTTGGGAATCTAACGTGCAAAGCTCTATTAGACTCAGGTTTTGGAGTCAATTTAATCTTCTACAACACATATCAAACATGGAACCTACCACAATTTAAGGAATGCAACATTAGGTTGGAGCATGCAGATTAATCTATTATCATCCCTTTAGGATAAATTGACAACGTAGTGACCACTGTCAATGGGTGGTCCTACTCAATAGACTTCTTAGTGAACGATATGAAGGATACTGATAAGGAATGTCCAATCATGGAAATGTTGAAAGAGGACAAACATGGAGCCATCCATACACAAAGAATTCCATGCATAATTACTAAAAGAGAGGGGAAAACTAGTGTATAGAATGTTCAAAGTACTAAACTAGACACCATACCAATCCATAGCAATAATGAAAGACAAATGTGTGTAGAAAGAAGAGAAGAAGCCACAAAACCAAAAGACACCTTGTGGCCATTAACTAAGAACCTTAGTTTGTTAAAAATATGCATGGATACACACGAACCACTTACTATTTCCTATCTAAAGAAAATGACTCCAAATAAGGACTCGGAAATGAAGATATTAACTCATGGACACATACAAATGGGAAAGGAAAACAAGAACTTGAATGATCAAAACTCAACTACCATCAAGATACATGGGATAATCATAACAAAGTTAGAACCCTAAAGATGCTAAGAGAACCACCCAAAGTGTATGATCTAGGAGATCTGGGGAGAATTTTCCAAACACTTGCCCAAGTGTTTAGTCATGGGGAAGACACCCTATCATGACTTAAGAATTAATCAGTGATTTTTCTAATTTTTGTTTTTTGCAATTCTTTTTATTTTTCACATTCTTTCACAATTTTCTTATTCTTTTATTTTTTCCATTTATTCAATTTTTCATATTCTTTAATAATTTTTAATTCTTTAACATTTTTCATTATTTATACTTTTTCATAATTTTTACCATCTTTCCAATTTCTTTTATACTGTGTTTCAAACCCTTTGTAAGTAATTTTTGATCATTAACAAAACACATTTAAATAAAGGTAAGATGTAGCCTAATAAGGTGAAAGATTCTCTATGAAATAAAGTCATAAGAGGCTGATTATTTGCATTGTGAGCCCACATCATCCATCCATCCATTCCATTAATAAGAGGTTCTTACCATGGCCATAATGATATTCTTTCCATCATTAAAGTAAGAATAAACTTGTGATCATTAAGCCTGGATAGAAAAATGAAGAACCAAGTGGAATGAAAAGGGTATGACATCAAGGGAACCTATGAATTCTTTTTGGATTATTATTATAAATTTTTATCATGTTACTAAGCTTGTATTATATCCTTGTAGATCTAATGAAAAATGAGAGTAAGAGTAAAATAAGTGCTACCTTAAAATGGTTGACACAAACAATAAATAAAAGGAAACAAAATAAGTTTTTAGGGGTCTCACTAGAAAGACATGTTATCCATTCCTAAGGGTAGGCAGCTTCTCAAAAATGCAAAAATAAAAATAAAGTTCCATGAATAAACTCCTCCCTTGGACAATACGCCAAGTGACAATACTCTTTGTAACATCGATAGTCTTACAATTGTGATTCCAAGAGATGAAACAATGCAATGTCATTACAATGTGGTCTGGACTTGGTTTGAATTTTGGACAGAAAGGCTAATGATTACCTTAACCACTAATATAACATAAGAATTCATTATGCCTATGGTAAGACACCTCATGTTTTGATTTCCACAATTCCTTCTAAAACCATTTCATCTCATCATTTGAATAATCATAACTTATGATTTTGTGTAACATACAATAATTTTTCCAATTTGGTCATACTAATATGTGTGTTTTGCTAAACATATATGCATTACATTCAACTCCTTAAATACCTAAGGATACTTTTAGACATGCTTATACAAGGGCATTAAGGACTAGAACGTGCTTTGAGGAGGATCCACTTGTATAACTATTGTATCTTATACCTACCAAGCAATTCCACTTCATTTTGAGCCTTCCAGTTCCAATAAATAATAATAAATACTTTCCATATCACTCAAACTATCAATTCTAATAGCACAACAATGTTGTCTTTCTCATCCATTCCATCAATACATCATATACTTTCATCGTCCAAGATCCCTTAATCATAGACTTTTAACACTTATTTTTCATAACTGAAACATCATCTCCATATCAAGACCCTTTCAACATGATGCATATCTTCCAACTATCCTATGGGACTTAATTTTTTCCACTAAAATTATTCAAAAATTTTAATTTTTCTATAGTGACATCATATCTACAACATCGCAAGTACCTATGATATCACATCTACAATGTTGCATTTATGATATTGCACACATAAATATTATATATAGCACAGAGGAGTTAGAAATTTTTTTTTCATTCCTGAATTTAATAAGAAGGGAGTTGTTGCCAATTTTTCTTTGCAACTAAAGAGTTCGAGTGCTAGTAAGGGAAATTTGAGTTATTTTTTTTTTCAAAATTGCAAACAACTAGAAGATATTATAGGGGTAAGTCTAAGGAAACATATTAAGAATTTTTAAAGTAAATCACTCAAGTTAAGGCCAAAACCACTTTAAGAAGACTTCTAATTGATCATACCACCCATTTAAAGTACTAATGTGGTTGTTATTGAAAAATCTTTTAACTCTATAATCATAATGAACTAAGAACTTGATATAAGGAAGGCAATGAGTAAGCTATTAAATTGTTGCTTATTTATGAGAATATTCTAGTAACTCCAAACCTTTAATTGATGTAGATGGTTCCAAAAAGAGGAGCAAAAGAAGAGCTCCCATGATTAGTAAGAAAAAGACCACAAGGCTATTGAAGAGGATAAGTAAGCAAGCAAAATTTGCAAGAAGAACAAGGAGAGTAGGAAGCACAATCATTCAACATTCATCAACAAACTTCTACCATAGAGCAATCTACTCAAGCAGAAGTAGATGTTCCACCAGTACCTATCCAGGGACAAAAACTTACAATATCACATGAATGTCTTCAGGCTATTCTGGAAAAATCCATCATTTCAATAGTAATTGTGGAACTTAACTTTAGTCTATTCTTGGAATTTTCTCTAGAATCTATTAAGACCCAACTTCAGTCATCTCCTTTGTGGCCTACTCTAACAAACAATGAAGAATGGTATCTAGGAGAAGCACTCCAATTTTGGGAAAACAAGAAGCTGATTCTATAGTCAAAATTGAAGGAATCTCAATATCTTACATAGTTAAGGCAATTGCAAAGGTATTAAATATGCCTAATCAAGGAGCAAAGATGACATAATTATCAACCAAATCTAACACAGATGCCAACAAGCGGTGGTTATAGTGGGTGTATGGCAAGGAAGCTAAAGAATACAACAAATTGACCATAGAAGAAAATATCTACTTCAAAATTAACACTTATCACCTATTTCCTACCAAAAGACTAAATAGAATCTTTACATATGCAGCCAAAGGAAGTGCAATACTATTCAATGTAAGCATCGTGTACCTCTACTTCATAGAAATCCAAAGGCAATTCAAAGAAAGGAAGGTAGGAAAGTTAAAACTTCCATTCCCTTGCCTATTTTTGAAGTTATGTAAATGAGCTGGCATCTAAGGGTGATGGGCGATTGAGGTACTCCTACACCCAACCATACGAATCACAAAGTGTTCATGCACGATCCAATTGAATTCTGTGAACTTTATGTCTTCCAGTATACTAGTCTTCTAGGAAGTGAACTTTGCCCTAATTGTCATTCATTGTCTTCTCAATTACACTTGTGATGCACATGGTATGGTTAAGTGTAATCAAAGCATATAATTTTTATTATTTTATGTTTTATGTTCCTGATGCTTAAAATAGAGAAATGAAGTAATTTAATAACTAATTTAATCTAACTAATTAACTGATATTTAACTAGTCCTAACATAAGCATTTGGTCCCACTTTCTGTACATGTATTGAACCCTTGAATCCACTACTAGGGTTACCAAGGGCTAAGTTACTAGGCGAACTAAGTAATAACACTGCTAGGATTAGCAAGCAAATACATGTTTACACTCGAAGCAGTCGTACTTATGTGTTTAATCTATTTAGCTTAATAATTAACTAATTACTTGAAATATAATTTAGATTAATTAATTACATAATTAATGAAACCAATAAATACATAAATGAATCATTAATCTATTCCAAGTGCTACAAGGTTTGATCAAAGGGCTCATCTTTATTACTGTTCACACTAGTGTGTTCAAGTATAACAGTGCTCGAATAAAAATCCATACACTTTTTGACTCCTACTACAAGCACTTAGAGAAATATTCTAACTCTCAATTGACAAAACTACAAGAGATTTGTTACAACTATGATAAGACATCCATAAACACAGTGAATGAGCACATATTTATAAACTTTATTCATGAGATATGTTGATAGGGCCCCATAGACATGACATAATAACAATTCATCATATCCCCATGACTAAGTCTCACTTGCCCATGGAGTTAAGTGTGCTCCATGGATAGAACACTACATGGTACACCGTGGCGGCCAACCTAGTAGGCATAATCCATCATAGTGAGTGCTAGGCTTCACAGCCCGATACCACTAAGACTGTGACTGCACTCCCACTACACTTGTTGTACACTATGTACCTTTTGAGATCCTTTTGGAATTACCTACGCTTTCATTTAGGGCAATGTTCCATTTCTCTCTCCTATTTCTAGCATTTTATTACATTTTTCCTGCTTCCTAGTAGGCGTAATCCATCATAGTGAGTGCCAGATTTCACGGCCCGACACCACTAAGACTGTGACTGTGCTCCCACTATGCTTGTTGTACACTATGTACCTTTTAACACCCTTTTGGAATTAATTATGCTCCTATTTGGGGTGGTGTTCCATTTCTCTCTCTGGTTTCTAGCATTTTATTACATTTTTCTTGCATCTTTTCACATTTTTTCATGCATTGTCATGTTGTACTATGCTTGGATGTTTGTCTCTATGGGTTGACACTCTCATTTTGATCAAAACCCTTAGCTACTCACACCCATTCTATGGCTATGCTCTACACTTAGCACCATGAAACACTGATTTGCCACTTAGCACTATTTTGTGTTATTTGCATTTGCATTTCAATTAAACACGCCACTCCCCAGTTACACCCACCACCCCAATTGCAACCAGCAAAGTCCCTATTCAATCGACAAGATCATTTAGGGTGCTCTACCTCTATTTTCCAACAATGCCCTCCCACGGAGGTGAGGTTAAGGTTGTGTGTCCGTTGATCCCTTGGTGATTCCAGCCACTGACATTTTCGATTGTTACAGTTTTTGGCACTGGAAGGAGAGCTTGCCATTTCCTTCTACATTTTTTGATTGGCACTTAACCAAAACTCTAGATGCTTTGGTGGTGATTCCAGCTACGGATATTTTCAATCATTACAGTTTTTAGCGCTAGAAGGAGGGCTCGCCATTTTCTTCTACATTTTTTGATTAGAACTTAACCAAAACTCTAGATGCTTTGGAGAGCATAACAAGTTCTCAAAGTGTAGCAAGCTCCAACGTAGCACCAGAGTTAACCATTTTCATATTTATCATTTTTTCTACATTTTCATATTTAGCATTTTTTCTACCTTTTCATACTTAGCCAAATTTTCTACATTTTTACACTAAGTCAATTTTTTGTAGTTTCCATACTTAGCCATTTTTCTACATTTTTGTACTTAGCCATTTTTTTTGCTACAAGTAGACTTAGTCATTTTTCTACAATTTTCAAAGTTAGCCATTTTTTTCAAACAACTCTCATAACCCAATCTGTGAACATGAATCTAGATCAACCTTCCACGTCGGTGTCTAATACATTTGACACCAAGATCTACCCAAAGCATGTCGCACTAAGCTACGAACAATACAATTTTTTTGTGCCAAAATCCAAGCAAGATTACCAGTGGATTACATTGATTTAGAGGCAAGATAGGACTACAAACAAGTCCATCGAGATGGATGAGAATACAACCTTACCTTGTTCAATATAATCCCATTCACAGAGTCCTATCATTAGCTGTTATCCAAACTCATTCATGTAAACAGCATGATGTAGGAAAAACCTACCAGGAAGCCTCATCGAAGGAAGAAGAGGAGTTCGAGGCTTGCTTCAAATGCAAGAGCCTCCTTTGCACTGCCTTCTAACAACTGCTGCCTAGCATGGTCCCTCCTCGATTTGGTACACTTGTCCCCTCCAAGATGGTGACCATGCCAATTCAGCCTTCCTTACAAGCTACCGTTACATTTTCCCAACCTTAGGCTCACGCAGGGACCACCTCCCAGCCCCAAATGATTCAAGCATCCCACATTCCACTTGTCTTATCAACACCCACGACGTCTATCCAACCCACTCATGTGTGGCCCACCTTGGTCACCATGCCCATCATTCAGCTAACACATCAACTAAATCCATCTGCTAGGACATTAAACTGGCAAACTCCACAACCAATAATCTGATCCTATGCCATACAAAAAATGCAACCCAGCTAATGAAACTAGTTGGCACATCCCCAAGCTTGGATCAAGCATTCTAGTTGATCCAAGGCTGGGCGAAGGAGATCAACCAACTCAAGGTTACCTCCTTTGACATCGTTAAGGTGGTGGACTTCTACTAAGATGATCTCATAAGTCCTACAGTACCACCTCTAACTCTCCCAACTAGGGTCCCACTACCTCAACTCACCAACTACAATGGTGAAGGGGACACCAATGCACACTTGGTTACATTTTGATCTGAGTGCCCACTCCTTCAAGCTTGGCCACATACCATCATGTGTGTGTTCCCCATGTCACTCATTAGTAAGGCCTTAGACTAGTATCGTGTGCTACCCAAGACCTCAATCTCTTCTTTGGAGGATCTCATAAGCCAATTTATGACATGCTTCAAGTATAACCTAAAGCCTGAAGCAATCCTCGACCAACTCATGCAGGTCAACCAAGGGCCCCTAAAGCCCATGCCAAAATTCCTCCAACGCTAGAATGCTGCATTAGGAAAAATGTGTGAACCCCTAGTAGAGACATGCCTACTGGCCATCTTCAAGGGTGTAGTGAATGACTTCATCAAGTCCAAACTGTATTACCTATCCTAAAGTCTCTTAGCCAATCCTTTGCCTAAATGAAGGGCATAGAGTCAACGCAAGCTAGTAATGACCTAGCCTACATGGCCTATAGAAACCAACATGTGTGCAAGTAAAATGCAATAGTGAAAATAGTGGCCACAAGCACAAAAGCAACCAACCGGGGCCCAATGGCTAAGTAGCCCAAGGCCCTAGCTCACAAAGTTACCAACTCTAGTGCCAACTTGACTACATCGGTAGGGGTTTCCCCAAGGCCCAACTTTGAGCGCAAGGATTGCTCAAAGTATACACCACTACCGATGGAACCCTCTAAACTGCTAGAGCAACTCTTAAAAGTTGGGCAAATCTAATACAAACACATATCAAATATTACCTACCAAAAACATGATAGGTACTATAAACTACTAAGGAACCTTGCCTCAACAGTACCAAACAAGCCCCAAGTCCCACAAGACTTCAAGCTGGACCAATACTATCATTACCATCAAATGTCTGGTCATAGTACAGAAAAATTTCATGCTTTGCAGAACAAGCTACAAAGAATGATAGAATGGGGCTAACTAGTGCTCAACACAGCGAGCCAATCTAATGCAAACAATCCCCCCTACATCATAAACTCCATAAGCATAGGTGATAAATCTAAACCTACACAAAAACCTTTTGTGATCCATGTGCCTCCTAGCAAGGCAAGGATCCCATCAACCTCCACAAGCAAGAGGCATCCCTTTGTTATTAAAGTGCTACCTTGGGCACCCACAAACCCTTTGTGGTCAAGGTTCCATAGCAGTCGTCCCCTAATACGTTAAACTAGCATGATGCAACAACAACAACTGCTAAGAAACCTTTTGTCATTAAGATGCCACAACGAGTTGGCCCCACAACAACTCCTAAACCACTATTTATCATAAGGGTATCACAGCGTGATGGCCCCTCACCCACCTAAAGCCCAATAGTGAGAAACATCTCAACCTCTCATTCTTCAAGGGTTGATCCCACTAACAACCCTGGTAGGCCTACCCAATGACAATGAAAGAGGACAAACAAGTGCCTCATGACCCCTATGGCTAAAGCAAAGGCCATAACCAACAAGAAATAGCCAAACACTGGGGCCCTTACACCCAAGTAGGCCAAGCAACCCAAGCCCAAGTCCCCTCCA
The DNA here is from genome assembly GCA_015680685.1 of Gnetum montanum. Lineage (NCBI taxonomy): Eukaryota > Viridiplantae > Streptophyta > Gnetopsida > Gnetales > Gnetaceae > Gnetum > Gnetum montanum. The sequence continues at coordinate 50,054 of MNCI01014193.1, forward strand.
TGAGAGATCCATCTCTCAAGCTACATGAAGGAAGTCAAGGCCAACACAACAGCCGATGATAGCAACTTTGTAACTGCACTAACCTAGGTGAAACAAATGCTTAAGCAAAAGAACGCAATGTTGAGCTTGTATGACCTAGTCATAACCTCATCTACTCATCACCAAGTGTTGGCTTGGATGTTGGCCTCCATTCCTATTATGAAAGACATCCTTGCATATTAGGCATCCATCCATGTAGTGATGTTGCCCCCTACATCGTAGGAATCGGGTTCAACATCCCTAGCTTTTCATGACAATGCAGTCAAGATCAACCCTAAACAAGGGGAGGTCACTATAGGTCCACTGTCCATTAGCATACATGTTGAGCAGTGCACGATCTGCAGAGTGCATGTTGACGATGGTGCAGCAACAAATGTAGTCCTGTACTCCATCATTGACAAGCTAGGCCTAGTAGACAAAATCAGGCCAACCAAAACCACGTGTCTAAAATCCTTCAATGGATCATGTGTCACTGTCAAGGGTACAATCAACTTAGCCTTTATGGTAGGAGATCAATTCCCCACTAGCATAGATTCCACATACATGTTGAGCAGTGCACGATCTGCAAAGTGCATGTTGACGATGGTGCAGCAACAAATGTGGTCCTGTACTCCATCATCGACAAGCTAGGCCTAGTAGACAAAATCAAGCCAACCGAAACCACATGTCTAAAATCCTTCAATGGATCATGTGTCACTGTCAAGGGTACAATCAACTTAGCCTTTATGGTAGAAGATCAATTGCCCACTAGCATAGATTTCATTGTTATAGACAAGATGCCAAGCTTCAACCTAATCCTGGACAAGCCTTAGCTGGTCCAACTATGGGTCATCTCCTCTTCCATCCACCAAGAAGTCCACCTCCCATACAAAGGTGGTTAAGTTATCATCCACGGTGATAACATCCCCCCTCCGACAACCCACAACATAGACATGGAGCAAATGTCAGAGTTGGAGTTTCTTGGTGATGCACCTATGACAACCAACACAACGGCTAAGGCTAACACACCTAAATGAGTGGTTGAAGCCAATAGCCTCCCAGAGGATCCTAAGCCATGTGCACCCCCTAATCCACACCCAGTTAGGAAGCAACTACGTGACCAAGACTTTCCCTTGGCCAAAAACATGCTAAGCACCTACCTACCCTTTGCCTCCACTTGCCATGCATTTTTTACTTTTGTTTACATCACACTAGCCTATGCATTTACATTTTTCCTACTTGCTTAGATCACGCATTTTGTTTAGTTCATATATTTTTTACTTTTTTTACGCATCCATTCACTTAGCTTATGCATTGCATTTGAAAAACATCAAAAACACATAAAAAACATAAAACTACAAAAACACATGGCCCGAAAAGGCCTTAAACTAGCCCATAGCCTGGAATGGCCTAAAACTATCGCTTTTTGCATTACTTTGCTTTTAACATTTTTTATGACAAGTGTCACTTGATGTTATTTTTCTAGTTATTTTTTACAAGATCTTGTAGGCACACAGCATGACTACGCATGTAGCATCACACCTCACACAAGCAAAGCAAGCACAAAATGTTTACTATGATGTTAAATTAGCACAAAATATCTTTGGTCTATGACATTAAGCTAGCACCCACAGCATGGTCCACTATGACCTTAAACTAGCAATCCACCATCTACTACGACGTTAAACTAGCACACAACAGTCTACTAAGACTATAAACTAGCACATCATGTTTTTCTAGGACCTTAAACTAGTACATCATGCGGTCCACCAAGATCTAAAACTGGGTTCACAGTTCAACACACATAGTTCTGCGAATAAGCAAGTGTTAATACTTTCAACCTTCTATCATCCACCCACACCTCTTGAGCAGGGTGGGGTGGGGCATTGCAATTTTAGAATAAAGTTCACGTTGATAAGAAAAATTCCTCTAGAAAATTTGTAGCATCACCACCCTTAGCATCTTGTTGATCCTCCAGAGATGCCTTCAGGCATCTTGCTGACCTTCCAGAGCTATCACCACCATCTCTAGTCATCTTAATTGAAGCTCTAACCATCAACATCACCTACTAGAGAACTAACAGTACTATGGCCGAGCCACAATACTACCATCCTTCAACCCTCACCATTGCCTAGGCCAGGAAGTGTTGGTGACTATTTGGGACGCGACCGCCAACGAGTGTCCTCGAACAGGATTTAGGTGCCTGCTGGTCTCTGGCAACACCAAGGCCCAGATACCTCCAAATAAACTCAGTAGTTAATGTGAGTATGTGTGTGTGCTGTTGCGGCGTGTGGTTGTGTAAAATGTAACAATTGCATTGTGTGTGAACTACAAATGACTTACTTTAAAGAGATTCA
>MNCI01014193.1:62441-82503 GCA_015680685.1 Gnetum montanum
GATTTTCCTTCTCTTCCCTGTAAATCGCGTGGAGGTTTCCTCACAATTCTAGGGCAACAATCTTTCTCTTATTTCTGCCCAAAACTTGCAAGAACCGACACATGTTTGCGTCAAGATCCAATATGCAGCGTCATCAAAACCGCAGATTCAAACTGCTTCCGCACGAGAAGGCTCTGCAACCGTGATCTAATTTTGTCGTCGCGCGCTGGAGGAGAACAACGTGCCCTAAACATAGGGTTTCAATTTCTATTTTGCCTCTTAAATTAATTTAGGGCTTTCTACGTTTTTTGTTCTCCCTTTTTTCTGTTTGCCTTCCTGCGTTTTTCTGTTTGCTGAATTACGGGACAATATTTCGTAGATCTTTGTCCGGTGGATCCGTAGCCTGCATCACAAAAAGAAAGAAAGAAAAAAAAAAGAAAAAAATGCCATGGCCTGCAATACAAATCGGGGTTTTAACAGGGCATAACCCCTTTCCTCACATGTTTTGTAAATGAGGGTTTCAAAATTTGTCTTTGAGTCTGCACCAGGGTGAACATCACGGTGAGTGGTGTTATGCGTTTTCCTGCAACGCGGTCTCCTTTACCTTCGTTGTTTTCCTTATCTCCACTGTTTTCCTCTTCAGCAAGTGTAGTATACGGTGGAGGTTGATTTGCCTTTTTTCTTCATAATCTTAAAACAATGAAGGCATTGCTAGTTTTGTTACATTTTTGATTTTATCTTGCAAGGATATATCCGGGTTTTGACAACCGGGATCTGCAACTTAATGATTTCACATGAATCACATACTTCCTTCCTTGCCATATTACTAATTTCTGATTTTAATAAAGAGATAATTTGGCACCTTTATCTCAAATTCTTCACCAGTGAATTACTTCCCTAAGAACACCCAACCTTCAACACTAAAGCTGAAATTTACTTGTGCATTTACAACCATAGATTCTTCCAATAAAATATTTCAACTGTTCCATGGAATGGCCAAATGTGCCAACAGGAAGAGCATCCAATAGGTTAGCATCTTGCCAATCTATTAGGTTTCCTAGCTCCTATCCTTGGTGAGGACTCCCAAGCACTTACATTGCCAACACCTCAAGCCACATGAGTGCTCACTTCTGGTATGGCTGCTAGAGCTTTTGAGGCCTACTGTCACTAGCACCTGCACTAGCCTTCCTACTTTGGACACTGCATGCACCTACAATTGACATAGCACTCATGGCCCTTGTAGTGCCCTTGCAAATAGGACTTCACCTTCATTTCACATGGTGTGGTTATTTTTTCTTATTTTCTCTATGTTGCGTTTGTAGGATGAAACCTCAAAGACAATTGTTCAAAGGTGTGTTTCACTTCAGTGGTAAGTTGTTGCACTACTCTGATGTGTCCACTTTGACTCACCAAGTTACTCAAAAGTGCACATACCTATTATCTCGCAACAAGTAAAAGAAAAATGGGACAAAATAAGTACCCCAGTAAAAATAGCAAATTTGTTGTTTCGCAACAAGTCCAACCCCAAATTGACCATCTCACAACCACTTCAATGAGAGATCAAAATCCCAAAGGCAAGCCATCTTCACATGCTAACTTCCTTACAAAATTTCCAATGAGGGATCACACTTTGACAACAAGCCATCATGGCGCCACATCCTACAACCACATGCACAGTGAGCATCTTCCACTTGTTATCCCTTGGAACATCTCCTTAACCTACTCCCTACCATACTTTATTCCCTTAGCACTCCTAAGCATGGTGAAGTGTTGTTTAGTTAAGCACTAATGAGTAGTGTTGGTGTCTTGTTTGCTGTGGTGTTTCATATTCTTTGTCGACGTCTCTTGGGGCACTCCTCCAAACATTAACAAAAGGGGCCAATGAAACACCACCAATTTTTGGCTTCTACATTTCAATGGCAAATTTGTCTAAGTGTCAAAACTTGGCAAATTTTTTCTAATTTTTAGTGGTACACTCTCTAGCATAGCCAGCATAGCATGCATTAAGGCCTATTTTGCAAGATTTTCTATGTCAATAATAGCTACATGAAAATTTTTCTAAGTGTCCTACTACGCTCTCTCCTACCTACTATGCTCCCTAGCATAGCCAACGTAGCAAATGTTCCAATGACCAATTTGCCCAAATGCTAGGCCAAAGGTTGTCAGGATTGTTTGAGATGGATGAAATAGTTTGACAAATTCTCTATTTCTTGGGTTGCTATGCTCTAGTATGCTCTAGAGCATAGCCAACTGATGAGTGGCAAGGTACCCCTACACTCAACCATACGAATACGAGTGTTACATGCACGATCCAGTCGAACTCCACAAACTAAGTGCCTACACACCTTATGGAACACTTAAGGTTAATCGTTCGTTGTCTTTCCAGACTTACTTGTATTTGTCACGTTGTATGGTTAAGTCTGAGGTATATGATTTTTATGTCTTTTATGTTTTATCTCCTATGCTGATGAGGTGAAGGGTGAAGAGACTAATTAACTAACTTTAACTAACTAACTAAGCCTTAATTAACCTAGCATCAGTATCCGTTCCCACTTACTGTTCACACCCTAAACCAATGCAACATTGGTTACCAACGCTATTCGTTATTGGGATCACCAAGCGTAACGCACGTGCTCAAAGCGATTATACTGAATGCACTTAACTATGGGAGAAGGGTTGAGAGAGATTTAATTAACTAATAAAGCATTTAAATGATAAATAATAAATAAAATCCTAATTAGCCTATTCCATGCACTACAAGGTTTATCCAAGAAGTTCGTCTTTATTTTCATACACAAAATTGTGTTCAGGTACAATATTTGCTCAAATAAAGATCCGTTCACTTTGGAGCTCCTACTACAGGCACATGGAAATTATTCTATCTCTGGAGATGAAAAACTGCCAGAGTTTCGCTACAATCTAGGCTTAGAATGAGAAACAAGGGAGAGTCACCTCTTATTTATAGATTTGACGGCGCACTACGATATCCCATATGCGATATCGTAGGGCAAGACGCGATATCGCAGGGGATGCGATATCGTGGCAGATGCAATATTGCGGCCCATGCAATATTGCATCCCATCATACCTCCATGACTGAATAAAAACTCGTCCTCGAGTTCCTTACAAAATATTGGGACGATATGGGATTATTGACTCAAATGGAATTAATGGGATGACATGTGAACGGATCATCATTACAAGACAAGACAAGACTAGTGTTCACGATAACAAGAGTGAACACCTTATACATTTGACATCAGGCCTAATTTGGTAGCTGAGAAAGAGAGAGAGAAAGAAGTTTTGCTACTACCAACGCCAAGATTGTGCCTTTCATTGTCCATCCATAAGCGTGTCATCGGTCTTGCTCCTTGCATAGCTGCTTTCAGCACTGCTCCATTCCATGTGTTCCCTCTAGATCCAATCCATTATTGTATGATTGTCATCTTTACACACAACACAGTCTTTATATTAGTAAGGGTAAATGAATCATAATGCAATTGATACCTTGCTTCGGTGAAAGGTCCATTGGCTAAGTTGTGATATGCCTGATGCGGGTCTGGAGATATAATAGTGGTGACTACCGAAGGTGTAGGGGTTAGGAGAAAATTGAAAAAATTTGGGTCTGGACCCCCATGACTAAGAGCAAACCTCTAGGAGCAATAGAATGGAGAAAGAATAAAGAACAAGAAATATGGAGAAAAAGAGACAACTATAACATCAATGAAATGGATCTCAAGATGGAAATGAACAAAACAGAGTGGATTGCAAAAATGTTAAGGAAAAGAATTTAACTAGTGCACCAAATAGGAATGTCAGTGGGTCCTCCCCAAAGCAAACTCATGCCCTTAATGCCCTGACAAACCCACATTTGAAGAGTCCGTAGGCTCTAGGAATGTCATTTGGAACAAGAGTTAAAGTCTTAACCACAAGAATTTACCAAAAAGAAAATAATGCATTAACCAAAATATACACTAATGATACAACCGGCAATGAAGTGAACAATGGAGAGAAAGATGGAGAGAAGAGAATGGAATGGAATCCCAAGAATAAGGTGGTGTACAGCCCCTTGTGTAGTTCATGATTAATGTGACTTAGCAGATCCCATTCCAGGTCCGGCCTCAAACAAACCACTTCCAGTGACTTCGCATTAATGCATTCAGCTAATCCATTCTCTTGAAGTAACAAGAATGGCTTCACCCAAGAGCCACCACCATTCCGACAAAACAAGGAGGAGAGAATGGGAAGCGAGAAGGGCCTTAGTTAGAGGGGACATTTTTATTTTAGTTCCATATCTAGTGCTTGTAGCCCAAATGATTATTTCTTCTAAGGGGTGTGCTTTGAATTCCCACTGTTTTTTCAATTTTTTTATATGTTTATACGTGAGAACCACACCATGCAAAGACTTGGTTATTTTTATTTGCTCAGTTTCTCGATGATTGGGTAACATCAAAATGGTAAGAAAACTCAAGAAGAAAACATCCAAGCGCCCAAGAGAATGGCCAAGACAAATGCATCAAGTTCCCTTGGAGCCACACCCTTTTCAATCCTTGAGTCCTTCCTTAGTTTGAGAAATGCCCAGTTACCGATTCGTTAATAGTTCTTATTTAGAAAGGGACTGTACATTTCCAAGCCAAGAGAGACCATAGAAATTTGTGAATGTATGGATGAAGTGATCTCATTGCTTGCTATATCAAAAGAAACATACCTTAGTATCAACATCATAACTTAAAGGTAGAAACCAAACATTAGCAATCAATAGAAAACATAGTTCATACCATCAATAAGAACACCTATTGGGTGACAAACTTACAAGATGGATAACACACACAAGAAATGGAAAAGTATGAACGATGTTGTAAAACAAAAAACAAGAAAAGTTAAAGAAATTTGTAAAACAAAAATATGTAAAAAAAAACGTGTAAAACAAAAAGGTGTAAAACAAAAACTTAAAATAGAACTGAAGGCCTTGATTTATTAGCATAGGTGGCCATCTCCCCCATGACTGAATAGAAAGGGAGAGATCCAAAATAACGAGCGTGGTTGTCCGCTATCAGAGGTGTAATTTGCACTGGCTATTCTCGGTTCATGGAAAGGTTTGGTTTGTTGCACATTGACCAGTAATTTCTTATCAAGGGTTTCAGGCTTATATATTGTCATGGCTCCTAAGGGAAAGGTCGTATAGATAATGTAGGGTCCTTCCCACAATGTTTGAAATTTCATACATTATGGTACATGCACGGGGTTCTAGTAAAGGACCTTGTCTCCTACTTGATACTTAACCCTTCAAATTTTTAAGTCATGACGTTGTTTGTTATGTGCCTTGTGTATCTTGTTTGATGATAGGGCAACCAATCGATTCTTGTCTAGCATATTTAGAGATGCCAATCTTTGTATTTGTGCTAGATCAAGGTCAAGGTGGAGGTCACATGCCATGGACAGTGTACGAAGCTCAGTTTGAATTGGAAGTTTTGGGAGTTTTCCGTACACCAACTCATAGGAAGAGTAGCCTGTAGGGAGTTTCCAAGTGGAGCGGTACGCCCAGAGAGCATCATTCAGTTTCATGCTCCAATCTCACCTAAATTTGCTAATTGTTCTCATTAATATTTTTGTAATCTCCCGATTGGTGACCTCGGCTTATCCATTAGCTTAGGGTGATAAGGTGTGGTCAGTTTATGTTCAACCCCTAAGCGTTGCATTAACTTGCGAAAGGTTGCACCTGTAAAATATGTTCCATTATCAAAGATGAGTGCACACGTCACGCCAAACCTGTTTACGATTTTTTGTTGTACAAATCATGCAACTGTAGACAATGTGTAATCTGTTACAGCAGCTGCTTCAGCCCATTCGGTGAAATAGTCAACAACAACAATGATATAAGCTTTCCCATCGGACATCGGTGTAATAGGCCCCATAAAATCTATTCCCCAAATGTCAAAGGGTTCTAAGGGTTGAATCCATTGTTGCGGATCCTTCATTCTAGTAGTCATTCCACCATCCTATTGACAATGCTCATAGGATTAGACAAATTGATGGGCATCCTGGAATAGCATTGGCCAGTAATATCCTGCAACCAGGATCTTAATGGCCATTCGTCTCCCTGCATAGTGGCCTCCACAGGGACCCTCATGAGCATCCTGGAGAACTCTTAATTGATCCTCATCGGGCACATACCATCGAACCAAGCCATCAGGATAGACTTTATAGAGTTTTCCCTTGATTTCCATAAAGTATTTGGTTTTTTGAAGAAACTATTACTTCTTTCTAAAGTCCAACCCCTATGGTGTTTGGTGGGAAAGGAGATAAGTAAGAATGCCACTATACCAATTTGTTCCCGTGGGCTGGTTACTCACTACACTGGCAAAGAGGGTTTCGTCAGGAAAATGATCAGATATGGCATATTCATCCTCTTTGTTGTCCCAATGCATCTGAGATAAATTATCAGCAACTACATTCTCAGTGCCCTTTTGATCTACTATTGTTAAATCAAACTCTTGAAGGATTACCAACCAACGTATAATACAAGGGCTAACCGTTGGCTTGTTCATAAGGAACCGAATTGCACTATGATATGTATGAATGTACACTTTGTAGCCCAACACATAGTGCCTAAATTTGTCCAGTGCAAACACTACAGCCATTAATTCCTTTTCAGTAGTTGTGTAGTTGAGTTGTGCATCAGTAATACTCTTACTCGCATAGTGGATGTAATAAGGACGCTTTTGTTCATCTAACTGTGTTAGTACGACTCCTAAGGCATAATTAGATGCATCGGTCATTATATGAAATGGTCTAGATCAGTCGGGGAATTGTAGAATAGGGGTTTCCACAAGCCTTTGTTTCAGAGTCTAGAATGCTTGTTCACATTCCCTAGTCCATTCGAAGGGTACATCTTTCTTTGTTAATTCTACCAACAGTTTGGCAATCTTGGAGAAGTTCTCAATGAATCTCCTGTAGTAGCCAGTATGTCCAAGGAATGACCAAATATCTTTGACCATTTCTAGTTGTCGAGTGATTCCTTGGATAACCTTTACTTTTTCTGGGTCCACCTCTATTCCTGATTGCGAAATCTTATGCCCCAATACTACACCCTCTTGAACCATCAAATGGCTTTTCTACCGGTTGAGCTTTAGATTGGCTTCAACGCATCATTTTAGCACTTGCTCTAACTGGTCTAGGGCTTGATCAAAGCTTGTCCCGTAAGTGAAGAAGTCGTCCATAAAGACTTCCACTCCATTTCCTATTTATTGTTGAAATATGCTTAGGACTAAACGTTGGAATGTGGCAAGGGTATTGCACAAGCCAAATGGCATTTGCTTGTATGTGAACTTTCCCAAGGGACTGGTGAACGTTGTTTTGGTTTGATCTTCTGGTGCTATTCATATTTGATTATATCCACTATACCCATCCAGAAAACTATAATAGCGATGCCCCGCTATAGTGTCCAAGACTTCGTCAATGAACGGCAACGAAAAATGATCCTTGAATGTTGTCATGTTCAGTAGCCTAAAATCTATACATACCCTCCATTTTCCTCCCTTCATAGGCATGATTACTAAAGGACTAACCCATTCACTATTAGCAATGGGATATATGAACTCAGCCTTGAGGAGTTGTTCTATCTCTTCTTTTACTACTTGTTTCAATTTTGGGTTCAATCACCTCTGTGGTTACTTTAAAGGCTTCATGGAGGGGTCCATGTAAATCCTATGCTGGCATATCCTGGGGTCTATTTTGGTTAGCTCGGGATATGACTAGGCAAAGGCTTTTGACCATTTATTGATTACTTTCAATACGCTTTCTTTTTGCTTGGGGACAAGTTTTGCATTGATAATTATGGGTTTTCTATTTTCAAGGGTCATGTATTCCAAAACGATGGGCAATGGTTTTAGGTCTAGGGGCTCTTGTCTAAATTCCTTAGGAATCTCCAGCTTCCCCAAATTAATGTGTCCGAAGTTAAGGGCTGGAAGTTGGCAACGAACTTGCTCTAGTACGTCTGTGCTTTCAATGTAAGCACTAATTATCCCCTTAGTTAGTTCCATGCATGTTATCGAGTTTCTCTCTTGATCAGCCATCAGCCACTAGGTGTTTTCTTGTTGTGTGGCTACTGCATATAGGCACTTTTGTATGTCAATATCTTGTGCACACCGATTGCATGCAAGCAATGTTAAACTTCGCATCACCCATGATTTCTGCACGCAATGGCACCCTGTGTCACTATATGCGATGCATGGAACTCTCTTCTTCTTAATCTTCCCAAAAGTATTTTTCTTGGATATTTCTAGGAAAAGATTATGAATTCTTAGGCATGCATCTATTGTACTCAACCATGTCCTTCCCATTATTATTGGGAAATCCCCTTTGTCATTGTTTATTTGGATCACTAGGAAATCAGCTGGGTATGACCAACCACCCACGGTGATAACAATGTCCTCAACCTATCCCAAAGGAACAGTGATGGACTGGTCAGCCAACTCTAAGCAAATATTTCTCTTCTTGAGTGGAGGTAGGTTCTAGGTTTTATACAATTCTTATGAGATTAAATTAACTCCGAAGCCTGAGTCAAAAAGAGCCTTATGAGGTTTATTCCCAACGACCTGAAGATAAATTAGGGGGCTCCCAGGATCAAATAATTTCTTGGGAAGGTGGCCTACCTTAATCTAGTCGATAATGGTATGTGTTAACATAACCATCTGCATTGGGTGCAATTTTTGGTTTGAAGGGGGTCCCAAAACCTTATTTGGTATGGCAGTGTTTAGATGTTCAACCACTTGTGAGGGTGAGGGATTAGTTGGATTGTTGGTTCTGAAGAAAGGTCTTTTCGGCATAATATTGTTAGGACCAACTGAGAACTGAGGATTGGAAGCCCTCGTGACATTGGGTTGTTACGGTTGAGTGGGAAATACCCTTGGTATTGTTGGAGCAGTTGGTGGTGGAGCTAACGGCGTGAGAGGTGCGGATGGATTTGGAGGATGGTATACATGTGGAGTGTCCCTTCCGAGAGAGGGAGTCTGATAATATTCCTGAACTAGGTAGTGACGTTGTGGAGTTATGTGACCCATGGAGTCACTTGGAGAGATCGGCTACTGCACGTAGTAGCCATAAGGATTGGATTACCGGTAAGGGTATCGTTGCCCAAGCAGTGGCATCCCCCATGACTATGGGTGTTGCCACTGCTGATGTTTCCCGATAGGTTGTGGCAGAGTTCCACTTGGATAGTATGTTAACGGTTGGTGGAACTACCTTGGGTTACCCTGGGAATAAGGTAACCTTCAGGGTGTCTACCATATGTTAAGTATTAGGTTGAGTGCATACATCCCAGACTCTTGTAGATGTGAGATTATTGGACAACATTCCTTAGTATGGTCATATTGGCAGATCTCACATCCACCATCATTGTCTGTATCCAAATCCACAACCTCATCGGCAATAGTTATTTTTTCCTTACCCTTGTCACGTGCATGGCCTGAATTTCTTTTCTTTTTCTTGTCCTTGTCACTACTTCGTTCCTCCTTAGACTCCACTACGATTTTCAGGACAATTTTAATTTTACTGTCTAAGGAGCTCCATATTTCATCTACCTTAGCCGATACTTTCGTTGTTAGTTTTTGAAGCAACAAGGTTTTTCTATTCACCAACTCTTCAAGTGGTGACTCATCCTCTTCATCACAGAATCTCACTCCCTTCTTTCGGAGAAAAGGATCGCAGTTGTATTCTTTTGCGCATTCTTTTTTTCGTAGCTCCCCTTCTTCTTTAGCTACTTACTCCAAAAATCGATGAATTTCATGGGATCTAAGTTCTGATAATCTTCCTTGGGCATAAGTCCCAAGGGTTCTTCTGGTTTCGTGTCTTAGCCCATCTATGAGGTGGTGGAGTTGATCTCGTTGTGCGTAACCATGGCCCGAGCAACGATGTAGCAATGCATAATATTGGCCCATGGTAGCATCCAAGGGTTCATGAGTAACTTGCTTCCACCCTTGGATCTGCTTACGCAAGTTAGACACTCTGGATTACCTTTGGTATTTATCGTTGAAGAATTCTAACATCGTACTTCACCTCCTAATGGTTTCCAGTTCTAAGGACCGGTACCAACTCTCTGCTTCCTTTATGAGTGTCCTAGGAAACAACTTTACTTTTTGCCACTCATTTTCTATGTTCTGCAAGGCACAGACATCGTGGAATGCCTGTAAATGATTTTGCAGATCAGTGTTGCATCCCCCTTCAAAGCGTGGGATATTGTTCATGTTTAAGTGCTTGATCCGGCTATCTTTTTTATGCCTTGTTGGTATTCTTACAGCATCCATAATATCTAACATACTTCGGGTGGCAAGTAGGGGTTTGTCATGATCATCTCTTTCATGACGTCTATGATGCCTATGTTGTTCCCTACTTTCCCTTCTACCATGCCTAGACTCTCTAGACTGCCTTCATCCTTTCTCTTGACTCTCTCGTCAAGGTCTTTCATTTCGCTTACCCTTATCCTCACAGTTATGCTCTTTATGACTACGCCCTGATGTGGAAGAAGAGGGTGAATGATGTGATGAAGGGAAAGAAGAAGGAGAACCATCACCATGATGATGTTTCTTACCTTCTCTTTGATGGCTACAGCCCTAATCGTGATGACAATCAGAATGCCCATCCTTGTCATGTGTTTTTGTTCCCTCGGTGAACACTTGGTGTTCATGGGTATCAGAACTAGGGTTATGAATTGTGAAGCATAGGTTCTGATACCCCACCTCCTCACTATTGTTAGGAGGGGGAACATCTTTCGATAGAGAACCTATTATAAGTGGTTCACCATCTCCAATTTTACTTAGGACGTGCAGGATCCCTTTGCCCTTCAACAATGTATGGTGGCTCTCCTGCCTCGAGTCCCTTAGACATTGCGCTGCTGTGGGATGGTAATCCCTTATGTCATAATCTTCCGCAATGTATTCAATGTATAATTCCATCATGCCTATCTGTGCAAGAGCACGAAGAAGCATGTTAGGGACTGCCTGATCTGGAGGTAACACTATGTTACCTTGCAAGTCTCTCCAGCGCAGTTGTTCATCCTGATGAAGGATAAAAGTAAAATTGGGTATATACTCATCATGATGAGTATATACGACCCTATATTGTTGAGGAACTGGTGGATTTTGGTTATGTGTTTGGTGCCGCCAATTATCTCTAGTATGATCCCTAGGTGGTGAAGTGCTCTTATGAGAAGAAGAATAAGACATTGTATCTTATTCGGTGTGCTAATTAACCGTTATATAATTTTTTGTCTTATTAACCCTAAGGGTTCGTTTAAGCTCCCAACGATGTGGATAATTTCCTATGTTCTACTTAGCGCACAAACACTTAGTCCCCGGCAACGGCACCAATGATGACTGGTGAGGTACACCCTACACTCAACCATACAAATACGAGCATTACACACACGATCCGGTCGAACTCTGGAAACTAAGTGCCTACACACCTTATGTTAATCGTTCGTTGTCTTCCTAGACTTACTTGTATTTGTCACGATTGTATGGTTAAGTCTGAGGTATATGATTTTTATGTTTTTTATGTTTTATCTCCGATGCTGATGAGGTGAAGGGTGAAGAAACTAATTAACTAACTTTAACTAACTAACTAAGCCTTAATTAACCTAGCATCAGTATCCATTCCCACTTACCATCCACACCCTAAACCAATGCAACCTTGGTTACCAAATGCTATTTGTTACTGGGATCACCAAGCATAACGCACGTGCTCGAAGTGGTCGTACTGAATGCACTTAACTATAGGAGAATGGTTGAGAGAGATTTAATTAACTAATAAAATATTTAAATGATAAACAATAAATAAAATCCTAATTAGCCTATTCCATGTACTACAAGGTTTATCCAAGAAGTTTGTCTTTATTTCCGTACACAAACTTGTGTTCAGGTACAATATTTGCTCAAATAAAGATTCGTTCACTTTGGAGCTCCTACTGCGGGCACATGGAAATTATTCTATCTCTAGAGAGGTAAAACTGCCAGAGTTTCACTACAGTCTAGGCCTGGAATGAGAAACAAGGGAGAGCTGCCTCTTATTTATAAATTTGATGGTGCACTGTGATATTGCGGCGAACGCGATATCGCGGCCCATGCAATATCGCGTCTCATCAACAACATAGCACACTTTTCAATGGTCAATTTTGCCTACGTGTTGGACAAGAATTTATCAAGTTAGCCTGATATGGAAGATATATTTGGCACATTTTCTAATTCCCAAGGCCGCCCTCATACTACTGCTCTAGAGGGTAGTAAGCGTAACAAGAATAAGGATTACAATCTTCACCAAATTCTTTTAAGTGTCCATGCTACATCCTATCCCCAGGGAGCATCCTGTGTCCTACACATAACATGCAACGAGTGTAGTAGCCAGCATCCCATGTCCCACACGTAACATGAAACAAGCATAGTTGCCAAAGTCAGAAAATTTTTGAACTTTTTCTAGTCACCTTCGAAGTTAGAAAATTTTCTAAATTTTTCTTGTGGTTCCACCTATCACACTACCATGTGGCACCCAATCCACATTTTGGGCTAACCATAGCCCTATAAATACCCCTACACCCTAATTTTTCAAGGGGTTGGCTTCCATTTTTTACAGATTGGTAGTTGGCACTTTCATTTGGCATTTGGCATTTGGCATCTTAGCATCTTGGCACTTAACTCCATGGGCAAATCAAACCTAGAGCACACCACATTCATAGAGACACATCCCTACATCACATGGTATACCACAGTCCTGTTGTAGCCCTTCATAGCATGGTACACCACAACCTTGTTGCAACCCTGTAGAACACCGCATGGTACACTGTGGTGACGAACTCAACAGGCATAATCCATCAAAGTAAGTGCTAGACTTCACGGCCTAACACCACCAAGATTGTGACTACACTCCCACTACACCTATTGTACACTATGTACCTTTTGAGATCCTTTTGAAATTAACGACGCTTCCATTTAGGGTAGTGCTCCATTCCTCTCTCTTATTTCTAGCACTTTTCGTACATCCCAATAGGCATAATCCATCATAGTGAGCTCCAAACTTCACAACCTAACACCACTTGAAACACCACTAATTTCAGCCTAACACTTTGAAATGAGAACAACTTAGGCATTTTTTTAGCTTTTGAGAGACAAAAATTTGACTAAGGCATGTAACTCACGCTCAGCTTGTTAAGCCAGCTTGCTCCAGCTCAACTTGTCAAGCTAGCTTGCCCTCAGCGTAAGCAACTACAATGACTTCAAAATCAAGTCAAAATGGTCCAAATCTGAGGGTGCAAGCCATACTTAGGGGCCACTATTGTTCACTCCAAGTATCAGCATTCCATAGTTCAAATTTCAAGACAAATTGTACACATTTTCTCACTCACGCTAATGGTCATGCTGAGGTCATGCTAGTAGCATGAGTATAACATGAGCAATTGTGAGAGACTTAAAACTGAGTTGAAATCGTTTGATTTCAAAGGTGCAAGTCATCCTCAGGGTTCATTGTTGACAACTTCAAGTTCTAGCCTCCAGAATTCCAGATTTCAGGTCCAAAATTGCAAGTTTTTGGAGCTCACATTGTGGTCACGTTGAGCTCATGCTGGCAGCGTGAGTGCAGCGTGAGCTACCAAAAGTGGTTTAAAATAAGGCATATCCAAGCTCAAGTTTTAACTTGCAAATCACTCTCAAGGTCAACCATAGTCAGAAAATTGTTGTACTCAAGAAACAGGCTTCAAAAATCAAAATTTGGTGTGAAATATATCATTCTTAGCTCACTCGTGCTGAGGTCACACTGATAGTGTGAGTGCAGCATCAGTACTGATCACACCCAATCAAAAGCATGCCAAACACACACTGAGGACATGCCAAGACAAAATCAACTCATGTTGGAAGCTCTGATGAAACAGAGATGCCTCAAACAGCCACAAAACCACTCAAATCGACATCTTGCAGTAGTCAATTCAAGGACCGAGAACTTTCAAGCAAGCTAGAGTCAATCTCTCTTATTGAAAATTATCATTTTCATTGTAAATTTTCACATTTTGTGAGCTAGTCAAGCTCTTATGCTCCAAATTGTATCTGCTTCTATGGGCGTAAGCTAGCTTGTGTAAGCCAACACATGTTGTAAGATACAATGCATCTACTCATGAACGTAGCTTGCCTGTGCACGTCCAATTGACACGTAGCTGTCCATCTAACACCTGTCATATGATCTATTTGTCTCTCATTTCTCATCCATTGATCCATGTATGAGGTCCATACCCTAGCCTAGCCAAACCTTATAAATACCCCATCCATTCACATAAATGGGGTTGGCAATTTTGAAGGTTCACGGCTTTGGGACCATTAACCAGCAATTTTGGACGCTCGAGCGCACGTGACTTCTAGCATCCAAAACATCTATAAGCACATCCCTCAAGGCTTAGCGCTTGACTTGCCATCCATACGTGCAGCTACGCTTTGACCAATGCACATTCATTTTAAGCAATACAATATAGTTCATTTTTGCCTTCCATTATATTATTTATTCTATTTTTTAAATTTAGTTTACACTTTGTTTACAATACTGTTCTGTATACAATCTGTTTGCATTTTTTGGGTCACTGTTTACATTTTGCACATCAGTTACGATAACCCCAGTGCAAGCCATAGCTTACGTTTGGGGAAGTCCTTGGTTGATTTGCATGTAGACCATCCAAGGCGCTCTACCTTCGTTTCCCTTTCCAGATAGCCCTCACATGAAGGCAGGGTCAACTATGCCTACCCGACGATCTTTCGATGTTTGTTTTTCCCTTCCAGCCTTACACCGACGATTTCAATCAGTACAGTAAATTAGCGCTAGAAGGAGGGCTAAACTTGTTTACCATCTGTCAAAACGTTGATCACGCTACCTGTTCAAGTGCTACACAGATCAAGTACTAAAATCAAAGCCCAGCTTGTCAAGCTAGGTTACACATGCTCTGCTTGATTTACCCATGCTAAGCTCAGTTGCTCACGCTATCAACTTACTCACATTGTCAACTTGCTCATGTTGTCAGTTGCTCACGCTGTCAGCTTGCTCACGTTGTCAATTGCTCACATTGTTAATTGCTCACATTGTCAGCTTGCTCATGTTGTCAATTGCTCATGCTGTCAACTTACTCACGCTGTCAACTTACTCACGCTGTCAGCTTGCTCACACTTTCAACTTACTCGCGCTGTCAGTTGCTCACACTATCAACTTGCTCATGCTGTCAATTGTTCATGCTATCAGCTTATTCACACTAGCTTGACCACCTAGCTTATGCACACTCAACTCGTCCAGCATAGTTTATTCACGCTCACTATGGAATCTTCCCAAATCAACACAATGACACTGCCGATCTCTGATTTTGGGGCTGAGATCTCGAACCCTGTGACTACGACAGAACCCATAACTGTTATTGAATAGATAAACCCCCAAGGCCCTATGCACGAGTCACTTTGGCTACAGGGCAAAGATCCTAATTACGCAAATCTCACACCAGAACAATATAACTTCATCTATGTGAAGATTCAAGCCAACCTACCTATCGATCACGTAGAAAGGGAGGCAAAGTGAAACTATGAGCTCATTTACAAAGGAGGTTGTGAGTTCACTCCCTTAGCATTTGATATAATCCCCCTTTTTGAACACCATCAGCAACTCATATCCCAGCTTCTCATGGCAAAGAGTCAAGCCTTACAGCCACCTCCAATAAAGCCTCAAAGTGGAGATGAGGAAGATGACATTGCAGCTGAATCTAAGCATGGGGGTTCATACCATACCATCAGTCCTCATGCCCATACAAACCCACTATTCCTACTGATCCTGGAAGAAACTATGCTTCCTCCTTCATCTGCAAACACTCAGGCACCAACTTCTCTACAGGAAGTACCCACTTCCATTCCCATCTTCTCCATGCCCAAAAGTCAATTTGATACGTCCATCTCCATCATACCTCTGCAAGTACAATCCCAGAAATCCCCTCCCCAAGCTAATGCAGGATCGACCTTTTGACCTCAAGTAATTGGGATGCCATCAGTTATACCAGCTTCCACGTCCACCCATTACATACCACAAGTATCAAAAAATGGAAAGAAAAAACTCTCTAATTTTAGGCCTATCTACTCAGTTGTACAACCTTATAATTAATACTTTAAAAAATAGATGCTAAAAATTATTTGTTTGTAGGAAGGAATGTCCCAATCCTAACAACATTTGCATCACTTTTCAATATCCATGCTTGAACTTAAAATAGAAAAAGGATAAGATAGAGAGTTATAGCTTAATACCAATATTTATATCAAGTAAGATTCATTAGAAAATTGTAGCACATTTTCTGGAAGACCTTCACCTCATTGCTTATTGTTAATCTTACATCAAGACTCTTTACCATTAGTTATAAACTTCTTATAGATACTAGTTTTGATCTTTGAGTTAATAGTATACTTGGCAGATAAGCAAAACTTTACCTTACAAATTATCTATCTAGGTTGATCAATACTTTATCTAATACTAGTAAAGATATACATAGGAGCTTATGTCTTCTCTAAATTCTTTATTGTCATTTGATCATTCTTATCATTGACATTAATTTGATTTTTCATATCTTCAACTTCCTATTGTTTTTTCTATGTTCAACATTAACACATTTTTACTTTTCTTTATAATTCCTTTTCTTGAGCAAAAAAGGAAAATCATTAAAGAAATGTCCTTCACAATGATAACAATTACAAGAATTGGGAAGATTGTAATATGTAATTGGCTAAATATAAGTCTTCTTGCCTGCTCACCACTTATCATTGATAGTTTAGACTACATTTAAGACATTATTATGCTTTTTAAGCATCAATACCATATAGGATGTCTTATTTCTCCCCATACAACTACTATAATCTAAATCTATTTAATTATAGTTAAATCCAAATGTATTCAATTACTTATAATCATAGTTTTAATGGATAACATTTTCTCTTTATTGATCTCTTTTGGAAATCAATGTTAACCATTTAAAGTTTTTCCAATCTTGAAGTTGATGATTTGAAAGTTTTCTTCATAATAAAATCACTCAATTTTCAATCACTTTCTCTTCATCTAAGCTAATAATGAGGTGTTAGCATAGTGGCAAAACTCTTAATTTTAAAACTATAAGTCATGGGTTCAATTTTGGTGGACAATTGATGAATGGCGAGGTACCCCTACACTCAACCATATGAAATGAGCGTCGCAGGCGCGATTCGGTCGAACTCTGCAGATGGACTAGTTGTGGCACCTAGATAGTTAGCCTTAGGTCGCAGTTCGCTGTCTTCCCACCTAGACTAGTTTTGCATATGTCACCTATGGCTTAGTCTAGATGAGGTGTATTATGTGTTCCTAATTCTATGCTACTCCTGAAGGCAGTTGAAAATAATACTAACTAAGCTAAGCTAGGAGAAAAAGGTAAAGAAATCTAATCTAGCCTAAGTGCGACAAGCAACCGATTCGTTGATCAATCATACACATCTTGAACTTCATGCATGACTACCACTGGGACTACCAAGCGTAGCTCCAAGGTACGCCACTGGGATTACCAAGCGCAGATCCCAAATACGCCACTAGGTTACCAAGCGCAGATCCTGGATACGCCACTGGGCTACCAAGCAGTCACACTTAAATGCTCGTAATCAAGTCATACTCGTTCTACTTCTAGGAGTTTAATGGTGAGAGACTAATCGCGATGAGTAACCGATTCCTTGACTAGCCGTACACATCCGTAGATGCTCGTAATCAAGTCGTACTCACACTGCGCTATGAAAGCAATAAATAACATTAAATAAACAAAGAAATAAATAGACTAAGTGAATGCTGCAATGATGAAGTAATCTCGATCTTTATTGTCAGTCATGTGCATGTCCAAGTACGGCACACTCGAATAAAGACACCGTACAATTACATTCACCACACTGCGGGCAGACACAGGAAAAAATCTAACTCTAGAGGGATCAAACTGCCATAGCTTCGCTACTCTAAACTGGGATTCCGAACAAGGGAGAGCCACGTCTTATTTATAGATATGGCAATGGACTACAATATCGCGTACGCGATATCGTAGGGGAAGATGCAATATCATGTCGGCTGCGATATCGCGGCCTGTGAAAACTGCGTCTCATCATACCCCCACGACTGAATAAAAACTTGTCCTCAAGTTACAAGGAGAAAAAGCTTCAGTGATTACACAGTGGATAGGTATGGGACTATTAACTGGAAAAAGAAATGGACTCATGTCGCAGTGTGGGAAGACACAACACAGAGAAAAAATACTACAACTACAAAAATGTGGACTCATGTAGTTCCTGGTGGTGGTGACTCCTCCATAGCTTTCTTTCCCTTTCTTGTGCCTCAGGTCTAGGATTTGATAGCATTGAAGTACAGCCTAGAGTTTCTCCTCTTGTAAGGCCTTGAGTGCCTTGGCATGCATGTAAGTTTGCACTTGTGCCATAGAGGCAACCTAGATAGCCTTCTCTTTTTCTTCTGCCACCCTTTTATTTTCTGTCAATAGTTTATTAAGTTGCTCAGTTCTAAAACTGTCTAGCTAGTTCTGAGCAACCTTTGGCCCTGTATTTGGAAGGTTTAATACTTCCAGAATGGCTTGAACAGAGAAATCAATAGTCACACCACAATTGTTAACTATGGTGCCTTCTTCTTTGTTGTGCCAAAATTGGTACATTTCCCCTAAGTACCAGGCACTGCTTTCAAAGAGGGTATCTCCTACTTCTGCCTACCCAAACCGTATGGTAGGAGGATCTTCTTGATGAAAGTTGAATGATTGTTCCTCCTGTTCTGCATGTTGTCTGGCAAGGCCTTGTCTTTCACCTCTCTGAGATCGTTTTGCTCACACCTTGAGCAGGACCTTCCTCTTGTTCACGTTTCGGGGCCATCTACAATCACACGGGACCAATCGTTAGTAAGGTTGTTACTAAAGTTAGGTTATACCTTAATACTTGTCTTAATTAACGATCTTATGTTATAGCGTGTGATCATGCCCGAAAATTGTAATAATGGATCTTGTGACTTAGGTGGCTTCCCAATTTAATTTTCTGGTATAACTAAGGGGATGAAATTATTTTTGACACATTCCACTCTTTATTTTATAACTAATTACCCTTAATAATGTCCTTTGGGCGATGATGAATTTCAAAAAATTTATGCGCTATTCGGCATGTGCCCCCTCCCCCACGACTAAGCTGAACACTCTGGGTTCTAGGTTCAAACAAAATGGAAATCGGAGTACCAGCGAGCGAGTTAAGGATATGAAAGCAAGGGACGCGCAATCGCAAGTTGTAGAGAGAAATTTGAAAAACTTCCCCTGCATGAATAGTTGCAAATAATGTTGATTAGCACAGGGGGGGTCATATATATATATTTTTTTATTGAAGTTAGGGCACTTAGAGAATGTACCGAATTTTTAATATTTCTTTGAAATTAAACAATGTAAACTAAGGACATATGGACTAAAGGGTTCCAGGGTAATTCAGCTAGTTCTGAAGGCATGAAATTTATGATGGTGTGGAATTTATCAATAAGGACCTCGGATGGTAGAGAAAAAGGCTATGTGACGGTATTAAGGGAAAGAAAATTATGAAAAATTAAGCTGAGGGTAAGAAATTATGTGTTCTAGCTAGAGAATTAATGAAGATTACAACAAAATTACACAAGTGGGTCCTCCCCAAAGCAGGTTTCAACCTATTATGCCCTTGTGTAATCACACTTAAAGTGTCCGTGGGCACTAGAAGGGTTAAATGTAATCTGCACTAACTCCACAAAACACACACATATAAATATCGTCGGAATGAGATGAAAATTTTATGTTACATGGGTCATGAACTACAATTACACGAACAGAGAGATGAGATGACCTATAGAAGGGATCGTAGAGATTGGGACATGAGGTGACTGACCCAGGGCACAATGAATCCTACATGAAAAGCATGATTAAGGTGTCATTACCCATCGTTCCAAGATTAGGACCAAGTCCATCCTTCTAAACAGTGACATCGCATTGCTTCATCCCATGATGAACAACTATGAGAGTACCA
>MNCI01014193.1:85282-137975 GCA_015680685.1 Gnetum montanum
CTGTCTTCCCACCTAGACTAGTTTTGCATATGTCACGTATGGTTTAGTCTAGATGAGGTGTATGATGTGTTCCTAATTCTATGCTACTCCTGAAGGCAGTGGAAAATAATACTAACTAAGCTAAGCTAGGAGGAAAAGGTAAAGAAATCTAATCTAGCCTACGAGCAACCGATTCCTTGATCAACCGTACACATCTTGGACTTTGTGCATGACTACCACTGGGACTACCAAGCGTAGCTCCAAGGTACGCCACTGGGATTACCAAGTGCAGATCCCAAATACGCCACTAGGTTACCAAGCGCAGATCCTGGATACGCCACTGGGCTACCAAGCAGTCACACTTAAATGCTCGTAATCAAGTTGTACTCGTTCCACTTCTAGGAGTTTAAGGGTGAGAGACTAATCACGATGAGTAATCGATTCCTTGACTAGCCGTACACATCCGTAGATGCTCGTAATCAAGTCGTACTCACACCGCACTATGAAAGTAATAAATAATATTAAATAAACAAAGAAATAAATAAACTAAGTGAATGCTGCAATGATGAAGTAATCTCGATCTTTATTGCTGGTCATGCGCATGTCCAAGTACAGCACACTCGAATAAAGACACCATACAATTACATTCACCACACTGCGGGCAGACACGGGAAAATTCTAACTCTGGAGGGATCAAACTGCCAGAGCTTCGCTACTCTAAACTGGGATTCCGAACAAGGGAGAGCCGCGTCTTATTTATAGATATGGTAGTGGACTGCGATATCGCGTACGCGATATCGTAGGGAAAGATGCGATATCGCATCGGCTGTGATATCGTGTACGCAATATCGCGGCCTGTGCGAACCGTGTCTCATCAACAATGCTAAGTTATAAAATTCTAATTAAATCGTATATCTTAGGGTGTACCTATATTTCAATTATTTCAAGGTTCTAATACCCCCAATCACTAATAGAGATATTTTCTAAAGCAAATTTTAACTCTTATTTGGTAAAGGGGTATAATTTGTCTAGGATTTCATTAGCAAAATTGATTTCTCCAAATGATAAAATTTCAACTTATTCTATTGATGTAAATCTTTATATTGATTCTTACAAATTCACAAGATGGCAAGAAAAATTTTGTGACATCTTCTTCTAGTAATGTTGTTGTAAATAAGATGCTTGATTTTATCCTTTCTAATGATAAATACGAATCATTGATTGCTAATGTTTCATCATAATATATATTCATTTAAATTTTAAGTTACTTGTCTTGTATTCAAAGTTTTTCTTTGTAATTAAATGATGTGATGCAAAAGCAAAACATTTAAGTCATTTATGTCAAGTACTAATCTTCTTTTTTTGTGATTTATTAAACTAGGTAATATTTTGATGATGTAATGTGCCTAGATATAGGTTCATTTATACATAAGTATGCAATGATGATTATTTGAAAGTGGAACTTCAAATTTTGATATTCAATATGAAGGATATTCTAACATTCCATGTTTTGTTAAGTTATTTAATCTTTTGTTATTTTTAGATGGATAAGTGAAAAATTATTAGTCTTATCAATTTCATTAAGCATATAATAAT
The DNA here is from genome assembly GCA_015680685.1 of Gnetum montanum. Lineage (NCBI taxonomy): Eukaryota > Viridiplantae > Streptophyta > Gnetopsida > Gnetales > Gnetaceae > Gnetum > Gnetum montanum. Next base: position 86,858 of record MNCI01014193.1, read on the forward strand.
CTATTTCTACACCATTTGGTTCTCATAGATATTTTTTGTTGAAAATCTTCTTAATAGTAAAAAAGAATTGGTATTGTAAGTAAGTGAAAAGACATATACTCAGCCAATTGCATATTATAACCTTTCTAATTCTTGTGAATTTTTCCATTGGGAAGAACATTTGTTTAGTCCTTTTTTGCTCAAGAAAAAGAAAGTTAAGGACTAAAATAAAATGTGTTGAAGTTCAAAATATGAAAAACTAACGTAAAAGCTAAAGATTTGAAAAATCAAGTTAATGTTACTAATATGAATATTTAAAGATCAATAAAAAAACCAAAGAAGATATAAACTTGTGAAAATGTTTTTACTTAGACTATAAGAAGTGTTGATCAACCTAGAGAGTTAACTCAAAGATCAATACTAATGTTGAAAACTAGGTTATAGTTGATGGTAAAGATTCTTGATGTAAGATTTACATTAAGCAATGAAGTGTTGCGAATGTAGAATACCATATGTTATTTCACCACAACTTTGCATTGCTATCTCATATCCTTTTACTATTTTAAGTTTTAAATATGAATAATAAAAGTAATGTAAATATTGTTAGGGTGAGGGTTTTCCTCCATACTAATAATTAATTTTCCTCTTTTGACTTTTCAAAAATATTTATTATGAAATGAAATGAAATAAAGTTTTATTACATTTAAAGACCCATAGGATCTATTGGACACATATTGCATTTTCATGAAAAATAAAGATAGATTCTATAAATTGACTAAGCACCAATGGGGGCATCAAAAATAAATCATACAATCTTTTTGCTGTAACATTATAATGTTGTCTCAAATGGATAGTCATAGCATAAGAAAGAACACATGTAACTCATCTTCAAGAGCTCATGATCTGCACAAGCTACAAATGTGCTCTTCTCAAGGGAGTTGAATTCATCTTCAACTTTCAATTCTAAAATGATGAGAACCTAAGTGAAGCTTGCTGATAGCCTTTCGATACTTGATGGGAATAGTAGCTTAGAAATATTGAGCTTTAACATCTAGTTTATTAGATCTAATGTAGCATTAATAAAATTGCATCTTTTCTTCCACATTAGCCCACATCTGCATTAAAATATTTTGCTTGACTAGTTTACAAATATGATTAGGATATTGCTACATGTCCTCCTAAAAGATATTCAATTTTTTCAACCATTGTATCCCCTGAAAATACCAACCATGATTTCACAAATCCTCAAAAATTGCTTTAGAGGATTTATCTTACCTTGAGATATGAAATCTATGAGTGTATGTAATAAATTGGCATAAAGCTTTTGCTTCTAAAGTTAATAAATCACATTCTCATAACAACATTAAGTGAGGTGTTTGCATCTTCACCTTTAAATCATTGAGAAGAAAAGTTTTTTGCACTCTTTTGATATCTTTTCAAAGTTCAACATTGAGTCCAAATCCCCAAAAAACACATCCATATAATACAGTAAGATAGATAATAAACTAAAAATTTTGTTTTCTAACCTTCTAAGCTCAAAGGCCTAAATCCTTGCACTTATTTTTGAAAGCATATAAAGCCTTCAAACCTCTTACTATTTTTTCTTTGATGTATTTCCCTAATCTATAATTGTTCATATAAATGAGACCCAAATATTTAAAAGAATTTACTATTTGCACATTGGTACCTCCAAAATGGAAGTTATAATAGTTATTTCTTGTACCCTATATCATCAATTTGGTTTTATCTACATTGACTTGAAGACTAGATGAACAACAATAATTTTCTAAAATTTGCAATATATTTGACATACATTCTACAGTATTAGAGATCAAGGTAGTATCATTTGCATATAAAAGAAGATTTACTACTTAGGATCCAATTTTGATATCATGACTATTTTGCTTGTTGCACAACCATTCCTACATTTCATCAATAAAGATACCAAAGAGAGTTGGAGAAGATAGACAACCTTACTTAACTCCAATTTTGATCTAGAATTGAAAATTTCTCTAAATTGTTATATATGATTTCAATAATTACTTAGATGGATTTTGAGTTGTTACAATCATATCTAAAGGGAGGCCAATTTTTATGCAAGCACAACCATAGTTTTGTGGATCACTAAATCATATGTTTTTGCATAATCAATAAAACAAATAAAAACTTTTTTATTAGGCATTTTTACAAACTCCATGTAGTGTCTAAGAGAGACTAAGTAATCTATAGCAAATTGATTTTGCCTAAAACCACTTGCCATCTTGCACTAACTTGGTTACATTCAACCCAAGAACTAATTCTCTTTTCTAGAAGAGTGCCCAACAACTTAGCAAAAGTATTACTCACAACAATCGTTCGATAATTGTTCAAATTATTTTTATCCTCCTTTTTATATAAGATAGCTTTACTAGTTTTCCAATGTTCATTTCATCCTTGCTTTAGTGCTAAATTTAATTTGTGCCAAATTTCTCTAAGCATAGCAAATCTTGCCTACTTTAATAATTCTGAATATAAATCATTTGAACCTACAACTTTGCCAAATGATAGCTTTTTAATACCCTTTGTGACTTTCTCAAGAGTAAAATGGAGAGGTACTTACTATATAGTAGTAGTAGAATTATCACCTTGTCCTATAAATAACTTATCGTAAAATGAACAAATATCTTGAAAATAAATGATGTAGAGCCTTTATGACAAAAATATTATCAAAATATCTAGGTTTCTTTTTAATGGTGTAAGCAAAATATTCTTGTTGCTTCCTAATGAATTTCCTTTTCTTGGTTCTGATCAAGTATTTATGTGCCTTAACTAAACATTGTCTTTGATTATTATTTGCATTCTTAATATTTTGCTTAGCCTACATGCAATCCTCATTAAACTAAGTCTTCTAGGCAACTTGTTATTGTGAATGCACAACTTGGTTAGTTGTTGTAAGCAAAATTTGTTCAAGCTCTGATGAGTGGCGAGGTACCCCTACACTCCACCATACGAAACGAGCGTACACGCGCGATCCGGTCGAACTCCGTAGACTAAATGCCTTAACGCCACAAGAAACACTTGGGGTTAATCGTTCGTTGTCTTCCCAGGCTTGCTTGTATGTGTCACGGTGTATGGTTAAGCAAGTCTGAGGTATGTGATTTTTTTGGTCTTTTCGGCTTATCTTCTATGCTACCAGGAGAAAGGGTTGAGAAAACTAAACTAACTCTAACTAAGATCTAAGTCTAAATTAACTAGCGTCAGCATCCGTTCCCACTTGCCGGACACACCCTGAACTATGCAACTGCAGCTTACCAAACGCTAATCGTTACTGGGATCGCCACACGTAACGCAAGTGCTCGAAGTGGTCGTACTGAGGCACCTATTTAGCCTACGTGTGATAAGCAGCCGATTCCTTAGCCAGCCGTACACACCCGTGGGTGCTCGTAACTAAGTCGTACTTATCACACGATCTAGCCTAGCAATGAGCAGCCGATTCCTCAACTAGCCGTACACATTAGACCCGGGAGTTACCAAGCGCAGAATCCTGGAATACGCTACTGGGTTACCAAGCATCCAATGCTCGTAATTGAGTCGTACTCATGCATTGCGTCAAGCAGCCGATTCCTTGACTAGCCGTACACGTCCGTAGACGCTCGTAATCAAGTCGTACTTGAACGCACTAGGAAAGCAGGAAATAAAGCAATAAATGAAACCACGTGCTGCAAGGTTTATCCAATCAAGTTCGTCTTTATTGCCGTACACAACTTGGGTTCAGGTTACAAGCTGCTCGAATAAAGAGCCGTTCACTCTAGGACTCCTACTGCGGGCACATGGGGAAAAAATTCTAACTCTGGAGTGATCAATCTGCCAGAGCTTCGCTACACTAGCCAAGATTGGGAAATGAAGGGAGTGCCGCCTCTTATTTATAGAAATGGCGGCGCGACGCGATATCGAGCTCCTTATGTTTTCTTTCAAGAGCCCATTTGTTATGTGTTGCATTCATATATTTTTTCTTGATTGTTGAGGTGAGTTTGTAATAACCCTTTTTTCTATTCTTATTATAAGGTTGTTCATATGAGTGGTTATCTCTAAAACTAGAAAGTTTTTTCTTTTCATTTATTTTTGATGTTTTGTACTCAATGTTAAGGCTAGTGATAATACTCTTAATTTAATAACTTGAAGTTGTGGGTTCAATTCTAGTGGGCAATTGTGTTATAAGGTTTTAATTTGACCATATGTCTTGGGGGGTAAATATTGTTAAAACTAGTTTAGCTATATATATTTATGATATATTTCTCTTTTTTGGCCAAGAGAATATCTTTTTTCAAATTAATGAAATCACAAAGTTGATTCACTAAGAATTGATTTTCATGTTAAATAATTCTTATTGTGGTAGTTTTTTAGCCTTAAATTTTGTGTTGGTAATTGGCCAAGCTATTACATAACCATGATAATTCATGTGAAAAAGTTCATTTCTTTGCCTAGCATTATTGGCCAAGCCTTTATAGTACCCTATTCTGTGAAAAAGTTCATCTCTTACCCTAGTTCAATACATACCCATGATAATTCTAGTGAAAAAGTTCATCTCTTGGCTAACCATTATGATGATAATTATTTATTTTCTGTGACAGAGTCCAATCAATTGGTAGTTGGCCTCTTGGTCAAAAAAATATTTTAGGTTCTAACAACCCCCCACTTTCTGGTGTTAAGCATATGATGTACTTTGAATGTTTTTTTCTTATTATCAATATTATTTTTAGGGTCTTAATGCATATGCCCTTCACATATTTACATATTTTGTAATTAGGCATTACTTGGTTAAGGCATTCAGCTTATGGTTTGCAAATCATAGGTTTTATTCTAATAAGTATATTGATTTGACACAACGTATATTTAAAGAAAGTATCACAAAAGTTCACGTTAACTATGTATCCTAGATACATATAATCATTTGATTACATGTATACCTGCCTAAAGGCTTTAGTACATGAACATAACCATTTGACTCGTTGGTCCCAATTTGCTGTGCGGTTGAGTAAACGCAAAATAAGTGTTACTTAAATTTACATTCTTAATAAACTTCCATAAGCAAAATAAGTTGGAATGCCAAATACAAATGACAGGCAGTGATAAGACTTTTCTGTCTGTATTCAACGTATTCAACTTGTGCGTTGTCATAATCCTGGATTTTTTCTTCTTCGCCCAATCGCAGATTCTCACGCCCAGTATCCAGAAGATGCTTAAACCTAACCATGTCATGTTTTGTGAAAATGGGATTTACTGTTGAAAAAAACAGCAACGAAAGTTGGATACAGAAAGCTGATCACTGTCTGATCTGATCCGGTGTGTTATTCATTATTCATGACCACACAAACCAAACGCGTTTACGTTTGTGAAAAATGAAAGGCTTGGTAGCAACAGACAAGAGTAGCACAGGTCAAGATATCATTCAAGGCCCAACAACGACGGCCTGTTTTTCTACCCGCAAGAGTCCAAGACCTTTATAAAAGGCACCTTTCAAAGCACCAAACCTAAAGATATTTGATTGCCGAAGGCAAAAAATAATAAATGACAAAAAAAATTTAAAAAGACAGCGTCACAAAGATGGAAATGGAAATACTTAATTATGTCATTGTCACATCACAAGTCACAAATCACAAAGGGTTTACAGGACAAAAAAATTTTAGGGTTTACAGGACAAAAAATTTTTATTGCATGGCTTTGATATGCTTTTAATATAGCTTTTGAACATCTCATCAAGGAAGTGACCCAAAATTGATGCCTCTAGCTTAAACAAATATGGCAAAGTTGCTGCCTCAAAGCTATATTTAAGTTTAAGAGCATTAAAGAAAGGACAATTCACAAAGATATGCTCTTCATCTTTCTCTACTGCATTATACAAAATTTGTAGATGCGTTGTTCTCTTCAATAAATAAATAGTGAGATCTTATTCGAGCATGTGTGATTGCCACCTTACTTTGTCTAGAAATAGTAGCAAATATATAAGTAGGTATTTTTGTTAAGGATCCTCTTTGAATCTGGTGCAAATAAAATTGTTTTTTGCCACATGGTTGTTCCCACGTATACTTCAATGTCTTCTATCTTATCCTTGTTTTCAAATCCTTAAAGCTCAAATTTAAATCTTGATCTTAAATATTCTATTTTTGGAACCATTATTTTCCATCATTGAACCATCCATTTTCATGAGTGACCTTATAAACTTCTGTACACTAGCCCTAATAAGCATCTTTTATAAAATTGTAGAAATTTTGGAAGAGATACAATTTCTATAAGAAGCATATCTACCTCTACTAATAAAATATCATATGGAGTTTGAGCCTTTACCTGAAGTTCCTATAATAAAAATTGTTTGTGGACATATTCCAAACATTTACATTACACTGTAAGTAACATTCAAAGCATTTTGTGACTAGATTTTGTTGGCAATCAAGGAAAGGAATCTCATTTATATAGGGATATCATGAAAATTTGCTTGGTTTTATTGGTAAGAACATTTGCTCATTTTGTTAAAGTATACAACTTTAGGCTTGTAAGAGATAGGTTTGAGCATATTGTTTTGACATTGTTATGTAGTTTTATGAAATCGTAGGTTATTATGTTTTAGCTTAAGCTCTATGAAACATTAAACATTGCATTCAAGAATCTCAAAATTTAGTGGTAATTAGTTTTATGAAACCTTTTGGAGGAGTCTCAAAATCAAGTGGTAACTAGCACCTTGCTTCTTGTTGTCTTTTTAAGTTCTATGGTCTATGAAACCCATTGTCTTTTTAGGTTCTATGATCTATGAAACACTAGGCATCCTATTAAGGAGTCTCAAAATCTAGTGGTAATTGGCATCTTGATTCTTTTTCTTCTTGTCTTTGTTTTCTTTATTATTAACCATATGGAAACTTGGGGTTGGTAAATGCAACCCACCCACTTTAAGAGTGCTCAGGTATCAAATTTGCAACCATCCTCATAAGAGATGAGTGTCTTGACTACTACACCTTGTTGAATTTATAATACTATGGCAAAAAGTATATATAATAAATTTTGATTGCATCTACTGCTAGTAAAATTGGATATGCAATGGACAACATAGACATGCAATAAAAATAGGTTCTCAAGCAAAAACCGTACTTCATTATGTAGATGATGCTACTTTATTATCTGCTGCTAAGAAATATATGTCTAATATGTTACAAGTTTTATAACAATTTTGCATTTCTTCTTGTTTGCAAGTCAATATATAGAAAACTACAATAAAGATATGGGACCCCAGAAACACAATATAATTTTAAAATTGGTGATTAAAATAAACAAATTGTGGACTCTTTTAGATACTTGATTCTTCAATATGTGAATAATTATGAATGCATTAAATATAGAATAACAAGGGGAATATAAGCTACCTATACTATTAAAACAAATGTAAGGAATCAGAAGTTTGGGCTTGGAAGGTCAAAAAGCAAATCTTTCAAAGAGTCATTTATCTTGTTGTGCTATATGAATACATAGTTTGGGGAGAAGTCTTAGTGCTAAAAACTATAAGGTCATTGAAAGAGTTCTCTATTCCATGCTTTTGCAAATGTATAATCTACTTCCTCTAAAAGTGGAAGTTATGCATCAATTTATTACTTATACTCAAAAATTGACAAAAACTGAATAGATCAAATTTTATAAAGGAGTTTGTGAAGACACAAAAGAGTAGGGATAGTATTTTCAAGGGATACAATGGTTGAAAACTAGAATATCTCATTAGAAGTGATGCAAAGTAATCTAAAGCGCATTCATAAGTTGATTCAATAGTAGGGTTTTAAATATAGAAGGTAACAAAAAATTTTACTTGAAGCATAAAAGGTAAAAAGTCAAAACTCAAAAGCTCACTACTTATGAGGTGCACTCCCAATAAGATAAGATGTTGCATTTTATAAGCAAGCTTTGTTTGTGTTCACATCATCTTGGAATAAAAAATAGAAAATAAATGAAAATTCCTAGAAGATAACACACCTATAGGTCATGTGGTTCAAGAGACTTTAAGGATGAGTAGCACATTTTTCTTAGTTAGCTTGAGATTGAACATTTCAACAAAAAAATAATATTGCAGCAAAAGGTTTATATGACATTTCCTTGTAACCTTGAGTGTTAGTTGGTCACTTTGTTGAATCAATATTTGAATTTCATGATACAAATGTATTGTCTATCCAATAGTTCTTTTGCATCTTTATACATAATAAAACCTCAATTTCAATTTCAAATAAATAACCAACAATTCAAAACCCAAGCTAACAAAAAAATGGAAGAATCCGGACTATTTTTCTGGTATCTCTGCTGTTTAACGCTGCGCTAGAAAGTTCTGTAGCTATTCTTCTTGCGCAAAGATGCTTGCAGAGGATAGAAAAAATAACAAATAATTACAAATCATAAAGCTCACAGCCATGACAAGACGAAGAATCCAGATCTTTCAAGGAAACTCGATACAACGAGTACAATGACAGTCCCACGTTTTTCAGAAAGGAGGGAAATTAGCCGTCTAATCAAAAAAAGAAGGCATAATTTCCCTTCCAAGGCTAAACCCATTACGTAATTGCTACTATGACTCCAATTTCACGTCTCTCTTTCAATTAGCAGGTTATGCGTTCAATGCCGTCCGATAGTCCTAAACTTTTTGTTCCAGAGATTAGGCAAGGGGGGTTTTCACCAGAAATGTCCAAATGTGGCCGTCGATGTCATATCTGCTTGTCAATAAATGATATTTGCTGTCCCTTTGGCTTATCAATTGCAGGCCCCTGCAACTGTCCTGAATCCTCCTCACTTCTCGTCCGGGCCAAACCAGAAACGACAGCTGGAACGTACACATTGCAGCCTCGATCCTTCAGCCAGATTCGACCAAAGCTGAAAGCTCGTCCACACAGTTCGGAGTTTTCTTATCATCCGCTCAACTTCGTCTTCGTCGCTTTGCCAGGACGTGTGGCTAGCTTTGCTTCTGTGTGGTTTTGGAATCGTTTTTGGATCAAATATCTGCCAGGATATTGTTCCTGCTGCGCCTGCGGTCGTCTTTGAATCGTTGTTTCGTTTGAGCTTTCGTACTGGTTTTGAATTCCTGTTTGGACGGGAAGATAAGGAGGAAGCGAGAAGGTAAGGTGAATCATCATGAAGGTGCAATGCGACGCCTGCGAGCAGGCCACGGCGTCGGTGCTGTGCTGCGCCGATGAGGCCGTTCTGTGCTCGCGCTGCGATGTCAGCATTCATAAGGCTAACAAGCTCGCTAGCAAGCACAAACGCCTTTCTCTGCTCGGATCTCCATCGCCTAAGCTCTCTCGTTGCGATATTTGCCAGGTATTCTGTTTGCTTCTCTACCTCAGGCTTTCCTTTTTGCGGTGTAGTGTTTGAAAGTGGAAAAGATACTTCGAATATTGTGAGGATGAGAACGGAAATCGTGTAAAGGTTCATGGAAAAAAGAAATTTGATAGAATAGTTGCGTAGGGGAGAGGGAGACACAGAAAACACCAGCGTTGTAGAGCGGCTAGAGCTTGAGCGATTCGAACGTTATTTGATGTGGAGATTTCCGGTATCGCTGCGATTTTTGTCAGGTATGTGGATAATTTTCTACCTCAGGCCTTCGTTTTTGCAGCGTAGCGTTTGAAAGTAGAAAATGTATTTCGAATCTTGTGAGGATGAGACCGGAAGCCGTGTAAAGCTTCCTGGAAAAGCGTAAAGTTAAAGAATTGTTGCGTACGAGAGAGTGGGAAAGAGAAAACACGAGTGCCATAGAGCAGGTAGAGCTTGAACGATTCGAACTTGACTGACGTGGAGATTTACAAACCGCAATTGTACACGAGAATCTAGAGTGTAAGGATTTCAGTCGTGTGGGTAAGGATTTCAGTCGTGTGGGTAAAGATTTCGTTGAAAAGAATCTAGACTCACTAAACGATCGGAAAACGGAAATCAGTAAGATGATATCGGTGGAGGTGTTTACGGAAGGTAGGACAGGTGACGTATGGAAATTCTAAGTGTAAGAAAACTTTCATTAAGGTAAAATTTGTAAACCAACACAGGGTAACCGCATACTTTGATCCACTTAGCTTATAACTTTTGGCCTTTTTTTTATTAATAGGAACTGTAGTTTGAGAAAGATTTGATACACGCTTCTGTTGCAGGAAAAGGCCGCGTTTGTCTTCTGCTTGGAAGACCGGGCTCTTCTGTGTAGGGACTGCGATGAATCTGTGCACCGACCGGATACTCTGGCCAGCCAACACCAGAGATTTCTTGCCACCGGCATTCGCCTGGGCGTGAGCAGCCTTGACTCTCACCTTTCTTCTGATTCGTCTTCCAATTCCAGCCATGAAAAACAATTTACAGGCTGCAAGGATGCACCTTCCAGAGCTAAAATATCTGTTCCCTCCTTTACTGAGCCTACATGGACTGTCGACGAACTGCTCCATCTTCCAGATCTCACTTCGAAGGTAAAATCTACGCTTCCGTGAATTCCTGTCTAAGCGTTTAACACATTGTTTCATCTAATAGGCCCCATCTTTGTCGCATTTTAGATAATTTCTTGTCTATGTGGCTCAAACTCGAATATTTTTGGCGATTTAGATGAGCAATCTAGCCTTGAATCAAGTTTAAAAAAAAAAAAACTTAAAATTTTGTAATGTTTCAGGGACCTACGAGCAATTCCGAGGCACTTGATTGGGACATGAACGATTTGGATGTCTTTGCAGTACCAGAAAAGGAAGAGTCTCAACTAGCAAGGGTTCCGCAGATGCCTGTAGCCACACCAGGAGGAAGTCATGCCTGTTATGGCGGCAAATACTACAGCACTGCAGGTGCTAAAGCAAAGTCAAAGTCAGATTATCAGAACGCTGTTCGCTCAGGTCCTGACTACGACTTTGATGACACCGCGTTCATTGTTCCAGATATCGAAACCCTCAGCAGCGATTTCTTCGCTGCTCCAGCAGCAAAGCGGGCCAGGCGTTAATGACCTGACGTTTTCCATAGCTCAGTTCTGGCTTTTTCAGGTTTTCTCCCTGACCCTCCGAGTACTACTGTACAGCCGCGTTAGCCTAAAGCCATGATTTTTACCTTCGGATCTACTCTAAATGTTCTGTTAGTTTCTTAGCGAAGTGTAATGTGTCTGAAACACTCTTGCAGGGTTTTCTACAGATTCTGGTCTCAAAATGTTAATGTCTAGGACTCTAAGCTCAATCCTACCATGTATAGTTTTCTACGATTGGTTCGTTGTTCTTGTCAAATGAAGAATACTGTTATCATAATTGGAAAAGGAATCAGAAACTCTGTAAGCTGCCTTGATCATGTGTGTTCCTGTGGTGTGTTTTTATTCTCGTGTTCAAATGTATGAAGGACAGCCAGTTTTTGTTCGAGTTTTCAAACCATGTTTACCCTATAAGATAATATGTTTTTTCGTTAAAATTTTATAACTGGCTCGTAATTCGTGGGATATATCTCGAATAATTGCGGCTGCTTCAGAAACATTGGTTTTTTCTTAATGGTTGAAAAAGTTTCGGATCATTGTTTTCCTGCCTGTTATATGCTCTATAGGATCCCTTAGTTGATCCGGGCCTGGGCCAGAACATGGAGGAAGCTGGAGCCATGTTGAAATCTTTTAGGGCATGTTTAGTTGCTGGATTTTCCGAGTGCTGGATCAGTGCAGTTCATTCATTCTATTTAAAAGCGCCGTTTATTCATTTTCTATGAAAGTTTACTTAATTAACTTAAGTTAAATATCAGATTCATGTTTGGCTCACCATTTCTTTTGTTGTTTTATTCTATTTAGATTGCTTTGATGAAGGTCTAATCTGCTGAGATTCATGAATCTGTTAACTCAGCATCTTCAGATTCACCTTCACCCAACCAAACAGATAAATGTATTGGATCAGCAGAGTTCATTATATTTACAAAATTGTTTGGTTTAACTTAATTCAATGTCTTCAGAACCCAACCAAACATGTATTGGATCAGCAGAGTTCATTATATTTACAAAATTGTTTGATTTAACTTAATTCCATGAAGGTTTACGGAGAGTAATTTTCAAACTCATGTCAGGCCTACTATTTCTTTTGTTTTTTCTATTCTATTCAGATTCATCGAATCTTTTTTCTGTCAGGCCTACTATTTCTTTTGTTTTTTCTATTCTATTCAGATTCATCGAATGTTTTTTCTGTTCTATTCAGATTCAACGATGGTGTTCAATATCTTTCCTGACTCAATGTCTTCAGATTCACCCAAAAGTCATGGCAGGCCTTTTTAACTTTAAAAAATTAGCATAAGCTTAACAACTTGTACTCTTTCCTAAAAACCATCAAAATTATTAGTGGGCAGAATTATTAAAGTGGATCTGTTATTTAGAGAGAAATTTGACACTAAATTTAACAATGGATCAAGGATTAAGTCGTCATTGAAAAACTAGTAAAGCTATCTTGTTATATAAAAAGAGAGGATAAAAATAATTTGAACAATTATTAAATGATTTTTGTGAGGAATATTTTTGCAAAGTTATTAGGCACTTTGCTAAAAATGATAATCAATTCTTGGGTTGAAGGTGACCAGGTTAGGGCAATATGTTAAGCAAGTTTCAGACAAAATCACTCTATTATTGATTAGATATTTTTCTTACACATTGCATAGAATTTGCAAAAATGCCTAATAAAAAAGTTTTTATTTGTTTTATTGATTTTGCAAAAGTACATGATTCAATGATTTATACAAAACTATGGTTGCATTTACATAAAATTGACCTCCCTTTAGATTTAATTGTAGCAACTTAAAGATTGTATAAGGAAGTGATTATTGAAATTACAAACAACAATTTAGAGAAAATTTCAATTTTAAAGCATAATTGAAGTTAAGCAAGGTTATCAAGTTATCCACTATCTCTAACTCTCTTTGGTATCTTTATTGAGAAAATGCAAGAATGTCATACTATCAAAATTGGATCTCAAGTAGTGAATTTTTTTTATATGAAGATGATGCTATCTATATCAAAATTGGATCTCAAGGTATGCAAAATATGTTGCAAATTTTAGAAAATTATTTTTGTTTATCTAATTTTCAAGTAAATGTAGATAAAACCAAATTGATGATATGGGATACAAGAAATAACTGGTATAACTTTCATTTTGCAAGCACCAATGTGTAAGTAGTAGATTCTTTTAAATATTTGGGTTTCATTTATATGAAGAATTACATGTGGAAAAAGTACATTAAAGAAAAAATAGTAAGAGGGATTTCAAAGCTTTGTATGTTTTCAAAAATAACTGCAAGGATTTAGGCCTTTGGATTTAAAAGATTAGAAAACAAACTTTTTTAGACAATAATCTATCCTACTGTATTGTATGGACATGTTGTTTGGGGACTTGGACTTGGTGCTAAACTTTGAAAAGATATTGAAAGAGTACAAAAAAACTTTTCTTTTCAATAAGTTAAACATAAAGATGCAAACCCCTTCCTCAATGTTAAATATGTAAATGTGATTTATTACTTTTACAATTAAAAGCCATGTGCTAATTCATTACATACACTCATAGCTTGTATATCTCAAGGCAAGACAAATTCTCTAAAGTAGTTATTGAAGATTTACGAAACCGTGGTTGGTATTTTTAGGGGATGCAATAGATAGATAAGAAAATGAAATATCTCTTGGGTGGATGTGTAACAAAATCCTAACCATATCCACCAACTAATCAAACATAAGGTTTTAACATAGATGTGGGCTAATGTAAAAAGTAAGAGGTAATTTTATTTACACCACATTAGATATAATAAATCAGGTGTAGAAGCTCACTATCTCTCAATTGCTATTCTCATCAAGTATCAATATGCTATTAGTAAACTTCACTTAAGTTCTCATCATCTTAGGACTGAAAGTAGAAGATGGATTCAACTCCCTCAAGAAAAGTGCATTTGTAGGCTATATCTAGAAAAAATAGTTGATGGATTTAACATAAGAATGCATAGATGCCCCCACAATGATTAATGTTGGGATTGCCATACATATGAGTTCATAGCAAAGTGAGCCAACATGGGTTGCATGATTTCAATGCCCAAGATGTGTCGAAGTCACAATTGTCATGAGCAACTTCATCATCACCAATGACAATTGTGATTGATAGAACTTTGTGTTTTGGGAGAACCTGTGAGGATCATAAGGAAGTAGCAAGGGTGCACCAAGACAAAGCTGAAGTGTACTCCACCAACCTCTTGCAAATGACTGGCATGATAGTGACTTCCTTAAAGGAATTATTGAAGGGATCTTCCTATTTTAGCTTTGACAAGGTCGCTTAAGTGTTGTGATTCACTAAAAAGTAACTTTGTGCAAAGATTTTAGGAGCAGCATTTGCAATGGGCCACATAAGGATGGTAGGATACAAGCATTGACATGCACCTCTCCATTGTGTGCAACCACTGGACTACACAAATAAGGCTGAAAAAACCCTTTCAACTACTAGGGATAGACCTTTGGTGTTCTTCATTAGATGCGTAGGGATTCACAATGGACAATGTAAGAAACCCTTATTTGCGCTACACCTTTAACTCCTCCAGAAGCGATGAGGCTAGCCATACCAAAAGGTTAACAACATCTAAGGGCTTTCCAAAATGCTTTGTGCACAAGATATGAAAGTAGAAGCTTATTAGCCAGGAAACCTTATGTTAAGAGTAATAAACTTGATAATTTGTTGTGCTAGTTCTAGCCAAATCTTTAATAGCATCTATTTTTTGTATGATCTCTTACATTTGGAAGATGTATTGCTTCCCCAAAAAGCGTTGCATTACCATTAAGCCATCCACTTACTATGGATTGCAAATCCTCAAAGTAATGGAATTGAGTGAGAACTTGTAGCATGATATTAATAGGATTTTTTTGGCCCTTGTGCTACAAAAGTGTATGTTTCTTTCCAACTAAATTACCCATAAGATTTCAACCCAAAGTACAATTTTATAGGCAATTCTTTTCATAATTATCTTAGCTCATATAACATTCTAGGAATAATCTCACCTAACACTTGTCTAGAAAACAAGTGTCATTTTAATGATGTTGGTATAATTGCACTTATCAAAGAAGTACTTTAATATCTCACATTCACTAAAGCATAAGACACATGTCAAGATGATGGACGTTGAAGGTTGTCATGGGCTAGAATTGCACTTTGAATACCTAGTTACCAAAAAAAAAAAAAGATCTTAGAACGACAATGTAGGGCCCAAGAGGTAATTCCCTCATAAATGACGACATAATTTTTTAAACTAAATTTGAGATCCATTGCTTTTCTTTCATATCTTTGAAGACAAGTTGATCCTTGAAACCATCTCTTATAATAGTAAAATTTTCAATATTGAATAAATGATTTGGTTATTTTTAATTGCTAGAACTCTTGAAAGTGCAATTGGGGAGCCCATCAACCATGTTGCATGAGGTCTTAACCTTAAACAAGCCAATTATATGAAGAATAGCAACAAACTTTGGGCACTTCCCATGAAAACGTTTTTGATTCTGATCCTAAACTAAAATCTCCTTAATAAGGGATTGAAGCAAGGACTAACCTCCAACAACCAAGGGATGAGAGGAATATTCAACCCTTGTAAATGAGTTTCTAAATCTCAAAAGGGTGGATGCCTTTGTGTCAAATGTTATCATATAGACTATGAGGGGATTAAACCCATGGCTTCTCCTCTTACCTCTTGACATGCTAGGTCAATTTTCTAGCCAAGATGAGAGCCTACTATTTCGAATTTTGTATTCCACATCCTTCAACATGATGGGAGGATAGAGCTTTATCTCAAGAAACCAAAGATAAGTGATTTTTATCATCTATGCCAAAGTAAAAAAATCACTAACTCATGCTGTGATCATTTTTATTCAAAATCCTCGTTTGTCTGCTTGAAGCAAACCAATGTGATAGTTAACTCAACTAGATCTTCAACCCTCTCTAAGCAATTGAGAAAATCAACATTTGTACGTCCAAGATTGACACTTGAATAATCAGTTGTGTTAGGAGATGGTCGAGTGCTTATTTCTCAACCTGCATGACAAGGTTGCTAATCTTCCAAGCCAAGGTGGCTTCCATAGCAAAAATATCCACCTCTTTCTTGAAATAAAAGAACATGACATTGCCTTTGACCAAACTCATTTGTATCGCCATATGCTTCTATGTCATTGCAATCCAAGCTTACATGTCTTTGATCAATAGAGCTCTCCTTCTGAGAGAACCAATGAGTGTTCATAGGAAAGATTTCTCTTAAGCTTCCAACACCCAATTTGAAAGTACAATCCATGAGGCCATTAGATCCTTAAAAAGTATTGTTATTAACTCCATCAATCTAAGATGAATTCTCCACTAAGAACTAGCTTCTATCCCATACTGCTTTCACAAAGGTGTGTTGTTACCTTGCAAGCCATCACCTAAACTCTTTGTTAGTGGAATAGAAGTGGTTGGCCCTCCATGGCCATGCAAGCCAAGACCATCCTCTATAGGAGGTATTTCCATTCTCGCACTTAGTTCATCCATCTTGTAAATTTATAACTTATACATATTTATAAATGTTCAAAGCCACATTCCTGTGTGCTTTCATTGGATTCTACATTTTTATTACTAAAGACATATTGCATATCAAGTCTTGTATTAGTTCAATATATTAAGGCTCCAATTAAATTATAGTATTGATTTGGATCCAATTTTGATCATTTAACATTAATCTTGGATTTTGGGGACATTAGAATAATTGTTTAGTTATAAATTTTCAAATTATAATATTCTATAATCTTCATCGCATATTTTCTATATTATAATAATCATTTCTTATTTTTATTACATATTCATTTTAGCATAGTAGTATGTCAATTTTAAATAAAGGATTTCAAAATTTTACTATAATACTTGTTTGAAATTATTTAAAATCTTTTCCTAGTTATTGGAGTATTATCTACATAGCATATTGCTAGTATTTATTGTTGTCCATCAACTTTAAGATAGAATATATTCCAATCTTTTACAAATTTAAGGAAATCATGATACTTCAAAAAATGTTTTCATTTTTTAAACCATATACTTGGAGCTTCCTTTAATATATCCATAGCCCCTCAATATAAGGTTTTTTTCAATTTACACATTGTTGGAAGATAGCCTGAGATATGAGAAACAAATTAAAAAATCTCATGAAATGCCTTTATGTGAAATTAAATTAACTAATGATAAAATAAAAGGAGATGAAACCATCAAATAAATAGCAAAAACCCTATATGACAAATTAAGAATCAACCATGGTATCAATGGATGGAAAAGAAAGAAGAAACAAGGTAATATAAAGAAACAAGAAAGAAAGAAAGCAAGAAACACAAGAGATACATTTTGAATAATTAATAACCTAATAGAAAGAAATGAAGTTGGAAAATGGAGAATCAAATCTATCTTTTAATTTTAAAAGTATTAATGAAGAAATAGAATTTATGGTTAACACCTACAAGCTTCTATATTTTGGAAAAATTTCCAACACAATGGAGAGAACCAATATGAGAAGAAGAGATTCAAACAAGAAAAAATTCTAGACTATAGTTGTTGGGCCCTCACAATATCTACTAATGATGTGGTAGAGAAATATGAATTCATGATATTTTCATGAATTTTTGATAATAAATCAATAATTAATTATTATAAGCAACAAAAAGGAAAGTTTAAGAAGCTAGAGATACAAATTTTTTGTATAAGCATATAATGAAGTCAAACTTTTGCAGGCAACGATATTGTAGATCCAATATAGTAGCATAAACTACATCATTGCATATGTGATATTGCAGGGCGCATGCCACCCTATAAATACAACACTTAGGTGCACAGATCCAAATAAGTTTCAATCCATAATAACAAAACTCTTTTAGTTTGTTTTCGTGAATTTAGTCTTAAGTACTTAGAACTATGATTGCCCGTAGTGTAGTGCGACTTAGTAAATGAAGTCTTTATTCAAACATCTTATACTTGGGTGCAAGTGTGACCAACAATACAGATTGAGTTATTTCATACTATTGTAGCATTGTCCTAGTATACTGCTTTAGTTAGAATAATTTTTATTGTTTTCACTTAGATTACTAATTATTGCTTTCCTAGTTAATGTTTTACTATTTCATGCACTTTACTTTTACTATTGTTAGTATGTGGAATGGATACAACTAATTTCAAGCATAAAGTGTGATCATTTGGTAATCCAATAGTATTATTGCTTGATTTGCCCAGTAGTGAAGTACTTAGTAATCTCATTAACGATTACATAAGCCTAGGAAATGTATGGAAAATCAGGAATAGATATCCATCACCCTAGGATAGAATAGATTCGTTTATTATTTTACTTAGACTTAGAAACTATCTTCATCTTAACCATGTTTGCTAAGAGAAATAATGGCCAAACAACATTAGTTATCATATACCTCACGGTGAGCTAAATCATACACATAGATTTCACTAGCTTCACGTGGGAAGACAACAGTCTCGAACTTAAACCAATTGCTAGCATAATTACATTACCTTGTCCATGGATTATGATTTGGCATGCATGAACACCTGTGACTTGTATGGTTGAGTGTTGGATTGCTCCACTGCTCATCAACATAAGTGCATGAAGAAAAAGTCATCTAGCCCTACATCATTTGGAAATATCTTTGGAATTACCAAAATGGAAGCATCACTATAATGATGTCTTTAGAGACCTTTTATTTAGTGTCAAGTTTGTAGTAAAAGTAGACCTTTTATTTATGTTTGGAGATCCATCTATGCTTGAGGAAAGCTAGAAAACATGGATTGATATTACAACCCTCAAGAAACATTATAATTTCATTATAAAATCCTTTGTCAATTATATATTTTTTAAACATCATTATATTACTAATTTATCAAATGTAAGGAAGATTTTTATTCTCTAGAATCAAGAGGCAAAGTTTTAATTGGCTTGACATAAAATGCTATAGACAAATGAATAGCTACTTAAGTATTTGTCAAAAAGGGGTAGAATGCCATACTTTGGATAACTGTATGTTACTTTCTATATTGTCAAATTTATATGAAAAAATGGGTATTGCACTAAAAATGATCTAATTCCTTTAGTTATTCAACAAGTATTTTTAAAGAATGGAGTTGACATAGAAAGTAAAGATGTTGAATAATAAGTATAGGAACCTAAGACTAAAACTTCAATAAAACTTATAGCAAGATTGAAGAGGGAAGCATCTAGCTCAAAATCAAAGGCACCTGTCAATAAAGAAGAACAAGAATCACTAACTTTCAAGAGAAGATGAATTAGAAAAGAAAAAAAGATCACTAGAAATTCTAGCAAATCTAGCAGAGGAAATATTGTGATAAAGATAAGCTTTTAGCTAGTTCTTACAAAGGATGTTATAAAAACTTTAAAATATGCATATGTATCAAATATCATGTTGGAATATTATCTACTGTAAAATTTACAAAGAGCAACAAATAGGAATCATGTACGCATATAAAAATTTGCAAGATATGGTAGATGCATTGTTACATAGGATAGCCAATGAAGATGATGGGATATTATACAAGTTTCAAGGCCATCCAGGCACCATGTTAGCAATATATTGATACCAACATATTTTCAAGAAAGAAAGATTTCAAAAAAGTTCTCTAAAAAAGTCAAAAGCCAATCAAAAGTTGTAGAGAAATTTTACTCAATAATACAAGATAAATTCGAATGTTACTCTCCAAATGACAATTCAATATTTGCATATATTTTGTAAGGCTTGAGATCATGAAAGAAATTTTAGAAAAAGTATAAAGATGAAGTCAAAAGTCTAAATCAAAAGGTAAGTGAAGGAAAACAAAAGATTAATGAGCAAGTACAAAAAGCAAGAGAAGCAGGGTTTAGGAAAGAAAACATCTATAAAAAATGCATTGCCTTCTAAAAGGCAATATCTAGAAAGGATGATTTTGAAACAAAATATGAACAGATGAATAAAAAATATATCCTTCAAGTTGATAAAGCACAATTAATGAAGGATGAAAAGGCCATGAAAAAGGAAATGTAAGAATTAATGGTCACATAGAATAATAAGATATAAATCTATCATGAACATCTTTAGAAATTTTCAAGATTAGCAAGAGGAGTGAAGGAAGAATGAGAAATAATTATAGACTTAACTTATAAGCTTCAAAGAAAATGCAACAAAAAAATTGATAAAGGTCACTAAAGTTGTAGTTATACTAAATGAAAGCTTTGACATAGATATAATCAAGCTCATAAAGAGATTCATGATCTCAAACAACATATAGTAAGGCAAGCAAGAATACCTCCATCAATAGGTTAGCAATTTGAAAAAATTACTATTGGATAATCTATACTAGATAACGCAAGAAGGTTTATGGAATTTGAAGAAAATATTAAATAAGCCCTATGAAGACACCAAGAGGAAGAGAGGAGAAGAAACATGGATATATCATGAAATCAAAGAGTAAAAACTAAAATCACAAGAATAATGTCCAAGAGTAGGAAATTACAGTTTTGTGAAATAATTGTTTCAAGAGTGTGCAATTAAGTTAATGTGGTGACCATATTAAATAATTAGTATAATGTAAACATTATTTCGCAAGTAAACCATATAATAGAAAAATCATATGCTAGAAGCATGGATGAAAGGAAGTCAACCCTTCCATATAGTATAATGGATGAGGAAAAAGATGATTTTAAAAGCAGAGTTACATCTAATCAAGATATTGGTAGATGTGACTTATAAATAGACTAACTATATAATTAACTTGTACTATAGACAAGACCACCACAAGAAGTGGCAAAAGCACGATCTAAAAGAGTTGATGGAGCACTAAAGATTTCTTTGATGAACAAATATGAAAATGAACAATTAACAAAGTTGAAGAGTTCTAAACAGAATTGAAGAAAAAAGTTGAAATAATAAGAAAAGATCATATAAGACTGGATAAGGAATATACTAGTGATGGAGCTCACATAAGAATGAGAATTATCTATAAAGAAGCATAGATAAAAAATGTTTTTTGTAAAATGAAACAAATAAGACTCATTTGTAAATAATAGATGAAATCACAATGTAAACCTATGGAGTATCGATTATGATTTGTGAATATATGATAATTTGATCTTAGTAAGGATAATATATACCCCAACATACAATTCAACACACACTTTATTTGCTTATAACATAACTCAAGTTTGCACCATTTGTGGAAAGACTATAAGCTTTCATGTGAAGGTAATGCAAAGGTAAAGCTACAACAAGGATTTGCTTTGACTCTGTTTATTTTTCAATATTATGAATGGGTTAATTGAGAAAATTTAAGATGATGTTCCTTGGTGTATTCTCTTTGTTGATATTGTTTTGTTGGATAAATCCAAGACTTACTAGAGATTTAGATAAATAACCTAAAATCAAAAGGGTTGATAATTAGTCAAAGTAAAATAGAATACATGAAATGCATTTTTAATGGAAAAGCAAGTCATAAAAATATAAGATTTGAATTCAAAACTAAAAAGTTACTTAATATAAACAATTTAGATACTTGGGGCCACATATTTAAATGGAAAATGAAGTTAATAAGAATGTGATAAATAGAATTGAAGTGAGATTAATGAAGTGATAAGAAGCTAGTAGTGGGCTTTGTGATAGGAGAGTTTTTGCTATATTGAAAGAATTACTATTAGACTTAGAATCCTTTATGGTACAAAATGTTAACCTATTCAAAAAGAATCAAACTCAATGCATTCACTTGATAGAGATGTGAATGCTAAGGTAGATATTATATATGACTAAAAAGATTGAATCAACAACTCTTTTATTATAGAAAGTTTGAGAGTAGTACCCATTAATGAAAAGATTACGAAAAGCTATCTTAAATGACCTGGTCATGTGTTTTGAAGACCAAAGAATACACCTATTATAATTATTAAAGTTAAAGGAAAAATACAAAGAGATAGACCAAAACATAAATGGCTTGTAAACATAAAGAAATACATCTAAGATTTAAATATTAACGTTTACTTAGCACTTAATAAAAGTGCATGGCAAAATAGAATTCATATAATTGACTACATGTAATTAGGATAAGGGTGGGAAGATAATGAAAAATCCTTCAAATTATTTCATATTAATCTCTTCTTCAATTTCACCATATAGGAAGGCTAATTCTACATCAATTTGATACAACTTCCATTGATTTCTTGTAGTAATCTCTTCCCTACAAATCTTTGTGAAATAGTGAGCTAATAACTTTAGCCACCTTTTATTGGGCATTATCTATGTATCTATCACTTAATTTTTTACATTTACAATATTACAAACATTCAATGATGATGATGCTAGATAGAGATTAGATTCAAAGGTTACTATGTTTGATTACTAAATTAATTTTTTGATTAATTGGTTGTGATGTTTTAATTATGGGAGGGAAAGTACTGTTGAAACTTAAAACTATTTGATTATATTTACCTAAAAGACATATAGCCAACATGACACTTTGGTAAAACTTGCATAGAACATGAAGGTTCCTAAAGTATGACTTGAACTTGAAAGTTCTTATTTAAAACTTGTGATATAAGTTGACTAATTAAGTCATCCTTCACTTATAATTGGTTGTGATGTTACTTGGTTGGTAGGGTATTAGCCTAGTGATAAAGGTCCTAACATAGAAATCCTAGGCCATAAGTTTGATTCTAGTGGGAAACATTGAATTGTTTCCAATTTTTGTAGATGAAACTCTAAAATCAATGTTATCTAACATATTCAAAAGGATCTCAATGGTTATAACAAGTTTGATGATCTTGTGGTAAGGTTCTTTACATTTAACACAAAGGGTTTGAATTCAAACCTTCTTAAAAGATACATTCAATCTAAAGGTGGACTAAAACATAAGAAAATAACACCACTTGCCTAATCTAATAACCACCATCTAACCTTGGGATTTTTCAATACTTGTATCACTTATGACACTTTAAATAGATTTATAAGGTTTTATGAGGATCCATCACTCTCCTATCTAATGTTTTTAATCTTATTGTAAATGAAGCTGTCATCATTATGTTATTGACAACCAATCTCATATTAATGTTTATTTCTATTTTACAATAATTTCATGTATGTTTTTAAATCTAAATAGCCTTATTCTACATTTTATATTGAGGAAATTATTCTTCATTTCATTCAAATTTAAGTATACAATTAGAGTAATTCATTATGTGCATATCTATTCTCACTTGTATTTCATTGTTCTCTAAATACAATTTGATTCTTTTATGGCCCATTTCTAATTTGTTGGAAACTTTTAGCTTCATGAAAGCACTAAATATCTACAAGTATAGATGGTTTCTTGTCATTTTTTGAAGTAGTGATCACGTTCTTAATCACTATTTGCATTTCAATAAGTTAATCCAATAGGATATTACATAACCATTAAATAAATTAAAAGCTTTTTCAATAAGGGTAATGGTAACTCAAAGATAAAAAATAATGAAGACATGAAACTTATTAAAAATGGTAAATGTTCTCAATGTAAAGTTTACCTCAAGTGACAATGTACATTTTCATTTGCTAGTGAATGTTGCTTTTATAGAAACACTACTACTTTTTCCCAACTTTATATTATGCCAATGATAGATGGCTTAAGTGGTTAGCTCATTGTTTTGTTACATAAGAGATTGTCAATTCTAGTCCCACTTAAGACATTGTTATATTCCTCTATAATTCTTTTAATGTGATGAGCAGCGAGGTACCCCTACGCCCAACCATACAAATCACAAGCGTTCATGCACGATTCGATTGAATTCCATGAATGGAACTAACTGTGCATCTAAATCATTATGCTTTGATTGCAATTCGCTGTCTTCCCACTTGGACTAGTGGTAGCTTTGTCATGTGTGGCTTAGTCCAAAGTGAGGCATATGATGTTGTCTAATTCTATGCTACTCCTAATAACAATACAGAGATAAATTAACTAAGCTGATGAACAAGGGAAAATAAGATCTAAATTAGCCTATGTGCAATGAGTATTCATCCCCAATCATCCGTACATGCCTTGGACTTCATATAACTATCGTTGAGATTACCAAGTGTACATCACTGGGTGTGCTAAATGATACACTGTTGGATTACCAAGTACTTACACTTAAGCATTTGTGATTAAGTCATACTCATTCCACTTAATAACAAGAATAGTAAATAGCAATAAATGGAAAAATTAACTAAAGAAAATAGTAAATAATTAAAAAATTAAATAATTAAAGCAATAATAAATCTAAGTAAATGTAGCAATGATAAAAGTAATCTTAGTCTTTATTTCTAGTCATGTAATATGTCCAAGTACATCACACTCAAACAAAGGTGGCATATGATTACAAACATCACACTGAAGACATGCACTAGGAATAACAAAACTGGGATTCAGAAATCTAAGAAAGACTATCAAAAACTAAGGAAAAACTATTTCCCAACTATGCACCCAAGTGTTGTATTTATAGGTTAGCACAAAAGAGATGGTATTAGATATCTAACATTGTTTTTTGGGACCCGATATTGCATATTCGATATTAGAGCCTCGATATCGAATATCTGATATCAGGGCTAACACAATGATGACTAATCATAATGTATCATGTTAACTTAGACAAACAAACATTACAAGACAAACAAACAAATGGACTTATACATACCGTAGTGATGCTTACAAAAAATGTGGACACAACACTACAAGACACAAAACTAGGCAAGCTCATGTAGTTCTCGGAGGTGGTGGCTCCTTCATCGGTCGCTTCCCTTTATTGCCATGCTTGGGAAATTTGTAGCAATCAAGCAATACCTGCAATTTTTCCTCTTATGTCTGTGGGTCATGTACTATCCAAGTTGTTGAATCAATTTGTGCTAGTGTTGGCACATCCCAAGGGTAGGGCAGTTGCAGGAACATCTTATTGGTCTTCACATACCAAGCCACAAATTATCATCATTCTTCCTCAAAGGCCTTAGCCTTTTCTATTAATTCTTGATAATTTGTTAATCTTCTACCTAGGTTTAAGGCAACATCTTTCTGTCCATGATAACTGACTTTAACCACCTTCAATTCTGAGTTTGCCACATGGATCTTTTGCAAATCATCTTTTCTATTTGCAAACTCTTTCTCATATAATGCATAAGTGGTTGCTACCTACTTCTCTAGCTTACTTCTAGGCCGGCCTACTATTAACATGGCAAGGTTGGCATATCTAAGGTTAGCCAATGCCATGTACTCTTTCAGATTATCAATCTACAAGTCTTTATTTTTTACTTCCACCTGATGGACTAGAGCATAGCTATCAAAGTTGGGTTGCCAGTTGGGATTTTGCGTTAACATGGTTGTAATACTAGCTTTAGCCATTTGGATTTTCTTTTCATTTATTTGCTTATACATGCCTACTTGTTTGTGGAAGTGTTCCTTCAGCTTTTCATGTTTCTTGGCCTCATTTTGCCATGCGCTGATTTCAATTGCTGACTTTTGTCGAATAGCATGAACCTCCTCCATTGAGAGGGTTTTATTTTCTTTGGCCAATCTACTAATATCCTGGTTGATCCTCATCAGCTGTTCCCTCAACTGATGGACACTTTCTTCCAAAATATTCTTTTGTTGTTCAACAATGGTCAATCTAGAGTTTTTTGCAGCGAGCTGTTTATTCTCCTCTTGAGTGACAATCAATGCTTTTTTGTAAGCATGGGATTGTGCATTAGCAGTAGAGGCATTCCAGATCACCTTCTCTTTTTCTTGCTTGACAGCTCTATTTTCTTTAGTCAACTTTATCATTTGCTCTGTTCTAAATTGCTCTACCTAGTCAAGCCCAATAAATTAAGTAGGATCCCATCTTTTAGCTCTCAAGGTGACGAACTCTTGTTGTAACCGTTGAACTTCTACTTCTATGTGTTCTACCCTGATCTATGCCATGACTAGTTTTTCTTTAGTGGCAATGGGGTATGATTGTGTTGTAGTGACATGAATGAGGATGTCGAATAAGGTGGTCATCACTTGCCCTATCTGCAGTAATCGATCTAATACATTCCCATGTGCTGCAAGAGTCATTTAAGTTCCAAGGATCATTTGTGCATCTCTGATCTTGGTTAGATCTACTAAGGGCACAACAAGCACATTTAATGATTCTTTAATGTGGTCTATAATCACTTTAACTATGCTTGCTGCATCTTGATGATGCATTACCACTGCTATAGCACCTTCTCCTATCTCAAGCATCACTTGGAAGGATGCATCATTACCAGAGATTTATCTGGACCATTGGGATTCTCCTCCTGATTGTAGTGAGATCTGCCCTTTTGTCAGATTAGTTGAAACAACGGACTGTACCTCATCCAAGACTCTAAAGAGGCTTGATTCTTCCCTACTTCCCCAGCTAAGTGTCTTAGCAATTTTTTGCAAGTGGCTCATTAAGGGTCTGTAATCTTGTGGTGGCTGCGATGGCGAAGCTTATGTTTAAGGGTGTTGTTCAAGCTCTTTTTTTACTTCCTTCTCTGGTTCTTACTCTTCACCAAGGTCTTTCCTTGGTGCTACAGTTTGAGGATCTCAGCGAAGGAAGCATTTTGACCCTTCCTAAGGATGTCATTTGTGTATCCCAGGATTCTATCGTGTTTACATAGCTTTCTAATTAGGCAAGGGAATGGAAATGTTGGCTTTCTTACCTTTTTCTCCTCAAACCACCTTTTGATCTCTGTATAATATAGCTACGGAAGGTTGGCTGCATACTTGCCCATTAGGATGGCACTTCCCCTAGCTGCATTGGTGGAGATTTGGTTGAGCCCTTTGGTGGGAAATAAATGATATGTCCCTATTTTGAAATAAGTTCTTTCTTCCAGAGTTAATTCATGATATGCTTTGTCATCATTGTCATATGCTTTCCTTAGCCACAACTTTCTTGTATCAGGATCAGATCCTATATACAAATAGGCTAACTTAGCCCCTTCATTTAACATATTTAGAGCTTTGGTAATTGCTTTAACTGAGAAGTCAACATTGACTCTGCAAATGTTAATTATGGTGCCTTCCTTCTTATTATGCTAGAATTAGTATGTTTCTCCAAGATACCACTCACCACTGTCTAAAATAATAGGTCACAAAGGTGACACCTAAAGTTGTGTTTGAACTACCTTTGGAGCAAACTTTATAAATGAACTAAAGTTCATCTCCACGATGACTGTAGTTAACATGGATTTTTCTTGAATGACCTTAAGGCATTTCGGGGACAACATGAGATGTTGTCCCTATGTGAGTGTCTGTGGTTTTGCAACCTCTTCTTAGATCAATTGTCCTGTAACAGGATCCTCTTGATGAATGTTGAATGATTTGGCTTTCTACTCCTTGTGCCCCACACATTCGCCTTATTGGCCTTAGTCACCTTATGGGCACTTGGTTGCTCATTATAAAGGTTCTCCTTATGCTCCTCTTTTTGGGACCATCTGCAATCAAGCAAAGATTGGGTGTTACTAAGGTTTTGTTCTTTATCATTAATTAGTTTATACCTTACTCATTCTCTTAGTTCGTTAAGTTCTTAGTTCATATGATTGCAGAGTTAGAAAAATTTTTAGGAAAAATCCCCAAAAAGTGTTTATCGTCTTTTACGACCCTTCATAACTGTTTCCTTTTTTTCATATGTGTGGCTTATTATAATAATTATGGTTCTTGGGTGGAAAAATTAAGGTTTCTAGCATCATTACAATTGATTTTTCAATATAACACTTATGGTTTTTAATGTTCTTACCTTTATAATATCCTTTAGGTGATAGCAGATTTCAGAAAAGTGGCACAAGTTTCTCACACAAGCACTCCCCCACAACTAACTTGAACACTCCAGGTTCAGATAGGTTCAAATGGTATGGAAAATGAAGCAATAGAGAGCCAAATATCGCAAGTTGTAGTTGGTTATGTAAAGCTCTAAGTTGCTATAGAAATTTGAAAAACTTCCCTAGTTGCAAATGATGAGAATGAAGTTTGGGCACCACAAGGGTCATATATATAGGTTTTGTGTGACCTGATATCGGGTATCCAACATTGCATCCCACCCAATATCAGGTACTCAATATCAAGGTCCATGAATAAGCATCTCATGAGGGTACTGAGCATAAAAAATGAAGCTCTAGGGTTGGTTGGAAGGTTTGGGATAAGTAGGAAATCATATAAGGCACTGAAAGTGTGAGAAGGTGGAGTCGTTGACATGAAAAGCTTTGGAAAAAGTAAGAAAAAGGGCATTGAAATCAAGGTTGTGGATGGATTAAGTTACATGAGAAGGGAAACTATGAAATTTAACAATTATGTGCTTGGAAGGTTAAGAATGATGTGCTTGTGTCAAACAAGTACAAGGTACAAAAGTTACACAAGTGGATTCTCCCCAGAGCAGGCTCCAGCCCATAATGCCCTTGTGTAACCGCACCTAAAAATGTCCATAGGCATTAAAGGGGTTGAAAGCAATGCACACTTATGCAACAAAACACACATGTTAAAACTACCAATTTGAGATAATAACTCTATGTTACACAAAACCACAAGTTAGGATCAAACAGACAATGAGATGAGATGGATTGTAGAAAGGATTGCAACAATTGGGACATGAGGTGTCTTACCATGGGCACAACGAATTCTTGAGTGTTACTAATGGTTAACTAATAGGAGTTCTTCTTTTCAAGATTTAAACTAAGTCCAAACCACATTTCAATGACATCACATCGTTTCATCACGTCAGCAAGCAATTATAAGACTATCATAGTTGCAAGAAGTAACATCACTTAGTGTTTTGTCCAAGGGAGGAGCTTATTTATGGTACACCTTCCTCTTTTCTTAGGGTTTTTTTTCAAGGAAGGTCTGAGAAGCCACCAACCTTTAGGCATGAGTACATGTCTTTCTAGTGGGACCCATAGAATTCATTCAATGCCTTTTTATGGTACTCTTACTCCCATTTTTTGTTAGATCTACAAAGATATAATTACAACTTTAGCAACATGATAAAACATACAAAAGTGGCCAAAGAGAATCCACAAATCCCCTTGATGTCACACCCCTTACATTTTGCTTTGGTTTTGCACTCTTCTGCCTAGACATAATGATTATGGATTTATTTTTGGGTTGGATGATGAAAAAGAATATCATTATGCCTAGAGCAAGAAACTCTTATTAATGGAATGAGTGGATGGATGATGTGGTTTCATTATCCAAATAATCAGTCCCTTATGACTTGACAACATAGAGAAAACCTCACCTCAGTGGGTAACATGATCATTTTATTCATAAGCAAGTTTACTAACAAGAAGATGAAAACAACAAATAGAAAAAGTTGAAACAAATAGGAAAAATTGTATTAAGAAATGAGAAAATGACAAAAAATTGAAAAATAAAAAGATGGAAAACTCTTATGAATCCTGAAGATTAGAATGGGGGGAGGGGGTGTGTGATCCCCACAACTAAACATTGGTCATGAAAATGATTAATAAGCAGATAAATAGGATCCATGCATGTATAAAACATTGGTAACTATTCATTCCCTAGCCACTACGTGTATGTTGGTGTTGCGGTGGCTGGGTAGACAAATTGTTGATCACACACTTGATTGTTAAATGTATGGTGGATCAGGGTATGAGAGGTGTTAATGTTATGGATGGTTGAGCCATGATTGCACCCTTGATCATGATATGGTATGCATGGATTTTTTGGTCTCCCCACGCTTGTAGATTCATTGCTTGGGTTTGGAATTAGAGTAATATGGATGATGGCCCTTGTGTATGATCAGAGGATGATGGTGGTAAAAAGGAAGGTATTGCACCAGATTGGCATTGTGTTGGTTCGGATGATGTGGTAGATCCATAAGTCTTTTGCTTTGGCTTACAACCTTTTCTAAAGAAGGAACATTTTCGATGTGGCAGTTGAGATCTACCGATGTTAGTATGTCTATGCACATTTGCAGCACAAGTAGCATTTGTTTGTTGATATTGTGGTGCGAAACCTTCTTATGTCGTTGGTGGTGGCATGTGATGAGGTGAAGGATGAGAATATCGAGGGTAGGATGGATGGTAAGAGGCACAAGGTGGTGATCCCTTCGAAGATGTCATGGATTGATGGTATTTGAAGTAGAGGATGTAGAACTAGTTGTAGAAACAAGGTGTTGAACATAATGTCCGTGCAATTTCGATGGATAGGAAGGATAGGGCCGATTTGGTGGTGGCCTCCCCCACGACTGTGGTTGTTGCCATTGTGGTTGATGATAGTGTTGAGGTTGGTAATAAGTCCTCATAGGATGGTACAATTGATTGTGGGGCTATCTATAATTACCTTGAGGAAGAGAAAATTTCCTTGGCATGTGCTTCTATACAAACTTTGGATTTAGGCACCTACCTAATATTCATGTAAATGTAACAAAATTGGGTAATGGCCTTTCTAATGATCATATATGCAGATGTCACATCCATTATCTTCTTTTGTCGTTGAGTCTATAGCCTTACTTTTATTAGCCATTTTTCTTGTTTGCCAAAAGGTGTTCCTAGTTGTTTCTTGGTTCTGTATCCTTTGTTTATTGTGATCACCTAGCTTGTTTTGCATGCTCCTCTCCTCGACTATCTCAATGAGAGTTGTAACATTTTCATATATCCATTTCGACATCCTATTAAACTTTGCTTCAAGTTCATTAATAGACTTTTGTATCGGCAAGGTTGTTGCAAAATCACCTTATCGAGAGCAATTTCTTTCTCCTTACCATAGATATGGATCTTCTTCTGTTGAAGAGTTGGATCCCACTGATATTTCTCGACATTCTCCCATTTGCATCTCTCCTTCTTCTTTTGCCACATGCTCAATTAGTTCTTAGATTTGATGGGCTTGTAGCTCGTATAATTAACCTAGGGCATACATCCCAATGGTCTCCCTCATTTCATTACAAGGCCCATCTATGATGTGGAATAGTTGCCTTTCCGTAGAGAAACCATGGCCTGGGCATCTATCCAATAGAGAATAATATCTATTTAAGGCCATGTTCAAGGGTTTATGTTGTCCTTGCTTCCATCCTTGGATTTATCTCCTCAAGTTGGACACCCTCGCATAGGTCTAGTATTTCTTGTTGAAGAGTTCCAGCATTGTGGACCATCGTCAAATTGAATTTGATTTTAATGATCTATACCACACTTCAACTTTATCAATTAGTGTCCTAGGAAAGAGCTTAAACTTTTGCCACCCACTTTCAATGTTGTAGAAAGCACAAGCATCATGGAAGGCTTGTAAATGATGTTGCAAATTTGAATCATAGCCTCTTGCAAATTTAGGAATATTATTCATATCAAGCCTAGGTAGGTGACTCTCTTTGCGATGCTTGCAAGATATCTTAACTACCTATGTGATCTGCATTAGGCTTTGAATGGCCAAAAAGGGTCATCGTCATTAGACAAGTTGTGATGAAAATTTCTATTTGGTTGATTGTGATTATTTTATCTATGTTCATGTTGATAACTATGAGTGTTCCTATGGGTTCGATTTTTGTTTCTATTCTGATCCTTTAGTGAAGCTTTATCTTCACACCTACATTCATCTTTATCAGAACTAGACATTGAAAGGGAAAAGGAAGATGAAGAACTAGAATGATTGCCATGGCTTCTATGGTGTTCCCCAAGGTTCTTTGATTTATTGTTTCTTGGTTTCAAGGAGGTTTTAGTTCAGGACTTACGTCATCTCCTCCAAGATTATTTGCCTTAGGTGAATGTAGTCTTCGAGTGTTGTTAGGGCAGTCATGAACATAAGAAACCCCTACATAAGGTTGGTCACTTCAATTTTGCTCACTATATATCTCATTAGTTCTCCAATGAATGTTTTCGTTATATAGTGCATTATCGCTTCCTTGTGGAAGAGACATTGTTGTTGGCTTATGGTATGTGATTTAATATTTTCTGAAGATTCTATGATTAATACCTTTACAATGATTGTGTATGATGTAACTAATCTAGATAACTAGCACCATCCTTGGCAACAATGCCAATGATGGGTGACGAGGTACCTGTACGTCCAACCATACAAATCACAAGCATTCATGCATAATCTGGTCAAATTCCATGGATAGAATTAGCTGTGCATCTAAATCGTTATGCTTTGATCACAGTTCACTGTCTTCTCACTTAGACTAGTGGTACCTTTGTCACATATGGTTTAGTCCAAAGTGAGACATATGATGTTGTCTAATTCTATGCTGCTCCCAATGACGATAAAAAGATAAGTTAACTAAGTTAATGAACAATGGAAAATAAGATCTAAAATAGCCTATGTGCGATGAGTATCCATCCCCAATCATTCGTACATGCTTTGGACTTCATATAACTACCACTAGGATTGCCAAGCATACATCACTAGGTGTGCCAAATAATACATTGCTGGATTACTAGGTACTTACACTTAAGCACTCATGATTAAGTCTACTCATTCCACTTAATAATAGGAATAGTAAATAGCAATAAATGAAAACATTAACTAAAGAAAATAGTAAATAATTAAACAATTAAAGAATTAAAGAAATAATAAATCTAAGTGAATGCAACAAAGATGGAAGTAATTTTGATCTTTATTTCTAGTCATGTAACATGTCCAAGTACGTCACACTCGAACAAAGGTGTTGTACGATTACAAACATTACAATGCGGGCATGCACTATGAATAACAGAACTAGAATTCAGAAATCCAAGAAAGACTATCAAAAACCAAGAAAAAACTATCCCCCAACTAGGCACCCAAGTGTTGTATTTATAAACTAGCACAGAAGAGACAATATTAGATATCCAACATCATTTCTTGGGACTCGATATTGCATATTCAATATTGAAGCCTCGATATCGAGTATTCAATATTGGGGCTGACACAATGATGACTCATCATAATGTATCATGTTGGTTGTCTTAGGGTGTATTTATGGTCAAATTATCTCAAGTTTAATTGTAAAATTTTTTAAGATCAATTGTAAAAGACAATCCCAAAATTAGCAAGCTTTTTCTCTTCATGTTGTTCTAGAGTTTTACCTCTTCTTCATGCTTAACATATGATGCACTTTGGCTTTTACTTGTTATTAACATTGTTTTTGGGATCCAACATTAAGGGTTTCATCAATATATATGATAGCTTTAATTCCCAAATGAATTTTTAAGAAATGCAATATGTCAAAAACTATGTAAAATTAGTCAATATTAACCAATTCACTGCAAAATAGTTACAGGAAATGTAAATTGTCAACTATTCATGTGTTGGAGGGACCTCTTTTTTTGTTTTGTTTTTTGTTTTTTGTTTTACAACAATTTTAAAATTAATTGCTAAAGGATTTTTCAAATGTATATGATACAAAGTGAAATATTATTTTTTAATACTACGATTTCATAGTATGTTAAAAAAAAACCTTTACCATGCACCAAAAACTAAGTTCAAGGCTTATAGAGGCACTAGCTCAACTTGTTTTCAGTAATAATCACTATTCTTTAGCAACTTATATTGGGGTCACCACTATCCATTCAAAGCACTACATTAATTTTCAATGTGAGAAAGAGATTTAAAAAAGATTTTTTTTTAATTTTAAAAGGAAGTTGCACAAAGGATAGGTATAAGAATACATCAATTAAAATAGGTGTAGGCCACATGATAGGGTTCGTCATTTGGAGTGATGGTAAGGTGCTTGTTTCTCAAGTTGATAGCCTAGGTTTGAGCCTAGGCACAACCATTCAAAGTGGTTAGGCTTTCACCCCTCCTGGGACCCACTTAGTGGGATGAGCACAATGACTTTGGGTAATGATCCTTTATAGGCCACATGACAAATTATTGGATTACTAAATATCCATCCTTAGATCTATAATGATAGGTTTATCTTTATTTACATATGTACTACATTATATTAAAATTCATTTCAATAGTTTCTTTGAAATAAGGAAGTATGAAGTATGAAGATTCTAATTAGAAATCAAGTTGATGCCAACAAGAACCATTATTTAGAATGATTATCAAATGCTTATTTCTCAAGTTGTAAAGCTTGAATTTGAGCTTGGGCATACCCATTCAAGAAAGGGTTAGGCTTTTACTTATTTTGTGAACCCTCTTGGGACTTACTAGGCGAATGAACATTAAGCCTCCTAGTAATACTTTTTTCTTCTTCTTCTTTTCAATCAGATGGGATTAATCCTTCAAAAGATAGAAGTTACATAGGTCTAAGTTGATTAGAACTTGATGATTTCTTATGTTGAAGTTACAAGTCTAGGTTAGAATTGATGATTTCTTATGTGAGTAACTCAACCTTGGTTGCGTGGTCCACTTGATCATTGTTTAAGAAAATGGGGTACACTTTGGAAAAGATACTTGTTACCTTGTTCATCCTGAAAAAACATATTTACCATTGACATAATTTATATCACCTATTGCAAATCATTTTGTGCAATTTACCCTTAAGATCAACCACTTACTCCAATGAGTTCTAACCTTTCATAATTGCACACACGACAAGTGCAGCATTATGTCAAGATCCTGAGCTTTAACATCCAATCGGATGCATCGACGTAACGAATAATTAAATTTTAGTTGGTACTCTTCCTAAAAATAGCTCTGATGGGTTGAGGCTCCTAAACGGCCAAAAGAAACTTTTAATAAAACCCCCACTAGCAGACGAGAAAGCAAAACGAAATCAAAGTGTACTACAAGACGCGGCTGAGCAAAGCGTGCAGGCCTAAAGCCAACCTTTTTTTTTAAATCTCCAGCCTTAGGGCTAAAGTAAAGGTACAGGCGTGCCCGCATTTTCTCAGTATCAGAAATTCAATAGGATTTGATCTCCTCATTTGGTAAAGTGGCGTGGGGGCCCAGGAGAAAACGAGCCCCCACGGCACCGCAGAAAATAACTTGACCGAATTTTCAAAGCATGGAAAAAAATTCAAAGTACATGCAGCACTGTGATTATTGATTAGGGTGGAGCCAAGTTTCCAATATGACATGTCGTTTTATAGTCTTCATTACACGACACAGGGACCCCGAACGATACGCCTTGACTTTGACGGGTATTTGTGCTTATGAACAAAATATCTTGTTGAAAGGTATGCATTTCTAGACTGCCTTTTGTATTCCACGTTCATTAATAAAATTGACTTTATAGTTTTAAAAAATATCCATATCCATTGTGGCTGTAGACTTTCTATCCTTGCGCAATGCCCATGGAAAAACGAAGTTTTCATGTCGTGATTGGAAAATCATGCAATGTTGTGTATCTAACCCGATCTTCTGCAAATCGAGATTCCTAGTAACAAGACTCGGCAACAGCATATTTACTGTTTTGTAAGATTTACACAATCAAATATGGGTAGTACTGCGATCACAAATTCCTGGCCAAGCATCATATGAAAAAGGGGGAAAAAAAATCTGCGTATGCAATAAACAGTACTGTAAACTGAATCAGAAAATAAATGAAACTGAGACTTGCAGGAACATATCCTACTTTCACTATCATGAATGCTTCCATCAGAATGACTGAATCCATTAAAAATAGAAACGACAAACATCAACATATTTTTTCGAAGCCTGTCATTTCGGGAGATAAACTCCAGATTGCTAACTCGCAACGTTCAACCCACTTTTAGGAATTTCGACGAGATGAAGTTTGAATTCTTTCGTCTTCATGGGAAGGGAACTATAGCAATTTCAAAAACCATAGTAGTTCCGAAGATTCTACAGTGGTTGCACGATCAGTGGTGAGAAAATGGGGAATGGATGGCCGTCAAATTCCAATCGAAACATGATTTTAAAATTCCAAGACTGTCTGTGGCGCACCCTCCACAGACAGTGGCCACAGAGCGGCAGCGCCTTGAAATCCAAGCAATGTGAAAGCGTGGCGTGCAGGGGCGCTGCCACGTGGCCCAGCAATCAGCGCCGATAATGCTACCCTAATCATGAGACACTAGGCCTACGTGCATATTGTTATGCCCCTCGCCCCTCCTTTTCCAGATATGGAAATATCGATTAAGGCAGACAAAGCCGCTTATTCGCGTCCTGGCGAAACTAATTCCTCACTGTTTTCTGCGAAATGATTGATGATTTCGCCTTCGCCAGTGCTCGGTCGGCCACGGTCTCAATACTAAAGCTCAGAAACCACCCAACAGACCAGAAGGCTGCCAAAGACTGCAGCAGCAGGAACAGGGAAATTAGAGAGAATGTGGATGCGCGACCCCACACGGTGTTTTTCAAACTTTTCTGCAGGATTTCATTATCTCTAATGACACACGCGGGCCTTCCTCCTCCACACATTTGGTTAAATTTTTCGCCCACCCGACCCAGTGCTCATCCTATTTCTGGCCTAAGCCTGGATTTTGCAAAGGCTCGATAAATTTCGTGATAAATGCGTGCGGGCTTTTGCCTAACCGGCTTAGATTTCGGAGCCTTGAGTGCTTTTTAATTAAGCGGTCATCGGTCCGAGACGCGTCCTCATTATGCTGTCTGAACGCGCCGCCCGCCGGTTTTGTCTCTGTTTCTTAAACCCTAATTAACGAATTTGGTTTTGCAGGCGCTTTGTTTGTTGTTGTTTGTTGATGATCTTTGTTGTTGTGGTTGTTGTTGTTGTGCTGTTCTTTTTTAACGCGGCGGCGGTGTTGTCGTTGGGGTTTGTTGATGTTGTTCCCGAGTGTGTTTTGCTCTCTTTTTCTTGTTGTTTGATGTTTGTTGCTCGCTTTTGTGTTGTAACCGACGCAGGCGGCCGCGGCGCCGGTTACAGCTAATGAAACGAGATGAGGCAGCCTGCGATTTCGAGTTTTGTCTAATGTCCCTGATTAGCAGCGCCAAGGCTTTGCCAGAAGCTGATTGATTGATTGCGATTTTGATTCGTTTTCGCGTCTCTTGATCGATCGATCGATTTGTTGCTTGCTTCTCTGTTATTTTTCCCCCTACCTATCTTTGGTTGGATCACGAGATTTCAGGATGAGGTTATAAGTATGCAACAATGGCCGATCTCAGCCATAATCATCATCATCTACTTCAAAGCCAGCCGCAGGTTCTACCCGACGAGGAAGAAGAGGAACAACAAGAACACGAACAACAAGAAGAAGATCAACCGCAACAATATCACACCAATCACAGCAACAATCATCACCTGTTTCAGACGCAGCCGCAGCAGCAGCAGTCTCTCAAAGTTCCTCCGCCGCAGATTCACGCCACTCCGCCTCCGCCTCCGCCTGCGCAGCCGCCGCCGCAGCCGCAGCCGCAGCCGCCCAGGGTTTTGCAGAATAACGTAAATGTTAACGGCAACGCAAATCCTGCAGCAACAGCAACTGCAATTGCAAACGGAAGCAGCAGCAACAACAAGAACAACAACAACGGACGGACTTCTATTGATGACGTGAAACCCTTGCCGAGCAGACCGGCGGTAAAGTACAGAGAATGTCAGCGCAATCACGCAGCAAGCATCGGCGCACACGCCGTGGACGGCTGCGGCGAATTCATGCCGGCCGGGCCCGACGGCACTCCCGAGGCCTTCAAATGCCAGGCCTGCAATTGCCACCGGAATTTTCACCGTCAGGAAACCGAAGGCGCCGTCGGATTTCGTGCCGGATTCAACCATTGCAGCAACAATAATACTCACAATCACGGCAATGAAGTTAACGTTGCATCGGCCTGGTACCTTGACAGAAATCCGCCGCTCGTTTACCCTAACGCCGTTGCGGCTGCCGCGGCTTCTTCGTCAGGTCCGGATTCGCCT
This sequence comes from Gnetum montanum, assembly GCA_015680685.1. Taxonomy (NCBI): domain Eukaryota; kingdom Viridiplantae; phylum Streptophyta; class Gnetopsida; order Gnetales; family Gnetaceae; genus Gnetum; species Gnetum montanum. The sequence continues at coordinate 124,559 of MNCI01014193.1, forward strand.
TCTCAGACGCCGCCGCCGCCGTCTTCGCATTTTCAGGATCATCATCCTGCGCAGATGCTCGTTTCGCTTTCCGGCGCGCGCGGTTCTTCGTTGTCGAAGAAACGGTTCCGGACAAAGTTCACGGCGGAGCAGAAGGACAGGATGCACCAGTTCGCGGATCGGCTGGGCTGGAGGATCCAGAAGCAGGACGAGGCCGCCGTTCAGCAGTTTTGCAGCGAGGTCGGCGTCAAACGTCACGTTCTCAAGGTCTGGATGCATAACAACAAGCATACGCTTGCCAAGAAATCTTCGTAGTCGATCTTTGGCGGAACCTTTGCTCAATTCTGCATCTTCTTCAAAGCCTAGCCGTCTCGGATTAGAAGCCGTTAGACTCCAATTCGTTTCGCATTTTCCTTTTGATCATGTGCAGCGTCCTTCTTCTATTTACTTCTCCGTCTTCTGAGCACTGTCGATGATTACGGAAGTTATATGTTAATGTTTCGATGCCTTCGAGGCTAAATTTGTCGCGTTTGTTCTTGCGTATGAGCTTTGAACTAAAAGATCATAGGGTACCTGCTTGTTACTGTCTCCGTTGCATCACCAGGCGCGCTGGATTTGCAGCATCTGTGCTCATTTCGGCCAGCGCCTGGACAGTACAGCAATGGATGATCGCCTGTGAACTCTGAAGCACAACGCGCAACAGGTCTGAATACTTATCTGCATATAGTCCTTTTGTACGTACATTCCTTTTACTTCCTGTCGTTCCAAACTTCCAATGCATAGTTAATTACAAGGACATTCTTCTCTTCACTGTAAGAAAACAAAACGTTAAACAAAAAATAACTATTTCCTACGAGAATAGATGAAGATCGAACTGGAAAGTGGATGAAAAACGAATTTGAACTAAAAAAGCTGATAAGAAACAAACTCTTTATGAAATCCGTATTCACTCAGGCAATGATGTACATTCGGTTCTTACAGTTTGATTCAGCGTATAAGTTAGACTTGCCTTTTTTTTTGACTCAATGCAGAAACTAGTGTTCTTGCTTTTCCCTATTCCAAGAATACGAAAATGTCATTTCTATCTTCAGCCAAAGAAGCTCAGTAGAACTGTATCATCAAAAATATGCAGCCATCCAGAATCGAAAAGACAAAACCGAAACCGAAATAATAGAATGCAACGCCGATATAGAAATGGCGTCGCTTGGAATCTTGTTTCAATATTTTGTTGTTTCACTCTGCCGCGTTGGTAATCCGCGTTCCTGAAGTCCGACCACGACGATCATATCGAGTATTCTATTGTCACTTCCCACGTTTTCTGTTCGGTTACGGAATTTTTAGTGTCTTTTCTTGACTGAAAAAATAAAATATTTTGGAGTAACGAGCTTCAGATTTACAGGTAAAAATATTCTGAGATTTACGTGGTAAAAATATTTGACTAGAAGGATTGCTGAAAAATGTTTATGTGCAACTTTGCCAGAAATTTTTGCAAGCTACCAAAACTATTCGATTTGGGTAATGTATTTGTGCACTATATCGTCAGCTTTATCATTTTTTAAAAGAATATGTCACATGTTGGATAATTGAAAGCAAGTGACATTATGAACATTCACATAAGCGTGGGAAGGGTTGTATTGTTTGGGAAGGGTTGTATTGTTTGTTTATGCTTTGTGTATAGCGAATGAAATCAAGGAAGTCGGTAGAAGCGTATTGGGATGTTCTTGAATGCTTGTTTTTTATATGCATTTGGTACCTCTCCATTGCAACTACGCTTCTTCATAGGTCCTTTTGAATTTGTGTTTTGGTTCTCTAATTGAATTTGTTCATAGCTTTGTTTACGAACAATCTCTAATCCAAAAAAAGGAAAGAGGGGCCAAAGAAACTTCATGTTGGTTCCATGCTAGATAGAACAAATTCCTCCCAACAAAACATATAAATAAGGGTGAAAGGGTGAACCTTTTTCCTTTGTGCTTGCCAAAAGCATTTTGCATAAAAAGGAGTGCTCTCTCCCTTTAAGCATTGGTTTTCCTAGTTGAGAAGTGAATCCTTCCATGATTCTTTCTAACATATTCTCTCATATGCATTCTCACATATGAATTCTCACATACTTAACCCCTACCGTTCATATGTTCTTTAAATTTTCACACAATTGTTCTTTCACATGAAGTGGATGTTTGTGCATGTTCAATTTAAAGTTCAAAATAAGAGTTTATGTTTATGTTAAGGTTTGAATGTCATTGAAGGGTTTGAAGAGAAATTAGTTTGGATTCATCAACTCCATGTTCAGTTATCTCTATGGTAGAAGGGATTTTCTCTCAAAAGCATCTAAATCAAGTTTACTATACTTTTTTGATTCAAGACAAATGAAGGTTCTCCTACTACAATTAGAATAGAATTACATTTGGTTTTCCAATCACAATAGGTCTACATGAAGCACTTAGCCTATTCTTATTTACTATTGTTATGGATAAATTAACAAAAGAAATTTAGGATAAAATCCCTAGGTGTATGCTATTTGCAAATGATAGTGTGTTGTTGAATACAACTTGAGAAAATATTGCTTCTAAAATGGAAAAGTAGAGATGCTCTAGAATAAAAAAGCTAAAAAATCAATAGAAGACAAACAAAATATATGGAATGTAATTTCAATAAAAGCATAAGCATTCATGAAATGGAAATAATAATTCAAGGTTAAAAATCCCCGTGCCATAAATAGTTTTCCTACCTAGGATCAATCTTGCAATCAAATGGTGAAATTGATAAAGATATGGGAAATAGGATTGAGGCAAAATAGTCAAAATAGAGACAAGCTAGTGGTGTTTTATGTGATAAAAGAATTTAAATAAAAATAAAGGAAAACTTTTGTAGCATAGTAATCAGGCTTGCTATCTTATTTGGTGTTGAATATTGAGCAATACAAAAGAGACATGAACAAAAAATTAGAGTGGTAAAAATGAAAATGATTAGATGGATGTTCAATGTTACAAAAAGGATAAATTAAACTATACAAACATTAGAGAAAGACTTAGAGATGTCTCTATTTCTAATAAACTATAGGAATAATGTCTTAGATAGTTTGGGCTTGTGTATAGAAGATTAGATAATGAGCTTATTTAAAAAGTTGTTACATCACTATTTTAAGAAAGCCACCAAATTGAAGACCAAGAAAGATAAGGGAAAAAACAATTGAAAATGATATGAAGAAATTGCAAATAAACAAGGATTTAGCTCTTCATAGAGGCGCATGATAAAAAAGAACTCATGTAGCCTATCCTATTTTGTTGGGACAAGGCTAGGATAATGATGATTTTAACTTCTAGTATGTAATATGAAACATATTAATTCAATTTCGTAATGTATTCCTACAAAACCATGCATATCTTATTAAAATAAAGAAGAAAAATCTATAATTAAAGCATTAATATTAAGACCATAAAAGAAAATGAAACTTAAAAAGCATAAAGAAATGAAAATGTTTAAGAAATGAAAAACATTTAAGAAAGTCAAAAAATCTTAAGAAATGAGAAAATATAAAGAAATATAAAAATATCAAGAAATGGAGAAGTTGCATAAAATTCCAACAATGATAAAACATGAATGAAGACATCACATGGAGTGTTTAGATGATGGTCCACATGAGGACACATACATCTCATACTATTTGCAATAGGAATGATTAAAATTTTAAAATAATAAGCTTATATGTTGGTATCTACATCAAAACTCATCTTGGATAGCATTGTAAGACACTGTTCTTAAGTCTATATCATCAAGTTCAATTGTTACTCATCTCAACTAAAAAGGATGGTTAAGTGAAGGGAAGCTTGGTGTAAAAGGATGAATAGGTGCTCCATTTTTGTGGAAGCAATGTCACTAGTTAGGAGTGGACTCATCATGATGTTGGGATGAGAAGGATTCATAAGGGATGCCACAAGGGATAAATTAGTATGAAAGCAATTGAGAAATAAATTGTAATTGAAAAAAAGTATTTTAAAACAATTACAATTAAGCAATGCAAGATCTTAAAACAACATTGTACTTGGGTGTTAAAACTAATTTCAAGTGAAAGGAAAGTTTGCATAAGTCGAAGGCAAGACATTAACATGCTAGATATGCATTTACACCAATAAGATGATTCTAGCTTATTGTATAAGGTATGATCATAGGGCAAAGATGGGATAGAGTTTAGATAGCTTCATGCTCCATGACCCCCAAATTGTGGGAAGGCAATAGGTTACCATTAACCCTAGTGTCTTACTTACAGTCCATTTAAAGAAATGATAATTAGTTATTAGAAGATATATAGAAATATAAGAAATAAAAAATAAAAAAGATAATATGAATAAAGTAAAAGATGATCTATCATAATAAAATAAGTAACATCCATACAAGTACGAATAAAAATAAGGAGTGTTAAAGGATCATTTGAATATTATTTTCTAAATTATCCCAACCCTAGAACAAAGAAGGCATGATGAAGTGTGAAACTCACTAGAAAGGATTTGGAAAAATTTAAATCAAGCTAATAAAGAAACTTTGCAAAGCATGAAGATGCAAAAACCATCTATTCATAGTGAAGGAAGGATGAAAAACCACCCATCCATGAAGCATGTGGAGGTTGAAAATCCATGCATCGACCACTAACAGAGGACATGAAGCCATCTATCTATGAAGTATGAAATATGGGGATGAATCCTTTACATTGATTGAATCGTTAGATTATTAATGAATTCAAATTCATATATATGCGTCCTTCCTACCCTAAATAACTACATGTGCCAAATCATAAAAATGTAACTTCTTTTAAAGAAAGGGATAAAAAACACTTAGACATTCAACTTTCTAAGGATAAGCCTTGACAAGGTGATTCACACATTAAAAAAATATTAATCCCAAAAATTTACATCACATTTGATTACTTAAGTAGTGAAGAGAAGTGCTAGCTTCTTGAGTCCTAGAAAAGAGAGAAATTGTATTTCAAATAAGTTACAAGAATGACATCTTAGATGGTTTAGGCATCTGTGAAGAAGATCAAATAATAAGCCTATGAAAAAAAGGTTGCTACATCCCTATTTTAGGGAAGGCATCAAAGGAAAAACTAAAAAATACATGGGAAAAAAATAATTAAAGATGATATAAAGAAATTGCAAATAAACAAAGATTTAACTCTTCATAGAGGAAAATGATAAAAAATAATTCATGTAGCTAACCACATTTTATTAGGACAAGGCTAAAATGATGATGATAGTTGTGATGCAAAGGGTACAAATATAATGTTAGGTTTAAGGAATGTGCAACAAGGGTTTTTTCTTTTCTTTTCTTTGTTTTTCTTGATTAGTGAGGAGTAGGGTTCAAGGATGCAAGAAGGTGGCAACATCTACAAATTGTTCCAAATTTGTAGTAAAAGATAAAGAATTAAATTCAAAAAATATAGAAACTTCAATTTTTCAAAAATTGAAATTTCAACTGTAGCAAAATTGTAGACAATGAACATTGTCATAATTTGTAATTGGCAATAGCATTTGCACATTGTTGGGTCAAGATTTGTGAACTATTGTAAAATTTGCAAAATCTCAATCATGTACAATATATTTATCCATCAATTTGTTTACTTCTAATTATTGTTGAGATAGATTTTAGCAATTGGAATTGGACATGTAATTCTAAAATGCTAATTTTCAATAGTAATTGAACATAGTATATTTTAAAAAATATAAAGCTCTGATATTGTTGGCTTACATGATATGACAAGGGTCTTACATTACCAATCAACAAATTATAATGTATAAAAAACACATGCTAAGAAAGTTGCAATACTATGCATAATGAATTAAATATACAAATTACATAAAATAAAATTTTATCACACATAATAGTAAAATACATTTAAAGTTTAGATTAATTTCTTTAACCATTTTGGATTTCAAATATCTTATAAAAGTCATTCACAAAGAGTTTTGGATGAAATTCATTTTGCTGCATGTAATCAATATTAGTAAGATTTTTCTTGGCATTTTTACAAAAAATTTTGCTACTATATAATTTTTCAAACTTCTTTTGTTTTTCATATCATTCCTAGATTGAGAAATAATTTGAACTTCGAATAAATTTTCTATAATTTTATTGGTTAAGAGCCTCTTATATTTAATATTTGTTATTACAACATTGTTTTAAGATATTATGTTAATTAGTAACAAGCTTTGAGAGTAGACAAACAACTCTAAAATAAACTTCCTAGCCTTATTTTTTCTTCATTAACTATGATAACAACTATTAACCTTTATTATATTTTTCAAAGATAAAACTAGGTGTGGTAGGGAGGGGAGGGGGGAGTGGGGTGGGGCATGTTGGATCCTTTCTAAGGTGAAATAGATTGATCAAGTTGTTCCCATGCAAGGGTTTAGGAACATACTAGCCCCTATATTTAACAATGAGGTGTCAGCCTAGTGGTACGAGACTTGGTGTAGTAACCCTAGGCCACAAGTTCAATTATACTAGATAGCATTGAGTTATAAACTTTTAAAAATCTTGAGGTGTACCTATGTTTCAATTATTTTAGGTTTCAACACACACACATCATCCTCCACCTTGTACACACCACCACACATCCTTCCCTCCCACCCCTAACCCCTACCGTGAGTAGGAAATACTAGCCCCTATGTTTGTTTCTCAAAAATACAAAAAACATGTTGTTGTTTTATTACTATGTTAAAATTTTATTCATGAACCTATTTATAGAGGTGTCACATGGCCTTCATTGATACTTTAATATATAATGAATAGTATTTACCCAAGATTGCATTAAGGGTTCATGATTACCCTATTTCCATCCTTGAATTTGTTTACTTAGATTGGACACCTTAGAGTATGTTTGATATTTATCATTGAATAGTTCTAACATCGTACTCCATTTGCAGATAGATTCTAGTTTCAAGAACTAGTACTATCTTTCAACTTCTTTAATAAGTGTTCTAGGGAATAGTTTGAGCTTATGATAGTCATTTGTAATGTTATGTAAGGCATTGGCATCATGGAAGGCTTGTAAATGATGTTGTAGATCAACATTGTAGCGTCGTTCAAATTTGAGGATGTTGTTCATATCAAGTAGTTTGATCAAGCTATGCCTTTGATGTATGGTAGGAATATAGAATACCTCCTAAATGTTAATCATACTTCTAGTAGCAAGCAATGATTCATCATAGTCATTTTGTTCATCATAGCCTCTATCATGGTCATGCCTCCTATGATGTGACATGCTATACCTTCTCTCCTTATGATGCTCCTCCTCATCCCATTGTTGTCTATGTTCTCTCCTCCCATCTCCACAATGGGATCTTCTGTCATCTCCACCATAGCTAAGATCATTTCTCTGATTTCAGTCATGTTCCTTCTCATTAGAGCTAGATGATGAAGTGGATGGTGAAATTGGAAAGCTATGAGAGTTATTTTGGCTTGCTCTCCTTCTTTAATCCTTGGATTATTTTCTTTTTTTGAGGACTAGAAAACCTTAGCCTTGAGGTCTCCTTGGTTTTGGGGCTAGCTCTTCCCTTACCTTAATTACTTGCCAAGGTTGAACATAGCCATTTATGAGATGTATTGTCCTCATTGAAGGGAGGAGAACCTTGGCATTTTGACCACCCTGATGGATGTTCAAAAGCCTCCTTTTCTAACAATGATGTTAATATGATCAGTATGTTTTTATCCTTTGGAGGCTTCATGGTGGATTTTCATGAGTTTTTCTTGTCTAAGTTGTGCCTTTTTAGGTTGATAGTTCTTAGAGAGGTGATCCATTACTTGGTACTCTATGGCTAATAGTTCAAGCTCCAACTTCATCAATGCTATCATGAACATGGAAGGAATAACACGATCCTATGGCAATATAATATTGTCCTTCGGGTCTCTTCATTGAAGTTGTTCATCTTGGTAAAGAATGAAAATGGAGTCTAGATAATAAGGATCTGGATGGGTGTAGACAACTTTGAGTTGTTGAGGCACTTCATTTGTAGTTCTCCTTATTCTGTTGTGTTGTCTTGTAGAGTCATTATTAGGTGGTGAATTAGCCCTAGGAGAAAAAGACATTTTTAGTTTCTTTTGTAGTGTGCCTTAAATAATAATAATAATATTATATTTTTTTAATGATTATTCATTATGTTCCTATAATGACTTTGTATGATTTAATTAGTTAAACACTTTGCATACAACAAAGAAAGAAGAATCCCTAGTAATAGCACAAATGATGAGTAGCAGAGTGTCCCCTATGCCTAACCATGTAAATTATAAGTGTGTGCATGCAATCTAGTCTAATTTTGTGGACCTCTTCGAGCATCTAAGGTTTAGATAACAAAACCATATTTATTTCTTATTATTATCTTCCCAATCTTCACTTATGTTAATTTGATGGGTATTGTTAAGTGTGATTGAGGCATGAGATGTTTATATTTTGTATTATTTTTTATATAATCAAGAGGAACAAAATGATAAAGTGATAAAAATATTAAATTTTAATTGACTATGGAATTAAAGGTAATCTAAATTATTCTAAACATAAAGCATTTGTTCCCACTTTTTGTACATATCCTGAACCTATATTAATGCTACTAGGTTATGAAGTGTTTATTGCTAGGCTTACCAAGTATTCATTGTTAGGATTATCAAGTGTCAATATATTATGCTTGAAGTGGTTGTACTCATGTTGTTAGAGAATAAAATATTAAATGCCTAAGTGTAAAGAAGTAAAGTGCTAGAAAGTAGACTGAATGCTAATCCAAATACTGCAATGGAAGAAATAAATCTCAATTTTATTAACTTCATGTAGAAGCATCCAAATTCATCTTACACTCAAATAAAATTTCATATAATCAATTCAATCCATGCTATGAGTACTTAGAGGAAAATTACAATAGCTTTATTACACTATCTAAAAAAATATGCTCAACGTAGATGGTGTGTGTTGTATCCACTTTTTTGCTTTGCTTTGAAATCAAACTAAGTGTGGTTGCAACATCCTTCCATGAGGATTGGAGCACTAAATGCCCCAAATAGATCATCACAAGATACATTCTTAGCTCCTAGCGACCATTAGCAACCATATCAGTTCATAATCCAACTTATGCACTTAATTTTTCATGATCCTTGAAAAACTTTGGAACCAAAATAATTCTAAGTGTTGGAATAGGCCAAGGTCAAATTTTCTCTAAGTGTTGGAGCCATTGTAGATTTTGCATCATGCAAGACTACCAATGATACATCCTAAGCTTCCTCAACATCATAGAGTTTGAATTTGGTAAATTTGGTAGTTTGACCTTGGGACCCAAAGGTTGAAATTTTTCTAAGTGTTGGAGGTGACAAGATGTCAAATTGGGTTCTCTTCAACACTGTGACATAAAATGCCTCAAAAATAGTCTTGCAAGACATATTTTTGACCTTCGAAGGCCTTTAGAGATCATTCAAAGTCATATCCCAAATTTTTGACATTAATTTTAGTAATGTTGAAAAAATATTGAAAATTGTCAAAATTTTTTTTGACTCTTGGAGTTAATATTGATGCTACATTAGCATCAATATCAGTGTTAGTGCTAGTATCATCATTACCAGAGCTTTTAAATCTTGAAAAAACTATGTCTTGATGTGTGTCATGGACCTCCAGGGCCAAGACGACTCATTGGCAACAGTTTTGGTGCTCTAAGCTTCCAAAATTTGCACTTTTTTATAAGTTTCTTAAAACTTGGAAAAGTAGCATTTTTGGCTAAGCATAGAACATTGGTAAGATTAAAAATTATGTCAACATCTTCAAATCATCCCATACACAAGGTTCACACCTTTCCACTAGTCTACGAGTCTCTTGATGCTTCAAAATTGCCATCCTGATGCATTTTGGAATTAATTTAGGCCTTTCCAGAGTCAGAATTTTTGGTCAAAAAAATTGTCAACATTTTTTCTAACCTTAGGAACTGACGTTGACATTGTGTTAGCATCAACATATGTGTTAGCCCTAGTATCCCCATCATTGGAACTCCTAAATCTCACAAAAACTATGTTTCGACATGCGCCATGGACCCCTAAGGCCAAGATGACTCATTAGTAGCAATTTTGGTGCTTCAAGGTTTTAGAATTTGTAGCTTTTTTGCAAGTTTTTTGAAACGTGGAAAATTGGCATTTTTGGCTAATTATGGGACACTGGGAAGATTAGAACTCATCTCAGAATCTTTGAATCTTTCCACACACCATGTTCATAGCTTTTTATTGGTTTACAGGTCTCTTGGTACTTCAAAATTACCATCCTAACATAATTTGAGGTCAATTTCAGCCTTTCCAAAGTTAGAATTTTTGATCAAAAAAATTGTTAAATTTTTTTCTAACTTTAGGAACTAATGCTGATGCTGCATTAGCATCAATTGCAATGTTAGTGTCAATGTCATCTTAATAGGTTACCGCCTACGCTAAATCCAAAGACTAGACTTACTCTTTTTGAATTCAATGATAAGTTACCCTTAACTTTGAGTTCAGTTTTAGCAACCCTAAGTTAAATTTGGCAATCTTGGGCCTTTAAATACAAGCTCAAAACACAAGTTTGGGATTTGATCTTTTGAGGTTTGAGAGCATTTGTTAGATTTTAAAAGATCAAAAGCATAAGTGCCTACCACCTCTGTAGCACCTACATGCTCCATGGGCACCTTTAATGCATTCTACACCTTCAACATCACTTTTAGAGAGAGAATTTTTAGGCTCATGCAACACTTTCTAGAGTTGGAAATGTTTTTTAGCTATAGCATTAGTGACGAGAACCTTGGCAGAAATAGCCATATTTTGGCCCAAATTTGACTCGATATTGCTCCTATGACTTTTACATTTATCACCTAACCCTTTAAATGTTTATATTTTGCTCAAGATTTGAGCTTCTTTTAGTAGTTCTATCACACTTACATTTTTCTCCCATCATATGTAGTTTGGCCCTCCATAAGAGGCAAATACTTCGCAACTCATCAATAAAGCATTTTATTATATAGGAAAGGATTTGGGACCTTTTTTTCCAATACGAAATCATTTTAATTTTATTATTCCATACTCATTTATTTACATTCTATACTTAGATTTTTTTCCTATCTCCTGCATGACATTCTATACCTAGTAAAATTTTCAGCATTTTACACTTAGCTATTTTTTATATAAAAATTTTATTTTTTGGAAGAGATTTAACACCCTTCTCTCCACATAATAATATTAATATTTCAACATTTTATATCCTTTTATATAAGTTTTATAGTTATAATTTTTTTATCTCCTACATCATATTCTATACTTAGTTAAAATTTCAGAGTTTTACACTTAGCTATTTTTCCACATAAAAATATCATTTTTTGGGAAGTGCTCTAACCCTTCTCTCTACATAATAATATTAATATTTCAATATTTTATATCTATTTATATAATTTTTATACTTACAACTTTTTCTATCTCCTACATCACATTCTATACTTAAATTTTCAACCTTTCTATAGTTGGTCAAAATTCTAGTATTTTACACTGTCAAATTTTTAGCATTTTACACTTTGCTATTTTTTCACATAAAAATTTTATTTTTCAACAAGGAATTTGACATCCTTCTCTTTACATAATAACGTTATTTTTTCAACATTTTATACGCTTTTATATATATTATATACTTGGAATTTTTTTCTATCTTCTACATCATATTATATACTTAGTCAAATTTTAGCATTTTACACTTGGCCATTTTTCTATATAAAAATTTCATTTTTTAGGAAGGAATCTAACATCCTTCTCTCTGCATACTAACGTTAATATTTTAACATTTTATATTCTTTTATACAAGTTATATACTTGGAATTGTTTTCTATCTCCTATATTACATTCTATACTTAGTTAAAGTTTCATCATTTTATATTTAGCCATTTTCTCACTTAAAATTTTTCATTTTTCATGTTGGGGAGAGGGATTTGACATCCTTATCTCTACATAATAACATTAATATTTCAACATTTTATATCCATTTATATAAGTTTTATACTTAGCATTTTTTCTATCTCCTACATCATATTCTATGCCTAGTTAAATTTTTAACCTTTTTACACTTAGTTATTTTCAACATAAAAATTCCATTATTTGGGGAGCAAAATGAGATCCTTCCTTTCACATTATAGTTATACTATTTTAATATTTTATGCTCTTTATCATATTTTACACTTAATTTTTTATTCCATCATTCATAGCTTATTCTACACTTAATTTATTTTTTGATAATCTATACTTAATCATTTTTCTTGTGATTTTACACTTAGTCAGTTTTAGCATTAAAAAATTTACGTTTTTATCATTACCTCTCATTCCTAGTTCATGTGTGGTAGGCTACGTTCGTATTTGATTAGAGGATATGTGGTCCTTCATTTCATAATCGTTATAATATCAATGCTTAAGTCAATTTGAACATTATTTATGATTGTGCACTAAGTATCTCAATACTTAGTTTGTGGAGGTATCCTTGTAAAGGTGTAAATAACATTTCTATAGGAATAGTATGCACATATATATAAATTTCATATGACAAGGCATCAACGCATACGCGGCAACACATCCTAAGATGTGTTGATGGGGATGCATTGACTCAGCTACCCAACACATGGTGTTTCATGAGACTAAAATGAGTTGCAACATTCATTTAAAAAAGAAACACTACTTATCATCACATTTTATTTTTGATATTCTTTAATAGGTAGAAATTCTATTGGTAATTCTCAAGACTCATGGTGCTCACTTTTGAAATGCATTTATATTGCAAAATTCTACTTAAGAGAATTTATCCATACCATTGGCTCTATTTATGAATTTTTAATTTTTGTATGTTTTGTGAAGACTATTTATGGTGTAGTGATCTTTTACACTTCATCTATTTAAAGTCATGGGTTTGGTTATAGATAGTTACATAACATTGGTATTGATTCTATGTAAAGCCTAAGGGATTGTATTGAAAATTTCATTTGCTCTAGCAAGCTTAACATGCTAGTTTATATCTATATGTAGTTACATTGTGAACTTTGGTATACACCATCATAATGTACAGAATCGTCTACGATGTTTTATCATATGTGTCAAGTTAGTTATATTTAATCAAGTATATTAACTAATAATAACTAATTGTTGTGTCTATTTGTTCCTTGGTGATGAGTGGCGAGGTACCCCTACACTCAACCATATGAAACGAGCGTCGCACGCGCGATCCGGTCGAACTCCGCAGATGGACTAGTTGTGGCACCTAGATAGTTAGCCTTAGGTCGCAGTTCGCTGTCTTCCCATCTAGACTAGTTTTGCATATGTCACGTATGGTTTAGTCTAGATGAGGTGTATGATGTGTTCTAATTCTAACGCTACTCCTGCTGGCAGTGGAAAATAATATTAACTAAGCTAAGCTAAGAGGGAAAGG
>MNCI01014193.1:138527-153391 GCA_015680685.1 Gnetum montanum
CGCGTCTCATCACTTGGATATGTTTGTTTTGCTATGACTATATAAGTATTATTCCTAGTTTAATAATAGAGTAGAATAACAACAATGTGAAACATGAAGCATATCACAATATACTATAATAGAGTTATTTGGTTATCTTGTTTTTCTTTAGTTTTTGTTAGTTTATGTTCTTGTATTCGACATTTATAATACTATGGATTTACTCTATGTACATGGTGCATCTTTATCTCATTCTTAATATGATTTAAACATCATAAAACATTAACATATGAGATGCTTTCTTAAAAATGCAAATCTTCTAAATGGATATTGGAGCATGATCATAACCATGGCTACACATATCATGAATAGAGTCATTAGTAGTAAGAACAAAGATAAATCTCCATATGAACTTTTATACAACAAAATCCTTAATATCAATAACATTACGATATTTGGCTATCATTGTTATGTTAGCACACCAAAACAACTCCTAAATAAACAAGATGATAGACAAAGAAAGTACATCTTTCTTGGATATGACTTTAAGAATTCAACATATAAATGCTATGATTCAATAGACTACAGGTGGTACTCATTAAGAGATGTAGTTTTTCTAGAATACAAATTTGGTACAACTAATTTTCAGTGAGACAAGTAAAAAGTGAATACTCAAATTTGCTCAAAATCATGAATATTAAAATATCACCATGACATAAGTGTTGGATACAAATTTTGAGAGGAGGATAATAAGATCACAAGCCATTGCTAATATGGCATATTGAACACTCACACAAAAATCAAAAAAATGTAAAGGAAGCTTTGAAAATTAAAAAATGGAAAGAAGCCATGGACACTGAATATGAAGATATCATAAAAAATAAAACTATGGAATTACTAGATAAACCAAAAGAAAAGACGGTGATTGATTGCAAATTCCTGTATAAAATCAAATTCAATGAAAGAGAAGAAATTATCAAATGCAAAGAAAGACTTATGGCTAGAGGCTTCAAACAAAAGAAACACATTAACTATGAAGAACTACTTGGACCAGTAGCAAGGTTTGAAGTTATTAAACTCATCCTTTGCATAGATGCCAATCATGGTCTCAAAGTCCACTAAATGGATGTGAACTTAGTATTTCTAAATGGCAATATTAATGAGGAAGTTTATGTCTATCAACTTAAAGGCTATGTCATCAAAGGAAAAGAAGAAAAAGTGTGCAAATTAAAAAAAAAAGCCTTGTATGGATTAAAGTAGGCTCCAAGGACATGGTTTCATAGAATTAATAACTACTTGCTAAAAAAAGAATATTCATCTTTTATATTTGAATCTACCTTGTACTGCAAGCATGACAACAAGGACATTATCATTATCTCATTATATGTAAATGACCTTGTGTTCATAGCGAGAAATAATAAGCTAATAAAAGAATTCAACCTTGACATGAAGAGTGAATTTGAAATGAAAAATTTAGAAGAAATGATGTACTTCTTTGCAATACAAGTTTATCAAGACAAAGAGGGAGTTAAAATTTATCAAATCCAATATGTTTTTTCCATTTTGGACAAGTACAAAATCAAGAAAGAAATAGTCAAAATAACTCCTCTACCTCAGAATCCAAAACTTAAAAATAAGGAAACACAACTCTTGTAGATGTAACTTAATATATGAGCATAATTGGAGCACTAAAATTCCTTCATCATACAAGACCATATCTTGAATTTTCCACCTCATATTTATCACAATTTATGCAAGAACCAAGGTAGAGCCACCAAAATGATTTCATGCATGCCTTAAAATATGTTAAAGGCACTCATATACATTAAGGGAAATGATCAAATTTATGTCTATTTATATGCTAATAAGGAAGGAAACCATAATGATAAAAAGTCAACATAAAAAACTATAATATTTGATAGAGAAAATATAATATATTGGAAATCAAAGGATAAAAATTCTATTACACTCTTAGCTTGTGAAGTTGAATTCTTAGTAATGGCTAAGTATATTTAACATATACTTTGGATCAATAAACTTATGAGAAACTTAGGATTCCAAGTCGACCTACTAATTAAATTATTTTTTGACAATAAAATAGCCATTTAACTATTCAATGAGCATGTGCATCACAGATAAATAAATAAAACACATAGACATAAAATACTATTTGATAAAGTAAGAAGTGAAGTAGGGAATCATAAACCCATTCATGTTGACATAAATGATTAGCTCATAGACATGCTAGCAAAATCTTGACTTTCATACATGATTGAACATCCCAACAAACTCATTAAAGTTTTGAATATCAAAAAATAAGAATTAACACTTGCATCTCACCCTAAAGGAGGGACTACTAACATTAGTGTGACATGCAATAAGACAAAAAAGATTCATAATAGACTTGAACATCACTTTGAAAGAAGATAAAATAAAAGAATCTATCTTTATTTTGTTATTTTTTAAATTGATGGATGGATGTACTATTTTTTAGTCCCAATTCATAAAATTTTAAGTTATTTTCTTGATGTCTTTAGTAGGGATTATCTCTTCAATGATTTCTAGTGATGAATCACCGTTGTTGTCTACCATGACGTCACGTATGCAACGTCGGGGCATATATCTTGGCCTATAAATATAGCGCATGGGTTCTATTTTTTCGCATAGTTTAGTTTTTAGGTTTCAAGAAAGGTAGCGAAACTCTTATTGTTTCTTTTCCTTAGAGTTAGAATATTTTCTGAGTGCTTGCAAAAGGGATCTAAAGTGTGTACGATTCTTTGTTCGAACACCGATGTACCTAAGCATAGCAGTGTGATGAGAATAAAATGAACTCTTTTGACAACCCTTGGAGCACTGAGAATAGCTTAATATTTTCTTTATTGTACTTTGCTTTGTTGATCTTTAGGTTAATGTATTTGAATTAAGTAATTTATTTCTAGTTGATTAATGAACATGAGCATGACCACTTCGAGCATTCATATAGTACTTGGAAACCTAGCAATGCTTAATGTTTGGTAGTCTAGCAATGCTATATGTGTTTAGGAAAGTGGAGTGGTTACTTGTGTTAGGCTAGCTAGGTAGTAGATAAGTTAGATCTTCAATTACTTTACCTTTTACTCTTGTTGTAGGTAATTACATCTATAAAACACAAAATGATAAAAATCATATACCTCAATTACACTTAAACCATACCTTGGAATTTCACAAGTGTAGTTGGGAAGATGACAAATGTTATCAATGCCCATTTCACTTCCTAGAAGAGCTAGTGTATGAGATAACTATAGGTCCATGAAATTCGACCAGATCGCGCGTAACACCTTAGCGGTTCATATGGTTGGGCGTAGGGGTATCTCATTACTCATCATTGGTGCCATTGTCGAGGACCTTTTTGTTGTTTTGTGCACTATCTAGGACTTAGTGAAAATTATTTAAATCATTGGAATGAACCTTAAAGTCATATCTTATTTCACAATTACTACAAGAAATTCTCCAAGCACATTGTGATTTTTATTCACTAACTGAAAATGTCTTATTCTCATAGGAGCACTTCTCCACCCAAGGCAAATAGAGTTAATCTACCAAAGCCTCAATAGTATCAAATTATATATACTCATCTTGATGAGTATGTGCTAAACTTCACCTTCATCTTACACTAGGATGAATAGCTATGGTTGTGTGACATGGAGGAAAACATTGTGTTGTCGCTTGATTGTGCTGCTCCTGCAATGCTCTATCAAATGCTTGCATAATGTGGTCTTCAAGACTACCATGGGGAGTACATTGTGGAAGATGTTGATGCCAGGGATTATCATCCCACCAAAGCACAACATTTGTGAGATTTACAACTAGAGCAGTGCTATGAATTTTTGAAGGGAAAAGGACTTAACGATTCTCCATTTTTGTTGTACCAACAAGCTAGTGGGGAACCCTTCTCTGGGGGTTTTCCATTCAATGAAGCTCCTCTCTTTGACTTTGGTGATGGAGGTCAAAATTAGAATCTACACTCCACAGTTCACAATCTTGATTCTAGTAATAAGGGATCCAATAACAATGAAGGGTTCAGAGGAGGAAATAAAGATAGAGATGTAGATAAGAAGCACGATCGTGATCATGGTCATGATCACTGAAGAGATGGTAGTAGGCACTATGATGGTGCTGATTCTCCTTCCTCTTCCCCTTCATCATCATCATCTTCTTCTAGCTCTGATCATGATCGTAGAAGGTGAGACAATGATGGAGGTGATCGAAATGAACGAAATGATTGATGGGACCAAAATAACCAAAGGCACAACACCATGAATGAAGGGGTAGTAAAGGGCATTGTAGGAACCATGATTAAAGCCTCGATGAGCCTCTATTTACTACCTGAAGTATGCTTAACATCATAGAGGCAGTTAGAATTCCAACAAGGCATGTAAAAGATAGTCGAATCAACTGATTAGACATGAATAATATTTCTTGATTTGAAGGAGGATATAAATTTGATCCATAGAATCATCTTCAAGCTTTCCAAGATGCATGCACCTTGCAGAACATAGAGAATAATGGCAGAAATTGAAGTTGTTCCCCAAGACACTTATCAAAGAAGCAGAAAACTAGTATTGGTCCTTAGAGCCAAAATCTATGAGATGATGGAGTACCATGGTTAAGTTATTCAATGATAAGTATCAAATGTACTCTAGAGTGTCCAACTTAAGGAAGCAAACTCAAGGGTGGAAACAAGGAACACACAAACCCTTGGATGTAGCCATTAGCTAATACTATGCCTTGATGCATAAATGCCCTAGCCATGGTTATTTTCAATTGGCTCAACTTTGCCACACTGTAGATGTGCTTTGTAATGAAACAAGGAAAACCCTTGGTGTCTATGCCCAAGGGAAATTTTAAGAACTAACTACCCATCAGGAATAAAGGTTAATAGAGTAGGTCATCAAAGAGGAGGACGAACTAAGGAAAAGAGAAAGTGTGGAGGAGTACAACAATGATCCTTCCATCTACAAGAGGGAGGTTCGATTATGTGATAGCGATGATGAGTTTGTAATTGATGAAGGGGTGCATAAGAAGGCCTTGTCACAACAACAATTTGAATTTGAACTCACAGACCAAGGTGCTTAGTTAAGGGACTTAATGGATAATGGATTTCATGCTATTTTCAAAATTGCTGAGGAGTCCAAAGAACAAAGTAGTAAGCATGAGCGCAGGAGGTGTAAGAAAGTTGAACATGCATATTACAAAGGTAGGGAAAGATTCTTGCAATAGAAGAGGTTGTGAATACTGAATTAGATGATGATTGTGGGTGTGAAATTTGCCAGTATAAACATCCTAAGGGATGTTGCCCCATTCTGTCACATCTACAGGAGTCTGGGGTGTATGCCTTACATCCAAAATTGACACAAAGGCAAACATCCATAAGGTTACCTTATCCTCAAGGTAATCTCAGGTAGTTCCACCAACAACAACTATATTATCCAAGTGGAGCTTCACCACAATCATATGAACAGTATCAACAATGGCAGCAACCATAATCATGGATGCTAGCATTGCCTAGGTAACAATATTCTTATCAATAGCCTAATCCATATGATTACCACATGCAGCAACCCGTGTCTCCACATGACTCCTCCAATCACGTTTCTAATTTTCAGCCTCACTATCACCCTTCAAATTATTATCAAGCTCATTCACCACATGAAAGAAGGGATACCACCTCTTATCCTTATCCTTTTCCTATGTCTACACATACTCCTCCTCTAGTTGCATAGCTATCGCCTACTCCACCAATGTAGGGTGAACTGCCTGCTCAACCACAACAATGTAATGCTACAAGGGCTAGTAATTTGCAATCCAATCATCAATTGGAGGGGTTGAATGCCCAATCAAAGAAAAGACCTTTCTTTTGATCCTGTAGCCCACCTAAGCCTTCGCTTACACCTATGGTTGACAACCTTGGTCTTGCCTCTTCCTACATATCAAATTCCTTCAGGTCTTCTTGAAATCAAAATCTTCCAAGGATCCATACCATAATGCTTACTTACACTGTGTCTAATTGGTTCCATGCAAAAAACCTTCCTAGGAAATTAGCCAATCCTGGAAGTCCTTTAATTTATTTGTAGATTATTGGGAACGAATTGTGCAAGGCTCTTCTTGATTTTGGTTTTGATGTTAATTTGATTTCTTATGAGATGTACACTACTTGAAACCTACCTCCTCTTAAGAAGAGCAACATAAGATTAGAATTGGAACACCAGTCCATCACTATTCCATTGGGACTAGTAGAAGACATTGTGACCACTATCTATGGGTGGTCTTATCCTACTAATTTCTTGGTAATCAAAGTGGAGAACTGTAAAGGATACTTCCCAATCATTATGAGAAGGGCATGGCTAAGCATTGTTGATGCAAGAATGGACATCAGAGATCTTTCCCTAGAGACATCTAAAGAAAATGCATTTGGAAAGATCGAGAAGAAGAGAGTTCCATGCATCATGTACAATAATAGAGGGTGTAATTTTGTGTAGAAACATTGGACCATAAAGCAAGCATCTATCTTTGCATGCAAGTAGTATGTGGCAGAAGTAGCAATTCAAAGATGTTTGTATGCAACAACAACAAAACAAGAGAAAACCCAGTGGCTAACCATTGTTTCAGAAAGTAGCACATTCTACATGGAACCAACTGAGAGCTTGACATGTGCATATGTTATAGGCATTGATGGAGTAGAGTAGGTTCATCACCAACTCTTTGATGACACAATTGATGATATCCATTGGGGAGAGTTGGAAATTCTTGATAAATTTAAGCAAGAGCCCCTTGAACTAAAAACATTACTAGCTGGAATGGAATATGTGTTTTTGAAAAATAAGAAGTGGATCATAATCAATGCAAATTTTGCTCCAGAGTAGAAAAAAATGCTATTGAAAGTAGTTGAAAGATGGTTAGCAGATTTTTCTTAGTCATATCCTAAACTCACAGGGATTGATCCTAGGATATGCTAGCATCGCATTTACATGGACTTGACCATGAAGCCAAAATGATAGCCACAAAGGTGGTTGAACACTAAATTGAAGCAAATTGTCAAGGAGGAAAGCAAGTAACTCCTCAAGGTAGGGTTTATCTATCCCATTGTAGAAGAAAGGTGGCAAGTGGTAGGTTTGTATTGATTTTAGGCTATTGAATATGGTAACATTCAAGGATCACTTTTCATTGCCATTTCTTGACTAGATGCTTGACACAATATCTGGGCATTGCTATTACAAGTTTCTAGATGGTTATAGTGGCTATAACCAAATTCAAATTGCACTAGAAGATTAAGCAAAGACAACATTCATTAGTCCCTGGGGGACTTTTGCAATCGCAATATGCTAATTGGTCTATGCAATGCTCCAACCACATTCCAATGCCTGGTCCTAAGCATTTTTCAACAGTAGATCAGTAGTGGAAGTCTTCATGGATGACTTCTTCACCTATGGAGCTACATTTGAGAAAGCCCTAGACTACCTTGAGTAAGTGCTAAAATGGTGTGTTGAAACCCACTTGTAATTTAATTAGTAGAAAAGTCACATCATGGTTTAGGAGGGAATTATATTGGGGCAAAAAATCTCTCAAGTAAGAATTGAGGTAGACCTTAAGAAAATAAGGATCATCCAAGGAATAACCCGCTAGCTAGAAATAATTAAAGATGTTTAGTCATTCCTTGGACATACTGGCTACTATCGATGATACATTGAGAATTTCTCTAAGATTGCAAAACCGTTGGTGGAGTTAACAAAGAAAGATGCTCCCTTCATCTAGACCACAAAATATGAGAAAGCTTTCCAGTAATTGAAAGAAAAGCTTGTAGAAACTCTAATCCTACAAGCACCTAACTAGTTCAGGCCATTCATATCATGATGAATGCATTGAATTATGCCTTGGGAGCTATGTTGACATAGGTAGATGACAAGAAATGTCCATATTATATCCATTGCACTAGCTAAAGCATTGTGGGTGCATAACTAAACTACACCACTATAGAAAAAGAATTAATGGTGATGGTGTTTGCTCTAGAGAAGTTCAGGCATTATGTGCTTGGATATAAGGTGTTTGTGCACATAGACCATAGTGCCATCCACTTCCTAATGAACAAGCCAATGATGAGCCCCCATGTTATATGGTGGTTGGTGATCTTGTAGAAAGTCGATCTTACAATGGTAGATTGAAAAGGAACTGAGAATGTGATCACTGATCACTTGTCTCGATTGTGATGGGGCGACAAAGAGTAAGAGAGTCCATTGTCTAATACATTTCCTGATGAACTCTTCTTTGCTAGGGCTATAACTAAACAAATGCCCAATGAACCAAAATGTTATGATAATGTTCTTACCTATTTTCTCACTCAGGAGATGCCACAAAGGTTGGAACACTAGAAGAAATAGTAATTTCTTCACCAAGTAAAGTACTTCATGGAGATCAACGGACACTTCTACAAGGTGTGTGTAGATGGCTTGGTTCATTGGTGTGTCCTTGATGTTGATCAACTACACATTCTCCAAGATGCTCATGAAGGTCCTTGTGGAGGACATTATGCTAGGAGATGCATGACCATTAAAATCCTGATGGTAGGGTAGTATTGGCCAACACTCTTTAGGGATGCTCACCATTACATTTTCTCTTGTGAACAATGCCAATGAGATGGTGGAATGACTACTCAAATGGAGGGACCTTAACAATGGATTCAACCATTGGAACCATTTGATATTTAGTGCATTGATTTCATGGGTTCCATCATGCCCATGTCAAATGGAAAGGCATACATCATAGTCTCCATTGACTATTGTACGAAATGGGCAGAAGTAGCAACCATCATTGACTGTACATCTTCAAATATTGCTTAGTTTGTACAAAAAAATGTTGTAAATAGGTTTGGTGTGTCACATGCATTAATTTCTAACAATGGAACTCATTTTATAGGCACTAACTTTTGGAAGCTTATGCAATGCTTAGGGGTTGAACATAAACTCATAACACCTTACCATCCCCAAGCTAATGGTCAAGCTGAGGTTACCAATATGAAAATCACAAGGATACTAATAGGAACTACTAGCAAGTATAGGAAGAACTAGAGCACAAAACTCAATGATTCCCTTTGGACCTACCACTCATGTAGACTACTTTTCATATGAGCTTGTGTACAAAAAATTACCAACACTTCCCATTCAATCTGAGCTCCATACACTTTCAATAGCTTGTGAATTTGACCTTAACTTAAGTCTAGCTTAGAAAGAAAGACTAATGAATCTCAACTTGCTAGACGAAAACTAATTAGTAGAACGAACTAAGTTCCAAACGTTGTGAGAAGGACCTTACATTATGTACAAGACTTTTTCTTCTGGGGCGATGATGATCTATAAACCTAAAAGCCCAAATAAGAAACAACTAGTTAGCATCCAACAAATTAAACCTTTCCATGAGAATATGCTAGCTAACATAACAAGCACCTCATTTGATGGACAACCATGCTTGATGTTTTGAGCCTCCTCCTTTTAACTTAGTCGTGGGGGAGATGGCCACTCATGCCAACTATACAAAGTGACTTCTCAATTTTTTCAAACTTTTTTGTTTTACAACTTTTTGTTTTACACATTCTTTATTTTACATCTTTTGTTTTATGTTATTAATCTTTTCTAATTTTTTTACACCATAATTAGTACATTGATACTTCTTAAATATTTTACATGTTCTATTATATTTTTTTTATTTGGTGTGATTTTCTAACTTTTTGTTAATAAGTGCTAGGTACATTGGTAATGTGTTACTTGATAGTGGTATGTATTATTTTATTTGATTGTTGATGTCTAGTTTCTAGCTTTGAATTTTGTTATGGATAATTAGGACATGGTTTCTTTTCATGTAACAAGTAATGAGTTCACAACATCCACCTGTAACGATGAAAAACGTCAGTCGCTGGAAAATACCGAACAAAAATCCGTGCACACAGTCTTAACCACGGATCCATGCGAGGGCCGTGCTGGAGAAAATGAATCCGCGGTGCCTTGAACGATCTTGTCGATTAGACAGGGACGTACTCAATCAGTAAATTGACGAATATTGCGATAATGTGCATATTATATAGATGCTCCACAAAACAAATTAATTCGATGAATCATGAAAGGAGTAGAAAATGATGTAAATAGATTGAAACAACGACAACGTCAACGCGACAAGGAGGATCAGATTTAAGAAAGATGCGCAATTCCAAGATCTATGTTTTGACCCGAAAACTAAGTATATTGTATACAAAGTTGCAATGGCAAACTCCACTTATCTTGTGTGGAGCATACACAAAATAACAAGAAAATTGTTCAACAAGCAGTACAGAATGAAGCTCGGTCTACCTCGTAAGCTAAGGATGGGATGCAAGGAAGGTCAAGTCTGGATGTCTATCGATCAACCGTTTCTGATCAATAGATCTTGCCAACCGCACTAGACGATCTCTCGATCTCTGATCTGCTTCCTTTGCTTTAGGTAGTATCTGCTCAAAACTACCAATGATCGCCAATGGAGAGAAGTGTATCTTCACCAAAGAACTGATCGCTCCTGCTGCCAATGCTCAAAAATGTCTTTTGTCTCTGCTAAAAGGTGATGCCCCCAAAGAAAAGCTCAAGATGAAGATCTAGATCAAGGTTCTGATCCCTTCTTTCTTCACCAACTGAGGTATTTATAAGTTTGACAACATGTGTAGAAGGCACGACCTCGATGACACGTGTCTCAAACTTTCAGAATGTTGTTGACTTGTCAACCTTTGTGTTGAAACTGGTCATGTCGCATCATATTTCTTGGGAAGGAGGGCAAAGTACGCTGTCAACCACTTCCGCTGAAGTCGCTTCATGATTACGCACAATACACTCATCAGAGAATCGTGCGTGTGGACAGCAGGTGCGTGTCTGGTATTGTCTTAGCTGGCCTTAAGCTGTATTATGCTCGTTTACGCTGCGTAGAGTGGCAGAGCGTAATAGAGCATAGAAGTAGTTAACTCTTGCTGTTTTACACTCATTTACATCGCAGGGCATAATAGAGTGTCAAACATGGTCAACTTTACAATAAGTTATGCTTGTTTACGCTGCATAGCGTAATAAGCGTAAAGCGACCAATCTGCAAAAAAAAGAAGAAATCAATCTGCCGTGCTTCTTTGGACTCTGACTTTGACTTCCTCGAAGCCCATTACGTTGCGCTGCATAATGGAGCGTAAACTCAGCCCTGAACAAAAGACTTAGCAGGATATATGACAAGTCGCATATCACGCTGCTTAGGCTTTAAACTTTGTCAAATTCGCTGAAATAAGTTACTTTCTGATATCAGGCTATGTTAAGCTGAGTTATGTTGACCGACACTATGCTATGTTGCGTAATGTAGCATAAAAAGAGAAAACAAAGTAAGGCTAAAATTTGCAAGAAACTTTGTGACTTGATGCTGCGCGCCTCTTTGCCTTGTTCTATCTTCTGGATTTTTGCTGCAAACTTTCACCTGAATCGTGAATCTTCGCCTTAGGCCGATTCGCAATTGTTGCCAGTTTAGCGTCGTAGCAGATGATTATTGCCATGCCTGATGTTAACACTGGATATGCAGCTAGATGTAATACCGCTTCAGATATATATGGTTCACAAGATTTGGTAACTCGTTGCCGTTGATATCTGCTAGCTTGAAGGCACCGTTGCCATACACATCAGCTACCCAGAAAGGACCCTCCCAGTTTGCAGAGAACTTGCCTACTAGTTCGCAAACGACGTTGAGAACCAAATCTCCCTTCTTGATTGGACGTTGTTGAAGATTATGACGATGCTTCTACCTCTGTTTATCTTGATAATTTTCGATGGTATTAAGCGTCTGTATTTGCTTCTCCTCTATTGAATCCAAATCCATGATCCGAGACTCGGTGTGTTGAGCATCATTTATAATCATGGAGAGGAGCATCCATAGAGAAGGAACTTGTAATTCTAGGGGCAGCACCACCTCAGATCCATAGACTAGGCTATAGGGTGTACTGTCTGTAGTTGTCCTACATGTAGTACGATACGTCCATAGCACATAGAGGATCTTTTCATGCCACCGTCTTTTGTTGCTATTGAGCATTTTCTTGAGTAGGTTGATAATAACTTTATTTGTTGCTTTAACTTGACCATTCGCTTGTGGGTAATAAGGCGAGGAAAAAGATTGTTTAATACCGAGGCTATCACAAAAGGATTTGGTTTCTAGACTGCTAAACTGTGGCCCATTGTCGGTCACAATAGTTATCGGGAGACCAAATCTAGTTACAATGTTGTCTAGAATGAAATGACAGATCTGTTGAGACGTGAATTTTCGCAAATGGATGGCTTCCATCCACTTTGTGAAATACCTAGTAGTGGTGATTATGAAGCTATGAACTGCGGAAGATTTCGGTGTGATAGGCCCTATAATGTCTAGTCCCCATCGTTGAAAGGGCCATGTTATCTGAGTCGTGTGTAGTTCTGTAGGAAACACATGTATAAGGTTTGCGTAACGCTGATACGTGTCGCACGTTTTAACCTTTGTAAGACAATATTTTCCATGTACGACCAATAATACCCTAAGCGACAGATTTTAGAGGCCATGGCTCGTGGTGCTACGTGTCCTCCACATAATCCCTCATGTACCTTGCCAACTATACGTTGTGCTTGGTCTTTGTTAATGCAAATAAGCAGTACTCCATCGAAAGAGTGTCTACAAAGGGTACTATCTCCTATGATGACGTACTGCCTAGCTCACTTGCGGATTGCATTTTTTACGCGCGTGTTAGCTCGTGTAGTGGTTCGCCATGCAAGAAGTAAGTTTTAATGTTGTCATACCACTCTGGCATTCTATCCTTGAGCAGTGAAAATATTTGAGCCGCTTGAATGATAGGACCTGTACAATTTGTTATTAAGGTGGAACAAGTGTCGAACAGGTGTGACGACACGTTTAAAGTTAATGTAGCTAGTGCATCAGCTAGCGTGTTGTCGTTTCGAGGCACGTGTTGGGCATCGATTGTTGTGAATTGCTTCAGAAGATCTTTAGCCATGTCGTAGTAGGGCTGTAAATGTGCAGCCTTGTAGGCGTAGACTCCTGTGATTTGATTTATAACAAGCATTGAATCACCCCTAATTGCCAGGTGTTGAACATCAAGCTCTCTGGCCGTTAATAATCCCCTGAGGAGCCCCTCATACTCTGCTACGTTGTTCGTACAGGGGAAGGTCAAGCGGTAAGCGTGAAGACACACATCCTCAGGTGAAAGCGAAATGACTGTGGCGGCACTGCCGCCTCTAGCAGTTGAAGCTCCATCAAAGTATAACGTTGCTTCAAGGCCTGTTAAAACAGGGCTTAAACTATGTACATGCTCATCTGGAAATTCAGGTTCTATGGTTGCCTGACTATCAATAGGCAATGTTATTAGTTGGTCAGCTATCGCTTGGCCTTTCGTAGAAGATTGACCAATGTAATGCAGATCGAATGCTGCTGTGATAGCTTTCTAACGAGCTATTTTACTACTTTTGTACAAATTATGCGTAATGGCCCTAAGGATGTTATTTTTGCAGATTATGTTGACCTGGCTACGGAAGAGATAGTGTCTACACTTTTTGAGCGTAAACACTAATGCTAAGTAATTACGCTCTACTTAGTTATACCTCATTTCATATGCACGTAGAGCATGACTCAAGTAGTAGATGGGTACTTCTGACCCATTATCCCTCTTTTGACAGAGTAATGTAGCTAAGGCTACGTCTGATGTTGCGAGGTAAATGTAAAACGATTGATCCCTTTGTGGTGGGAATACTATTGGCAAGCGTTGAAGTATTTGCTTCAAGCTGTCAAACGCATGCTGACAATCATCTGTCCATTCGAAATTAATCCCCTTTTTAAGAAAATGCTGTATAGGGTGTAATTTATCGGTTAATCTCGAGATGAACCGCTTGATAAACTGCAACCTCCCTTGCAATCCGTGTAATTGCTTGAGATTTTTAGGGGGTGTCAATTCAAAAAAGGCTTTGACTTTGTCAGGGTCTACTCGTATACCAGTTTTCGATACCACAAACCCCAGCATGCATTCGGTTTTGACTCCGAACACGTACTTCTTTGGGTTTGGCCGGAGATCGTACTTAGAGCATCTTTTAAGGACTAACTCCAGATCCTCTGAATGATCTTCTGACTTTATAGACTTAACAGCTATATCGTCAACATAATCATTCAGTCTCCCCAGGAGGTAATTGCTAGAGATATATGTCATAGCTCGTTGATATGTGGCTCCGACATTTTTTAAACTGAAAGGAATCATGGTGTAACAAAAGGTTCCCCAGGGTGTCATAAAGGTAGTTGTCAGCTGGTGTTCTGGGTTGATGCGTATTTGATTATAGCATGAGAAGCCATCCATGAAGGATAAAAGCACATGCCCAACGGTTGTATCCACCAATTTGTCAATACTCGGTAGCGGGAAATTATCCTTGATTGTAGCTTTGTTCAAGTCTCGGAAGTTCATGCAGATGCGTATCCCTTTGATCTTTTTAGGAACAACTACAATGTTGGATACCCAGTCTGAGTAATCAACCGCGCGAATAAAACCAGCCTGGTACAGTTTAGTGATCTCATCACGTACTACTAGCGCGACTTCTGGCTTAATTTTTCGTGCTTTATGTCTAACTGCTTTGATATGGGGATCTAGAATTATGTTGTGTTGTATTAACCTTGGATCTAGTCCTAACATATCCTCATATGACCATGCAAACACTGTGATGTTGTTTTGGAGGACCTGTTTTATGTTGTCATGTGCCTTTTGGTCTAGTAAAGAACTAACCTTAAGAGTTTTAGTCTCACCTCTATGCGTAACCACAGAGACCTCGTTAAGGGGGTCTTTGGTT
>MNCI01014193.1:161177-176109 GCA_015680685.1 Gnetum montanum
TAGGAGGAGTAGGGGGTTGGGCCGAGAGAGAAGTGCCAGGCAATGGGAATGGAGCAATGGCTTGGCTGACAAGTGGTGCTACGGGGACTGTCCCCACAGACGGAGCAGCCTATGGAAGCCACCACCCACCGGGTTGAGTAGAGAAATTGGCTGTCGCCGGCTGTGTAGGATGGAAATTATAAGGGTATTGGTATTATGTGCTTATCTGCGAGACATGCATGGTGGATGCAGCTAAGGGTTGTACACTATATAACGTAGACTGATTATGTTGTGCAACAGGCATGATCCACTGACCAGCCGTGGGTTGTTGAATGGATCGCTGTGATTGAATAGTAGTTGCGATCTGTTGCCTTGCAAGGGGCTGCAATGCTAAGGTTTGCACCAGATTTTGCACCAGGCGGGTTATAGGCGTGGTATGAGGTTGCACTTGGGGGATGAAATGGGGTGCGGTGGACGTAGGTACCACTGATGGAATACTGATTATGCGTGGCGATGAGACTGCCCCCATGTTATTTTGAGATGGTATTTGCACTTGCAAGACTGATGATTGTGTAGTGGCCTACGGGATGACAGGAATATGGGTTTGGGTGGTCATGACTGAGTTGAGATGGGCGACTTCTCCGGTGAAGAGAAATAGGGGATTTATGTATGTATGGGGGCTGAGGGTATGGTATGAATCCGCATGCTCAGATTGGGCTACGAATTCATCTTCCTCTTCCTCCTCGTTTTGCTGTTCTAGAATGGACCGTGTAGTCTGACTCCTAGCCATAACCAGTTGGGTCAGGAGTTCATGATAATGTTCGGTCAAGGGGATAATGTCATACGAGGTAGGGGTGAAATCTTGGCCCCCTCTGTGGATCAACTCATAATTTTGTTTTGCCTCAATCTCGGCTCGACTAAGAGCAAGCTTTGCCTAGATCTTGACACAGAGGAAATTATACTCTTCAGGAGTCATGATGGTGAATATAGGATCCTTGCCCTGTAATCTCAACGAACGGTGCTACGGTCCCTGGGGCCCTATTGCACCAGAAGCTGATCCGGTGGTGGTGATGGGATTGACGGATGTGGCACCCGAGTCGGTGGTGATCATAGCGACAGTGGTTGCATATGCAAAATCCATTTCTCAGATAGGTTAATGACAAAAAATGATAGGATTTAAAAGGTGATGACCAAACAGAATTATAATTAGGCTTTCTACCCTGTAGGATTCCAAAGGAATCATTATTGTGACCGATCTACACCACACGATTTTTCGCAAACTTCCCTAGAGGTATTACGTTTACATTTTTTATAGACGTGGGTATGGATCGCTTACAGGGCTACCCGTAAAATACGGATCGAAGCTTTATCAGCCCTCCTTCTAGCGCCAGAAAATTGTAACGACAGAAAACGTTGGTCGCTGGAAAATACCGAACGAAAATCCGTGTACACAATCTTAACCATGGATTCGTGTGAGGGCCGTGCTAGAGAACACGAATCCGTGGTGTCCTAAACAGTATTGTTGATCAGACAGGGACTTACTCAATCAGTAAATTGATGAATATTGCGATAATGTGCATATTATATAGATGCTCCATGAAACAAATTAATTTGATGAATCGTGAAAGGAGTAGAAAATGATGTGAATAGATTGAAACAACGACAACGTCAACGCGACAAGGAGGATTGGATTTAAGAAAGATGCGCAATTCCAAGATCTATGTTTTGACCTGAAAACTGAGTATATTGTATACAAAGTTGCAATGGAAAACTCCACTTATCTTGTGCGGAGCATACACAAAATAACAAGAAAACTGTTCAACAAGGAGTACAGAATGAAGCTCGGTCTACCTCATAAGCCAAGGATGGGATGCAAGGAAGGTCAAGCCTGGATGTCTATCGATCGAATGTTTCTGATCAATAGATCTTGCCAACCACACCAGACGATCTCTCGATCTCTGATCTGCTTCCTTTGCTTTAGGTAGTCTCTGCTCAAAACTGCCAATGATTGCCAATGGAGAGAACTGTATCTTTGCCAAAGAACTGATCGCTCCTGCCACCAATGCTCAAAAATGTCTTTTGTCTCTGCTAAAAGGTGATGCCCCCAAAGAAAAGCTCAATATGAAGATCTAGATCAAGGTTCTTATCCCTTCTTTCTTCACCAACTGAGGTATTTATAAGTTCGACAACATGTGTAGAAGGCACGGCCTTGATGACATGTGTCTCAAACTTTCAGAATGTTGTTGACTTGTCAAACTTTGTGTTGAAATTGGTCATGTCGCATCACATTTCTTGGGAAAGAGGGCAAAGTACGCTGTCAACCACTTCTGCTGAAGCTGCTTCATGATTATGCACAATACGCTCATCAGTGTATTGTGTGTGTGGACAGCAGGTGCATGTCTGGTATTGTCTTAGCTGGCCTTAAGCTGTATTACGCTTGTTTACACTGCGTAGCGTGGTAGAGTGTAATAGAGCATAGAAGTAGTTAACTCCCGCTGTTTTACGCTCATTTACGTCACAGAGCGTAATAGAGCATCAAACATGGTCAACTTTATAATAAGTTACACTTGTTTACACTGCGTAGCGTAATAAGTGTAAAGTGACCAATCTGCAAAAAGAAGAAGAAATCAATCTGCCGTGCTTCTTTGGACTCTGACTTTGACTTCCTCGAAGCCCATTACGCTACGCCGCGTAACGGAGCATAAACACAGCCCTGAACAAAAGACTTAGCAGGATAAACGACAAGTCACATATCACACTGCTTAGGCTTTAAACTTTGTCGAATTCGCTGAAATAAGTTACTTTCTGATATCGGGCTATGTTAAGCCGAGTTACGCTGAGTGACACTACGCTATGTTGCGTAATGTAGTGTAAAGAGAGAAAACAAAGTAAGGCTGAAATTTGCAAGAAAATTTGTGACTTGATGCTGCGCGCCTCTTTGCCTTGTTCTATCTTCTGGATTTTTGTCGCAAACTTTCGCCCGAATCGTGAATCTTTACCTTAGGTCGATTCACAATTTCCACGGTGTTTCACCACCCATCCACAAACTCTATGGTTTTCTTTGTTTTGGAAATGTGCAATCCCTTTTTCATTAATAAAACTTTAATAAATTTGTGACTCTGGTAGTTTCTGGAATCAGGAAGGATTCAAAGGTTTGAATAAGGTGTGGCTTCAAGGGGATTTGGTATTCTTTTTGCTTTTTTATTTACCTAGGTGCATGTGTGTTTTCATGAATTTCTTACCATTTTGTACCATTGAATAAAAGGAAGTTGCATACATCCTTGCATGGTTTGGTTCTCATCAAGAAAAGAAAAAAAAGAAGAGGCTTCAGCACACCCCTTGGACAAAATAAATGCATGTGTCTTTGCATGGTGTGGTTCCCATTTCAAAATAATAATAATAATAATAATGGGTATTCAAAGAGATTACTTAGACTAAATAAATGGGCTATAAGCACTGGTTATGGGACTCATCTCCTCTAACTAAGGTCCTTCCTCACTTCCTACTTCTTCTCTAATTTAGAATAGTGGTTGTTCTGTGGGAGCACTCTTGTGTCTCAGGGGATGAATTTGTCTTAGAATGTCGATGCAAAGTCACTAAACGTGGGTCTGGAATAAGGATGGATTCTATTAAGTCATTTAACCACAAAATCCACAAGGGACTTCATGTGACTGTAATTAGAAACTCCATTCCACTCTCTCTCACATCCATCTATGCTCCATGTCTCACCTCATTGCTGGTTTCATGTCTTGGTTTGATGTGTTGGAATTCTTAGTTAGTTTCTTTTGGGTTTTTGTAATTAAGCTTTTGTAATCATTAATCATCCACAGAGCCCATGGACTCTTTGGTTTGAAGTTATACAAGGGCAGAAAGGCATGTGCCTACTTTGAGGAGGACCCACTTGCATATCTTTTGGTTGGACTAGTTAAGTTCTTTACCCTTAGACACTCTTACAATCAAATCTTTTTTGTTTACCCCATCAATGACATCTAGTTGTACACATCTTCACAATAGTTTTCAATGAATTCTTCTTTTCATTGTTGTGAATTCTTATACCCTCTTCAAATATTTCCTTCTATTGAATTTTTTTGATTTAATGGATTGCTTAATTTAATTAACCCTATCTGTCAACCTTCCCGCTAACACTACTCAAGGAACTAATTAACCACAATCACAACCTAGCTGAGTGTAACCATTGATGAGATAAGGCATTTAACAGTTATGTGTTACACATTGCTTACTAATTCATGATTTTGTTATGATTGTAGTGGGAAGCATGGGCTAGAAGTGAGACTATCTTCACTAAGGATAACATAGCAATACCACACAATGAGGACCATTCATGATTGAAGGATCTCTTTTCTCTCTTTCATTCTCCTATTGCCAAGAGGTGTTGGATGTTAGTGATATCTAGTATGTTCACTTCTCTTTTCATGAACATCCCATTTTGTAAAGATTGTAATTCCATACACTTGGGCACTTAGAGTCTATATGTCTGTTTTATCTAAGTTAGTTTGTAATGTCAATCAATAATCCCATACCTACCATATATGTTATGTTCTAAAGAACTTGTTCCTTCTCTTCTTCACTTGAGGACGAGTTTTCATTCAGTCGTAGGGGTATGATGAATCACCATTGTTGTCTACCGCAATGTTGGGTACATGATGTCAGGGCATATATTTTGGTCTATAAATATAGTGCTTGGGTTCTAATTTTTGGCAAAGTTTATTTTTTAGTTTTCAAGCAAGGCAACGAAGCTCTTAACATTTCTTTTCCTCAAAGTTAGAATATTTTCTGAGTGCCCATAGAAGGGGTCTAAAGTGTATACAGTTTTTTGTTCAAGCACTGATGTACCTGAGCATAGTAGTATGATGGAAATAAAATGAACTCTTTTGACAACCCTTGCAGCACTGAGAATAGCTTAATATTTTCTTTATTGCACTTTGCTTTATTACTCTTTACTTGAATGTATTTGAATTAAGCAATTTATTTCTAGTTGATTAATGAACATGAGCATGATCATTTCAAGCATTCATATAGTACTTGGAAACCCAGCAATGCTTAACGTTTTGTAGCCCAGCAGTGCTATATGTGTTCAGAATGTGTCTAGGAAAGGGGGGAAGTTACTTGTGTTAGGCTAGCTAGGTAGTAGATGAGTTAGATCTTCAATTACTTTACATTTTACTCTTGTTGTAGGCGATTACATCTATAAAACATAAAACAATAAAAATCATATACCTCAATTACACTTAAACCTTACCCTTGAATTTCACAAGTGTAGTTGGAAAGACAATGAATGTTCTTAATGCGCATTTCACTTCCTAGAAGAGTTAGTTGTATGAGATAACTATAGGTCCATGGAATTGAACTAAATCACACATAATGCCTTAGTGATTCATATGGTTGGATGTAGGGGTACCTTGCCGCTCATCACCTAGCATGGACCCATTATTTTTTTATAAATTCAAAGGCCATAAGATGATGTAACACTTTGGTTTTTAAGATAATAAAATGGCTACATGAATTTTTTACTTTCAATCTCTAGAATTTTTTCATTTCTTCCATAACTTTTCACATTCCATTAGTTTCCATCAAATATACCTTATTTCACAAAAATCTTTGCAACTTTCTCATGTCCATATGAACTTCAGTTTGTACAACAACTACCATAATTCTTTATTCCATCACTTTTTATGATAGTTCATCATCAATTCATAAGTTCTCATCAACAAGACAACAGTTGAGCAGTCATTACTAAGTTCCTTAACATTTGCGATGAATCAAGTCTTTTTCAACAAATCTCAAAGTTCCATATTGAAGAGCATTTCAAGGTGAATCTACATATATAAAGTTCATCAAATTTCAACTTGTAAATCTCAAGATATTTACAATAATTAATTTTTCCATGACTCATGGTTTGGTCATGGTATTTTTGATTTTTAGACCATGATTTTACCATAATTTTTCATATCATAGACATCATTTTTCTTAGACCACAACATGTTATTCACTCATGGTAAAGCACCATGACTTGTGGTTGTTTCATGGTCAATCAAAAATATCAACCAAAACTTATGTTTACTTCATGGTTTAAAATTCAGATAAGAAAAATTCACCACAACTCATGGTGATCTCATGGTATAATTACCATGACTCATGGTAAACATTTGTATAAGGAAAATTCATCATACATTGTGATGATGTTATAAAGTACTAATCATGACTTGTGGTAAGATCATGACATCCGCCTAAAATATTTATCTATATTTCCAATAACACCATGACTCATATTGTAATACCATAACTTGTGGTATCACAGATCATGAATTGTGATCAAGTAGTGGTTTACAAAAATAAAGAATTTTGAAAAAAATAGAATAACTAGTTAAAAATTATCATTCTTTAATCCAACACTTACCACATGATGTTGTAGGTCTCTAGTACTTTGAAGGATGATAAAAGCCTAAGGAAGCATGGATTGTAAAACCACTTGGAGAAATAGGTTATTATACACAATACCTAAAAGTATCAAGTTTCCTATAGGGATACTACTACTTGGGTGGTGGCATCTCTCATGACTATGTGATAGGGATCCTATTAGTTTTGGGATAATGAAATTATAACATATGGAATGTAGTGTGATTTGGTCATAAGCTTTGAAGATGATGTTGAGTGAATTGCCAGGAACACTCATGCATATCATTACATTCAATAAATATAGTAGATATTATAATACATATGATGCATTTATAACACATGTTTCCACAATGAGGGATAGAGAGAGAATATTTCAATGAGGCATGTTGGTAGAACCAAAGGATATTTGAATGAGGCCAGAATCATCCTACAAAGCTTAGAATCATGCACATAATATTAAAGTTTGACATAGTAGGTAAGGATACATCATAGGAGACTAAGAAACTCAAACAAATATGCTAGACTACAAACATAGGGCATAATAAACACTTTTCAAATCTAGGGCTTATAATTAATACACAAATTATCACTAGATGCCTCATCATATCCCCATGACTAAGTACAACTATTTCCATAGCTTTAAAACTAAAGACACAAAAACAAGAACTAGACAATAACAAGATTAATGTGGAGGAATTACAAATGTAGAATATAGATCATGACTATGTAATAATAGAAGCCACCTCACCAAGAAGTGCTAGGGAGTGTTGGTAGAGAAGAAAATTCCCCTCACATGCCTGCATGGAATAGGAAGAAGCTAGAAGGTAGGTCTTTTCCACACATTATTTACATCTACATCTTCTTCCATGTCATCCATCTTAAAATCATCTCTGGATATCTCTTTTGAGGGAGGTGTTTCACATGAAAGTGTTGAATTTGATGATTGATGTTGTTTTTCTTATTCTTCCAGGGTTGGTGGTTCTCTTACCTAAACATGATGAGCTATGAAAATGCTAGAAAACAAATGAGATCGCAAGGCATTATACTACCATTGCAAAAAATAACCATAGGAACAATGATAAGTATAATACTCAAGGGCACAAGAGAAACATAATCATAATTTATGAGAAGCAGGTAGTTCCTATGTCCAACCATATGAATCATAAGCATTCACACTCAATCCAATCAAATTCCATGGATTTATTTACCTAAGTGGCCAATATTCCTAAATGGTGAATTATGTAGTTGTAAGTTTTCTTCATAATCCACACTTTTGTTAACCTATACATATGGTCAAGTGTGGTTAAGGCATAAGATATTTTTTTATAATTTTTATTATTTTTCTCCTATTTGCTAAATGATTAAGTGAATAAATATTTAATGATTTAAATTAGCTAACCAATTAACTACTTGACTATCTAACTAGCCTAAGGTAGAGTATCCATTCCCACTTGCTGTACACATCTTGACCCTAGATTAATGTTGCTAAGTTTCCAAGTATATACTACTGGGTGTAGTAAGTATCCACTGCTAGGATTACCAAGCATTAATATATTATTCTTAAAGTGGTTGTAGTCACATGCTTATGAACAATAACATGAGTTACTTAAGAATAAGAATATAAATTGCATATAAAGTAAATTGTAGAAAAGTAGAATTATGCTATTCTAAGTACTGTAATGGATAGAGGAAATCTTGATTTTATTGCTGTATATGCAAATGTGTCTAGGTAGATATGTACTAGAATAAAATGCTATACAATATTTTCAATCCATACTACGGGCACTTAGAGGAAAAATATTCTAACTTTCAAAAAAGAAAACTGTAAGAATTTAGCTAAGGCTATAACCAAAAGGCATCATAAATGTTAGGGGTATGTGTATTTATATAGGCAGCAACTACTTTAGTGTCGATGTATCAATGTTAATGCATCATGACATGCATTGATGGGGATACATCAATGAGTTTGTGTCAATGAGCATGCATCGATATAACCTATCTTATTGATAGTTCATCATACCCTGACACCTAATTAAATACTTATCCTTGAGTGAAAAAAACTAGGATAGAGGTCTTTACAAGATTTGGGGAAGTATGGAACTTTATTGATAGGCAAGCTAACTAACTAACTCTAAGTGCCTTGTGGATGCTTAGTTCCTCTATGTAGAGAATAATAGTGTTGTGTCATTGTCTAGTTAACTAATGATCCTTATGACCTCATTTAGATGGCTCATGGATGAATGGTAAACAAATGACTCCCCACCACTTGCAAATCCTTGCTATTATTGCAATTGCTGCTCTTCAAGTTTCCTAAGTCATTTTGTAGCTACAAGCATCTTTGATGTGGTTTATGGGGTTGTAGGTGGTGGTGGTGGTGGTGGTGGGCACTCCTCTTCTTGTAGCTTTGTTGCTACCTTATCCTTCATCATATTCTATCATGATGTAGTAGGAGAACGATGGATCACATTATTTAAGTAGCAATTTTTCCCCTTCCTTTTGCATAATTTATGGATTTAGCATGTGAAGGGGAGTGTCTTACTATCCTTCTCGTTTTCCTTGAATAATTTCTTAATCTTTCGGAAGATGAGTTGGGGCAGGTAGATAGGGAATTTCCTGATTAGAGCTACACATGCCTTGGTGGAGAAGGCTATCATCTTGCCCTTGTCATTAGATTTAGGTAAGAGGTTACAATCTTGAAGTAAGTTCACTCTACCTTTGTTAGGACATTGTACTTCTTACGATCCACTCTATAGCATTGCTACACCCATTTCTTTTTTACCTTTAGGTCTGCCTACATATAGATCTTAGTAAGTTTTGCTTGGTAAAATGAGGGCTTTAGCTATGGCCTCAACCAAATAAGAAATGGTGATGTCCTTAATTTTGATTGATGTATCTTCTTGGTGGTTGTTCCAAAATAGGTATGTCTTCCGCATGTACCACTCTATGATGTTAGAAAGAATGAACCATAAGGAAGACCTCTATAATGACATTCTAACGTCTTTTGGTGCTAACTCCAAGAAGGATCGAAAGTTTAACTTCTATATAATGGAAATTTGAATGTCCTTGATCCTAAATTTCTCTATGGAGGCCTCTATAAGGGTGACCTCTCAGTTAAACGTTGGTCTAGGAGCCTCATCTTACCTGGATTGGCATGTCTTTGTAGTGGAAATCTACCTAATAGATTCCACTTTAGGTTCCTCTTAAAGTGGCCTAGTGGCATGTGTTTTCTTGGTTATTTATTCTTGTGGTTGTTTTTGCTATTGTTATTGGTTCCTTCCTCCTTATGGTTGCTTTTTCCTAGGTTGTAATGATCCTCTTGCTTATGCTCCTCATTTAGGTGCCATCTGGGATCATAAACATAACCCATGATTATCTTTTGAGTTCATAATCTTTAGTCATTGAATACCTTTTTCATTAGATCATGTTATGTTAATTTATTAAGCATTAGGGGTTTATTGTTTAAGTGTTTATATATGATTATAGGCTATGTGTATTATTTTATTCCTAACTATTAGAGTTTGTTTATTGGTCTCAACCCTTTATTTTAATTAATATAATATTATTTAAATGGATTAACCATGGGGTGTTAGAAAAATTTCTAAAAATTTTGAGTGAAAAACCAAAGGTTTGGGTCTCCTATGACATAAAGCGTAACTTTAGTGGCTCGAGGGTCGAAAAATGGGTGAAAATAGGTAAGTGGTTTGGAAGTTACAGTTTTTGAAAGGTTCATAGGCTTTGAAAAATTACAAAAACTCTTATAGTGCTTTTGAAAAATGATGAAAAATGAGCTAAGTGTTGCATGTATTTATTACCAAAGGAATTTTAAACAAGTTTTGGAATGAAAGAAGAGTTGAATGGAAGCCAAAAGGATGTGGAATCATGATAACAACATGAAAGAATGTAGGTTTATCCTAGGAGAAATAATTTGCATGGATTTCGATGAGTTCTTTGAGGATGTTTGAATGCCAAATAAAGAAAACCTAGATGTGAAAATACTATTGATAGGATTGATCAATTAAGTGACCCATGATTAGAGAATTTAACTTAAGATAGACCAAAGAAATGCAAGTGGGTTCCCCCCAAAGCAGGTCCATGCCTATTTTTCCTTTCATACCTTCATCGCAAAAATTTTGTGGCTCCCAAGGATGATGAATGGTTGGGTTGTGTTAAATTCCATACCTAGGATAGTAATGGTTCTAGGTTTATGCTATCTTAAAAAAAAACTAAGAAATTTGCTATGGTATGAGGTAGTGAGATGGTAGAACATGAGATGAATGAATGGTAGAGAGAGA
This sequence comes from Gnetum montanum, assembly GCA_015680685.1. Classification (NCBI taxonomy): domain Eukaryota; kingdom Viridiplantae; phylum Streptophyta; class Gnetopsida; order Gnetales; family Gnetaceae; genus Gnetum; species Gnetum montanum. The sequence goes on from MNCI01014193.1 coordinate 171,866, forward strand.
GAGAGAGAAAATCGGAAAAAAAATTGACACTCTCCAAGTCTATTCCAAGTTGTAATTATGATGATTTGATATCAGTTTGTTCCAAGTCTATTCCAAGTCTAGTTCACTCTCAATGATCTCGCATTGACATATGCTACTCTACATTGAGTAAAAGTTTAGGACAACTATCACTCTATGAGAAGAAAAAAGTAGGGAGGACCTTAGTTAGAGGGGTGTCTTCAGGCATGGGTAACATGTCTAATGAGTCACATTTTGGATGATCGCGATATTGTATCCACGATATCGCAGTGCAACCATGATATCGCATACACAATATTGCAACCTATCTCCTCATCTATAAATAAGAGGTAGACAGATCAGTTATTATCATTAGAGTTTTAGAGTTAGTTTTGATTTTAGTTTTCATTTTCCCTCTCAACCCTTCTCCTCTCCGTGTATGCCCGCAGTGTGGTGATTGTAATTGTATGACATCCTTTATTCGAGTGTGACGTACTTGGACACGCACATGATCGGCAATAAAGATCGAGATTAATTCATCATTGCAGCATTCACTTAGTTTAATCATCTGATTAATTGTTATTTACTACTTTCCTAGTTAATCTCTTCTCATCCTTAAACTCATGTTAAATGTGGAATGAGTATGACTTGATTATGAGCATTTAAGTGTTACTACTTGGTAACCTAGTGGCGTACTTAGGATCTACGCTTGGTAATCCCAGTTTTAGCCATGCATGAAGTCCAAGATGTGTACGGATAATCAAGGAATGGATGCTCATCGCACTTAGGCTAGCTAGATTCCTTCTCACCCTTTCCCTCTTAGCTTAGTTAATATTATCTTCCATTGCCTTCAGAAGTAGCATTAGATTAGAAACCACATCATACACCTCACTTTGGACTAAACCATACGTGACAAAGCTAATACTAGTCTAGGTGGGAAGACAGTGAACTACGACCTAAGGCTAACTGTCTAGATGCCACAACTAGTCTGTCTGTGGAGTTCAATTGGATCATGCTTGTAACTCTTGTATTCATATGGTTGAGTGTAGGGGTACCTCACCACTCATCATAGGCGCCATTGTTGGGGACAGTGCTAGTTATCTAGATTAGTTATATCATACAAGGTCACTCTAAAGGACTTAAAAATATATCTTTTAGGAAGAAATAATTATTAAAAGTCACACATAATTCCACACACAACTTCACAACCATGCCTCTCCTACAAGATCATGATAATGCCACATTTAGTGGGGAAGTTCATTGGAGAACCAACGAACTATATGACAATGAAGATTGGAGTAGACAACCTGAAGTGGGGGTTTCTTATAAACATGAATGAAGCCAACGTCATCCCAACATACGAAAGCATAACTTACAAGATGATGAGGAACCCCTACTAGCCACTACAAGCCTAACGTAAATACAAGAGGCTATTCGAATCTCTCGTAGGCATCGTAAAGAGAGTCATCTACCAAGGCTCAATCTAAACAACTTTCCCAATTTTTTGGGAGGCTATGACTTAGATCCGCATCAACATTTACAAGCCTTCTATGATGCCTACACATGGAATAACATTGATAACGGGTGACAAAGAATTAAGCTCTTTCCCATGACACTCGTTGGCCAAGAAAAAGTATGGTATAGATCGTTAAAACCAAATTCAATACGATGTTGGTCAACAATGGTAGAACTCTTTAATGAAAACTATCAAACTTACGCAAGAGTGTCAGCCTTGAGGAAAAAAATCCAAGGATGGAAACAAGCACAACATGAACCCTTGGACATGGCCTTAGAAAGATATTATGCACTATTGAACAATTTTCCAGGCCATAGGTTTTCTGAGGAAAGGCTAATATACCACATCATTGATGGGCTTCGTGATGCAATGAGAGAGACCTTAGGAATGTATGCCCAAGGTCAACTATACGAACTACGAATCCATCAAGTCCAAGAGCTTATTAAGTGGGTAGCAAAAGAAGAAGGAGATATGGCTAGATGGGAGAGTGTTGAAAAACATCAACGGGACCAAAATCTCAACTTAACAAAGGTCCATGATCATAAAAAAGAGAAATCAACCAATCGCAAGGAGAAAGAACCATATTTTCCAGTACAACAATCGTTAGAAGAAGTCGAGGCAAAGATCAATAAGATGTTGGAATGGACATATAAAAAGTGTGGAGAATTCATTGATATTATTGGAGATAGGGTTTTGACAACCCAAGAAGCAGGACAAAGTATCATTAGACAATCAGAAAGAAGGAATAAGGAAAATAAGAGCTCAACTGCCAATCATATGTATGAATGCAACATATGCCTATACGATCACCCCAAGGGCCAATGCCCAATTTTGCTACATTTATATGAGCATTGGGGAAACACGTTACATCTAGAGTTTGTATAAAGATACTATGTTTGATCATAGTGGCAACAACCCCAGTTGTGGGGGAGACCACCCTTAGATAGGAGACACTCTTCATACCATTCGAACCCAAATGCTTATCTTTTCCAACATCCTGTTTCTCCAAATGGGCCAACATACTCTATCTCACCACAGTACCATTCTCCTCAATACTATCAACCCATATCTTCAACACAACCACCACTATGTGCACCTTATAATCCTTCTAACTTTCAACATTCTCATTTTTCCCTCCTTCTACATCGCCACCAACTGTTCCTAAGGTGTCTGCACCACAACAACAACCCATGAACATTACTTGCGCTACTATTTCCAACAGTAGTGAGAGACCTCAGCAACATCAAAGGCATCCCTTCTTTAGAAATGATCCTAGGAAGGGACAATATAATTTTGAGGCCACTACATCCTCCAACTCGACACAAGTCCAACCCTGTGGTGCACCCTTACCTTTGAACCCAACGCCTCATGTTACTTCATCAGGGCCACCGATTAACACTCCAACAACAATACGACCCAATGAACATAGCCATGGAAGGCATCATCTCGATCCTTGCATACAAGCTAACGGTCCCAAATATCATAGTGGGTCAACTCATTATCCGGGAAATACATCGTATAAATTGCCCCACTATGCTTACTATAATCAAGTGTGTGAACCTTGATGGGGTAAGTATGACTAGGTCTCAATACTTCCAACATGCAAGGATCCTCATCCTTTATTTATTAATCCTTGTCATGCTCAACCACTTAGTTATGGGGGATACCCCTCATTTTCATAACAAGTGGGATTAATAAATATTTTTCATTTTGTTTAATTTTACAACTTTTTTGTTTTCCTATTTTTCATCTTTCAATTTCTTATTTTATCTTTTTATCTTTTTGTCTTTTTTTTTATAAGTAATCTCATCTACGAATAAAATACTCATGTGGATCGTTGGTGTAGGTGTGTTCTATGTTATCAAGTCTCAAGTGATCAATTATTTGGACAGTGAGCCCATTACACCCACTCATCCACTCTACAGATAAGAGGTTCTATTCGAGGGTACAATGATATTCTTGACATTTTTAAAACTTAAAATTAATTTTGTGTTCATTATACTCAGAATGAAGAAGGATGGACTAAGAGGGAATGATTAGGGTGTGACATCAAGGGGCCTTTCAGATTCTCTTTGGTGATGTCTATGAGAGTTGTCATGCAACGTGGTGGTACTAAGATCCTTGTAGATCTAACGAAAAATGGGAGTAAGAGTAATCAAAATGGCACTCAAAAATCGAATGATATTCTAGGGGGTCCCATTGGAAAGACATGCACCCATGCCTAAAGGTTGGCGACTTCTCTAGATTCAGTATTCAAAGAAAAAGAGAGAGAAAAAAAAGAAAAATGAAAAGAAAAGTGCCATAAAACAAAAATCACTCCTCCCTTGAATAAAATGCCAAGTGATCGTATGCCTTGTTGTTATGATACTCTCATGGTTGCTCATCATGGGATGAAACAATGTGGTGTCATTGATTAGTGGATGGACTTGGTCCTGATCTTGGAACAACCGGTTAATGACATGTTAATAATGCTTTACATGTAGGATTCACTATGCCCTGGGTCAATTACCTCATGTCCCAATCTCTACGATCCCTTCTTTATTTCATCTCATCTCACTGTTCGTATAATTGTAGCTCGTGTCTATTGGCGACCGTTTGGGACACGACCGCCAACGAGTGTCCTCGAACAGGATTTAGGTGCCCGCTGGTCTCTGGCAACACCAAGGCCCAGATACCTCCAAATAATTCAATAGTTAATGTGAGTATGTGTGTGTGTTGTTGCGGCGTGCGG
>MNCI01014202.1:581-11584 GCA_015680685.1 Gnetum montanum
GCTACTTCTAGCCAGGATTTGGAAATGAAGGGAGTGCCGCCTCTTATTTATAGATATGGCGGCGGACCGTGATATCGCAGGGGAAGACGCGATATCGCGTATGCGATATCGCATGGGATGCGATATCGCGTACGTGATATCGCGGTACAGTGCATGTCGCGTCTCATCAACTGCGTACACAAACAATGAATACAGAAGAGAAAAATCGTTGCAGCTCTTCACCCTATCTTTGAAGCAAATAATGAAAATGAGAATCTTCTACACATTTTATTTTGCAAAGTAAAACGTAAAGATTGAAGAGCTATTCCAGCTTACAAACAACGAATCTAAACCGTCAATTTCTAGACTACTGTACAGAAACAACGATTTTACAGAGTTTGCATTTTGTGTCATGTCAATTTCATAATCCAGGAAAACAGCTCTGATCCGAAGATCTGAACCATCCAATTACACAATGGCAAGCGGATATTTATATCATTGCTTTTTAGAGTGCAGACCGAATAGAGCAAAAATGATGGTTAAAGCTCTCCTTCAATTCTTTGGACGAAGGAATGGGAACAGGCATCTCAACTATGCATTTTATCATGAAAATTACAACGTAATGATTTACAGGCTATTTTAGCGTAGAAATAACAAATTTACACCGTACATTTATGCACTTCTGTTCAGAAGCAACGAATTTAGAAGAGAAAAGTCGTGGCAACTCTATGGAAGGGAATGGCAACAGGCATCAAGGCAGAGATCTATTGCTCCGATACCAAATGTAAGAAATCTAACGTGCATCAAGAACCGGATTGCACAAGCGGAAGCATGTAAAAAAATAGATCTCTTAATCTACAAATGTGCATGAAACAAAAATGCACAAATCAATTTGAAAAACAGATCGAACTGACCTCCAGCCATTGATGCCATTGATGAATGTTCTGGATGTTCTTTCACACAGGTGCTCTACGGTGATGGTGTATGCAGACTGTAAGCGACTGTGAAAGGGACCTGAACTGCTATACTGCAATTGATTCCTAGTGCCGTTTTCTCCCATCAAGAAACCGTAAGGCACCGAAACCAGTTACTATTTATTAGAAAAATATGAGACCATTACCGATAACAATGAATAGAAATTTCCAAAGCTATCACATTGTTACATTAGAAAGTTGAATCATTTTTAGGACTTTCCATGTTTAGGTAGGAGGCATGTTTCCGCAATTGTCACAATGTAAAAGGCATGTTTCCACAATTGTTACAGGACAGGCATCCGTCCTATGGAGAATGGGATAAGGCTGCTTTCACGTTTTGCAGGACCGTACAAAATGTAACTGTATGCCCAAAGCTGAAAAATAAGGTTTGTAGATGTTGAATATATAGAGATATTGATATTATGGTGAAATATAACTAAATGAAAAATTAATAGAATTGGTAGGCCGCATATGAAACGAAGGATTCATCTGGGTAAAACTCAATTCAAGGAAACAATTTTCATGCATTTTCATGATACAAAGCATATGAGCAAATCAACGAGCAATCTTTATAAAGTTGTCCACAAATAAAGTTAGTGTTTTTGTAGGAAGATCTAAGTTGTTGAGTTGCGAATTAGTTGGGAATAAGTCAATATAAAAAAATTACAAATTACTTAATGATTTAAAATCACAAATTACCTAATAATTTAGGTTTTTAATCTTATAATTTAAAAAAACTTCATAAACACTAATATTTTATTCTATTTATATTATTGTAAGAAAAATGTGGTAAAATTCAAAATCTTTGAAGTGTGGAAATTCTTGAAGAACAAGGTGAGGATCTATTGAATGTCTTGTTAGATTTCTTTACGAAACAAATGCACATTTCTTCTACTTCAATAATTAGTGCAAACAGACTTGGTCCTAAGCAAGATAACTCTCGTAGATTATTGTTAAGTTTGCTTATTGGCATGAAAGAGATAAAGTTTGGAATAACAAAAGTATCTTGAAAGGAGAGAACATTTGGATTATTGAAGACATGATCAAAAAAGAATGGCAAAAAGTTAAACAAGCTTGTGCTGAAGGTAAAAATTGCTTACTTGAACTATACATATTTTGCCCTCATCAAAGAGAGGGCAAATCCTTCAAAATAGGGATTTTCTTCTATTACATGTGGTTTTCTTAATGTTGAAGATTCATTGGCTAATAATGTTGAAGATTTTAGTCATTTCTTTAGTGATTTTGATCTATTTATTTATTTTCTGAAACTTGGGAAGAAGAAAATTCTCCGATTGTATCTATTCTAGGCTTTCATATCATTTTTGTTAAAAATAAGCATTCCAAGGAGAGGGGTAGACATTTTGGTGGTATTGCTTGTTTAATTAAACAGTCTAGAGATCAATTCATTAAGGTGCACAAAGTTGATGATAATAACCAATATTTGTGGATTCAAATTCCAAACATTTTAGAGGTTCTTTATATTACTTTTTGTTATTTTGCTCCAAGGGCTAATCTTTCACGAGAGCATTCTTTTCAATACCTGAGTCAAGGTGTTGTAGAATTCTCTAGGCTTGGTAAAGTTTTTCTTGTGGGAATTTTAATGCTCGGACAAAGTCATATTCAAAGGCCTGTTTGAAATTCTCAATTAAACTTCAATGAAGAGCTTTATTTAGTTCACAAAAGATCATAGTGCAAATCATAGGGAGATTCGTTTCTTAGAGTGGGGTCATTCCTTTGATTTTTTTAATCCTTAATGGCATCAAAAAATTTCCTTCCTCCTCTCATTTCACTTTTACTAGGCACCAAGATAACTCTTGCGTTGATCTTCTCTTATCTACTCATGATAAAATAGATGTAGTGAAAAACTTTCAAGTGGGGGGAAAAGCTTCCAGAATCTCCTTATCATGACTTGAACTTCGCTATTCTTGCTTTAATTCATCATATTTATTCCAAGAAATGTAGAACTCATCATCTCCTAGAAAACCTTCATTAGAATTTTCAAACAAGAGTAGCTAATATCTTGGTTAACAATGACAACAAGGTAGATTGGACTAATGTTCTTTTGTTTGTAGCTGCTCAAGTGTAGATTAAGAAGAAGTCTGCTTGTAGAAAACCTTGGTTCGATGTGGACTGTTTGACAGCTTGTAAAGATGTTATAGCCTCACATTTTGATGTTTCAATGTTGAAGATTTATAAAAAGCTTATTCGTTTTTAAAAAAGGATGTTTCTTAAAGAAGAGAAAGAAAAAAAATGATTTGTGAGCTTCACTCAAATCCATAGAGCTTTTGGAATTTATTCTAAGACAAATAGCAACAGGTTAAGATTCTTCCTTATCTACTATTCAAACTTTCTTCAATGACCTTTTTAATCAAAAGGCTCCCCTAACTATGCAAGATAACTCTAGTGTTCTTGAGTTATCCTTTGATGATGTTTCTATAGGAATTCAAAGATTATCTTCTGGGAACAGTGCTAATGTTAATGGATTATATGCAAAGCTTCTTAAATAGTGTGGTCTATTGGTATGGAAAGCCCTTGCAATCTTCTTAATAAAGGGCTTCAACATTATTTAGATCAATCTTGGTATTCTAGTTAAGTAATCTTGCTTTTCAAAAAAGAAAATATGACAAATCTTAATAATTATCTATTAATTGCAATCAATTCAGTTTTCACTAAGCTTTTGGACACTATTTTGGAAAATATAATTAGTTCATGGGTAGAAATGCAAGGTCTTTGTGCTTAGTCATAAGCAGGCTTTAAAAGAAATCATTCTAATACAGACCATCTAATAACTTTGTGTTATTATATAGAGAAAGCAAAAAGGCCCAACCATATAACTTTTATTTGTTTTATTGATTGCTCCAAACTTATGATTTTGTTGCTCAAGATAAACTTTGGAAGAGATTGGATAGCTTTAACATTCCACTAGATCTCCTTTCTGCTACTAAAACAATCTATGATATGGTTAACATTTGTATTGAAGATAATCTTACTAGAGAAGGAACAATTATCAATAGCTCAGTTAGAGTTATAAATGAATTGAGGGAATGGATGTAAAATGTCTCTAATCATGGTATGTCAATTAAAGGATTATTTTTAAACATGCTTCCCTTTGCAGATGATGTGACCTTAATTGCAAAATTAGCTACATGGTTAAATTATATGCTTCAAATTCTCCATGACTACTACAATCATTTGGGTATGAAAGTTAATATTGATAAGATTAAAATTCTAGTTTGGGGTACTAGAAATAGAAATTACAATTTTTTTTCCTTGGACAAAAAAAGGCTTGATATATGTGAATCTTATAAATATTTGGGAGTTGAATTTGCCAGTAATTATAGTTGGAATATCCTTATTGCTCAAGTGGCATGTGAGCTTTATTTGCTCTAAGAAATAATTGTAGCAGGAAAGAAATTTTGGCATGGGAGATCAAAAGAAAACTTTTTCACAATCTTGTCTAACCTATATTATTATATGGGTGTGTTGCTTGTGGACCCTTTTCTTTCCACCTATAATTGAAAAAAATTAGAGCATGTTCAAAAATAGCTTCTTGTATGTAAATTTCAAGTGACAATGTAGACTTCTTATGATATCTTACTTTTGGAAGCAAATTTGGTTCCTCTTAAAGTTGGAGCCCTTTCTCAATTTATTACTTATACTCAGAAGTTAAGTCATATGGAGGAATTTAATTATGCTAAGGATATAATGAATGCTACACAAGAAAATATATAGTTGTTTCAAGGAAAATTATTACTTCAATCATGGAATATTGCTATAGAGGATCTTTCTTTACATAATAGGCACTTTCAAAAAACTAGAAAAGAAAAGTCTTGGCTAAAGTTTGGTTAAATATATCAAAGAAAAAACATTTTTATTTATATTCTATTAGAGGAGGTTTGTTATCTACTTAGTAGTATCTATTCTCAGTTATTCTTATTCATTTAAGGAATTTAATTTCTAAAGCAAGAATGAGCTCTCATTATCTCCTTATTAAGATAATTTATTGGATTAATTTACTAAGAGAAAAGCGTATTTGCATACTATGCAAGAAAAGCATAGATGATGAACATATTCTTTTTATTTTTCCCATATTTGGCTCAGATTTGATTGAATTATGCTATTAATTGAAATATGCTAATTGCTTTCTTTCAAATTGACTTATTTGCATGGGGCATTACAACAATGATGCTTTCAGCTTTCTTCAATACTATATTGAGGCATTATTACCATCCAACTTGTCCTTTGTGATTTCCTAGACTTAATAAAAATTTCTAGTTTCTAATTTCTAAAATGCTAATATTTTCAAATAAAAAACTATTCAACCATTTTCCCTTTAACAAACTTATAACAAATTCAATAAGGCAAACAATGAGGTGTTAGCTTAGTGATATGGATCTTGGCCTAGTAACCCAAGTCATAGTTTTGATTCTATTAGGTAGCATTAAGTTATAAACTTTTATAAATCTTGAGGTGTACCTATGTTTTAATTATTTTAGGTTTCAACACCTCCAAATTCAATAAGGTTGAAAAATATAATTATCATCACACTTTTAGATGAGAAAAATGAAAGATATTTGCAAAGTTTCTACATTTCCTAGAATTTATATCTTGTTTATGGTGTCTTATTCATCAAAGTCTTCCTATTAGTACTTGTCTTAAACATAGGAGAAATGTTTCTCCTTAATGTCCTCTTTGTAGAAATGAAGACTTAATTTCTTATTTTTTTAAGTGTTCTATTACATAGCATGCTTGGAAATGGACATTTAGAATTCATAACAACTTTCAACCAAGCATCAATGAAGTCATTTTTGGTGATCAACCTACTTTGTCTATTTTCTTGATCAACCTACTTTGTCTATTTTTTTTCTTTACATTTGGAATTGTCTTCAACCATTTATTCTCTACTCTATTTAGAATCTTTGGTGTGGAGTTACTTTCTAGTAGCAAAAGCATAACTGTAATCTTTCTTTAGGAGATAAATACCATATTCTTAAAGACGTCATTTTGCAACTACAACTTCAGGCAATGAAAGTTAAATAATCAATTTTTTATGGTATTAATTTCTTTTTGTTTTGGAGGTACAAGGATAGGAAGCTTTCAACTTTTGTTATTATTTTTTCTTTATTTCTAATTGATATATTTCTTAATCTTTAGAGAGAGTTTTTTTCTTCTTTTTATAAGAAATCCTTTAGTAATAAGTGAAAACTTATGAGAGCACTTTTGAATAAGGGAAAGGTTAGATCCTTTTCCCACCTTAGAGAGGAGGTTTTTAAGGATTAGTTGTAAAGATGAAACTCCTCCTCCTCCCACTGCACGCATCCCCACCCCAACTGAAAAAGAAAAAAGAATCTACAAGGCTTTCCTTTTGTTGTTTTATTATTTCTCCCCTATGCACTATTTCTTTTCTTTTGTATTCTAATTTTTTTTTGGAAGAGGCAGGGTGCTGGTGTTGGTGGTTGGTGTGTGGGGTGAGGTGAAGGAGTTGTGGGGATCATTCAATTAGAACTTTATAACTCAATATAACACACGAGAATTGAACCCATAAGTTAATATAATTAAATAATGATCCCAATATCCTATGTTTTTTCAATTTCCTACTCATTTTTCATAAAAAANATTGAAATCAGTTTGATCAATTCTTTATTACAAGGTATTCAACTACTTGGGGCAACATCAACTATTCAATTCTCTTTGAAATCCAATTTCAGAATTCAACAAAATTCAATTTTTCTACCTCATCACATCTAGATCAAAATTCATGGTATCCTAAGAAAATATATCACAACTCATGGTTAGCTTATGATTATAATCTAAATTTTTATTTTTAGTATATTTATATTTTGGAGTCAAATCCTCCAACCCAAAAAAAAAGGAAGAATTTACAAGGTAATAAGAAAAACGTTGTGATGCATTCTTCTAGTGATCTTAATGTAACTATGACACATGTTTTTGTTCATCTTGATGATGTTTATGACTCATTGGTTGTGATCTTTCATTACAATATGTGCTCATTTAAATTTTGGATTACCTGCCTCATAATTAAAGTTTCATTTTGCACTTAAATGATGTGATAAAAAACATAACATCAAACTCCTTCAACTACATATTATTCTCATTCTTTCTGCTAGTTGAGTTAGGCAATGCTTCGATGGTGTGACATGCCCTAAATATAGGGTCTTTTTGTACATAAGCATATAGCATTGATTATTTGTAACTGGTCTCTAGATTTTGATATCCAATCTAAAGAATATGCTAAAGTTCTATCTTTGGTTGAGTTATATAATCTTTCGTTGATTTTTCGGAAAGCTAAGTAGGAAATTGTTAGTCTTCTTAGTCTCTTAAGCATATGAAGTCTATTCTACAATTTTTGATTTTCATACACATTTCTATGTTGAAACTAAACTTCACAATTGTAAAAAGAAATTAGTATTACAAGTAGGAGGAAAGACTTATTTTTAGCCAATTACATATTATACTATTTCTAATTCTTATAACTTTCACCATCATGAAGGATATTTGTTTAATGTTTATCCTTTTTTGCTCACACAAAAAGATTTTGAAGAAAAGAAAAAATGTGTTAAAGTTAAAGATAGAAAAAACAAACAATATGAAGTTGAAGATATGAAAAATCAAAAATCAAGTTAATGTCAATGACAAGAATGATCAAATGGTAATAAAGAATCTATAGAAGATATAAGCTCCTATGTATATTTTTGCTAATATTAGAAAAAGTATTAAGCAGCTCACATAGATAGCTCGTAAGACAAATTTTTCCTTATTTAATAAAAGTACTATTAACTTAAAGATTAAAACTAGTGTCAACAAAAAATAGAAATAAGCTAGGCTCGATTTAAGCAACTTCCCTAGTTTTTCAGGAGGCTATGACTTAGACCTGTATCAACATTTACAAGCCTTCTACAATGCCTGTGCATGGAACAACATTGAAAATGGTTGGCAAAAACTTAAGCTCTTTCCTATGACACTTGTTGACCAAGTAAAAGTATGGTATAGATCGTTAAAACCAAGTTCAATACGACGTTGGTCAACAATGGTAGAAGTATTTAACTAAAAATATCAAACCTACGCAAGAGTGTCGGCCTTGAGGAAACAAATCCAAGAGTGGAAACAAGCACAACATGAACCCTTGGACATGGCCTTAGAGAGATATTATGCACTATTAAATAACTGTCCAGGCCATGGGTTTTCCGAGGAAAGGCTAATGTACCATATCATTGATGGGCTACATAATGAAACAAGAGAGACCTTAGGAATGTATGCCCAAGGTCAACTATACGAACTACAAACCCATCAAATCCAAGGGCTTATTAAGCGGGTAGCAAAAGAAGAGGGAGAATTGACTAGATGGGAGAGTGTTGAAAAACATCAACAGGACCAAAATCTCAACTTAACAAAGGTCCATGATCATAAAAAGGAGAAATCAACCAATCTCAAGGTGGAAACATCACCTTTGCCAACACAACAGACATTAGAAGAAGTCGAGGCAAAGATCAACAAGATGTTAGAATGGACATATCAAAAGTGTGGAGAATTCATTAATATTATTGGAGATAGAGTTTTAACAACCCAAGAAGCAAGACAAAATATTAGACAATAAGAAAGAAGGGATAAGGAAAATAAGATCTCAACTGCCAATCATACGTATGAATGCAACATATGCCTGTATGATCACCCCAAAGGCCAATGCCCAATATTGTTACATTTACATGAGCATTGGGAAAACACGTTACATCCAAAGTTCGTACAGAGATACTGTGTTCGATCACAATGACAACAATCCCAGTTGTGGGGGAGACCACCACTAGACTGGAGACACCCTTCATATCATTCAAACCCAAATTCTTATCTTGTTCAACATCCTATTTCTCCAACTGGGCCAACGCACTTTATCTCACCACAGTACCATTCTCCTCAATACTATCAACCCATGCCTCCAACACAACCACCACCTTGTGCACCTTATACTCCTCCTAACTTTCAACATTCTCATCCTTTCCCTCCTTCCACAGTGCCACCAACTATTCCTAAGGTACCTGCACCTCAGCAACAACCCACGAACATCACTTATGCTACTACTACCAACAGCAGTGAGAAACCTCGGTAACATCAAAACCGCCCCTTATTTAAACATGGCCATAAGAAGGGACAACATAATTCAGAGGCCACTGCACCGCCCAACTTAATGCAAGCTCAACACTGTGGTGCACCCTTATCTTTAAATCCAACGCCTCATGTAACTTCATTAGGGCCACCAACTCACACTCCAACAACAATATGACCTAATGAACACAACCATGGGAGGCATCATCTTGATCCTTGCATACCATCTAACAGTCACAAATTTCATGGTTTGTGGACTCGTTATCTGGGAACCACATCGTATAAATTGCCCCACTATGCTTACCAAAATCAAGTGTGTGAAACCTGATGGGGTAAGTATGATCGGGCCCCAATATTTCCAACATGCAAGGATCCTCGTCATCATTTATTAAACCTTGCCATCCTCAACCATTCAGCTATGAGGGATATCCCCCATTCTAATAGCAAGCAGGATTAATAAATACTTTTTATTTTCTTTAATTTTACAAATTTTTTGTTTTCCAGTTATTCATTTTTCAATTTCTTATTTTATCTTTTTGTGTTTTTGATCTTTTTTATCTTTTTACATTTTTATAAGTAATCTCATCTATGACTAAACACTCATGTGGATTGTTGGTTGAGGTGTGTTCTATGTTATCAAGTCTCGAGTGACCAATTATGTGGACAGGGAACCCATTACACCCACTCATCCACTCTACAAATAAGAGGTTTTGTTCGAGGGTATAGTGATATTCTTAAAATTCTTAAAACTTAAAATTAATTTTGTGTTCATACAGAATGAAGAAGGATGGACCAAGAGGGAATGATTAGGGTGTGACATCAAGGGGACTTGCAGATTCTATTTGGTGACATCTGTGGGAGTTATCATGCAATGCAGTTGTACTAAGATCCTTGTAGATCTAACGAAAAATGGGAGTAAGAGTAATCAAATGGGCACTCGAAAATCAAACTTTGTTCTAGGGGGTCCCACTGGAAAGACATGCATCCATGCCTGAATGTTGGCAACTTCTCTAGATTCAGTATTCAAAAAGAAAAAAAAAAGACAAAAGAAAAAAAAGAAAAAGGACGTGCCGCAAAACAAAAATCACTCCTCCCTTGAATAAAATGCCAAGTGATCGTACGCCTTGTTGTTATGGTGCTCTCATGGTTGTTCATCATGGGCTGAAACAATGTGATGTCACTAATTAGAGGACTGGACTTGGTCCTAATCTTGGAATGACAGTTAATGCCACCTTAATCATGCTTTGCACGCAGGATTCACTGTGCCCTGGGTCAATTACCTCATGTCCCAATCTCTACGATGCCTTCTACACTTCGTCTCATCTCACTGTTCGTGTAATTGTAGCTCGTGTCGTGTGTAACATAGAATTCTTATCTCATTCTGGTGATATTTACATGTGTGTGTTTTGTGGAGTTAGTACGGATTACATCTAACCCTTCTAGTGCCCATGGACACTTTAAGTGTGGTTACACAAGGGCATTATAGGTTGAAACCTACTTTGGGGAGGACCCACTTGTGTAATTTTTGGTAATCTTCACTTATGACATAGTTCACACACACCATTTCTTACCCTTAGCATAATTTTTCATAATGTTCTTTCCCTCCTATTATCCCTGTGAATTTCCATGTTCCTATGTACCATTACATAACCTTTTTCTTACCACCCAAGGTTTTATTGATACAATCCACACCATCATCATTAATGGTGCCTTTCGAATTAATAAACTTACCCTAGAACTCATTAATAATCACCAATGTCCTCAATTTCCAATGTTTATTTTAAGAAAATCCTCTAAAAAGTTGGTATTTTCATGGTGTCTCATGTCACTTAGGACATGATATCGCATATGTGATGTATCGTACACGATTTCGCATTGCCACAACCTATAAATAGGTGAACACCCCCCCCCCCCCCCCCCCCCCCCCCCCCC
>MNCI01014202.1:11665-48718 GCA_015680685.1 Gnetum montanum
TCTCACTCTATCTCGCTCGCTGGTGCTCGAATTTTGATTCCATTTGAACCTGCTTGAACCCGAAGTGTTCAGCTTAGTCATGGCGGAGGGACATCTATTGAAAACCACCTAACTTTTTTGAAATTTAACATCACCCAAAGGACATCATCTAGGGTAATTAATTATAACACTTAGAATAATTGTGCCTAAAAATCATTCAACCCCTAAGTATACCGGGAAACTAAAATGGAAACCACCTAAGTCACAGGACTCATTATTACAAACTTTCGGGCACTGTCACATGTGATAACATGAGATAATTAATTAAGGCAAGCAGTAAGATATAACTTAATTTAAAAAACAACCTTACTAACGCTTGGCCCATGTGATTGTAGATGGCCCCTAAACATGGACAATAGGAAGGTCCTACCCAAGGTGGAAGCAAATGAGCTCNTGAACTTTGAATCATTTGCAGAGTTCACTCCTGAGGCCATTAGGGATCACCTCAAAGGGTCTCCCTTATGGCCCATCCTCTTTGAAAGCGATGCCTAGTACCTAGGAGAGACATACCAATTTTGGCACAATAAGGAGCAAGGAACCACTGTTAATATTTGTGGTGTGATAGTTGACTTCTCCGCACAGGCCATTTCAGAAGTGTTAAACCTTCCAAATACAGGGCCCAGGTTTGCTCAGTTATCCACCTGTTTAGACCCCGATGTGTGAAAGAATTGGTTGGAGAAGGCTTATGGCAAAGATAAGACATTTGGAGAATTAATGATGGAAGAGAGAGTTTACTTTAAAATTAGAACATATCACCTCTTCCCCACAAAGGGCTTGAAAAGAATATCAACGTATGTGGCCAGAGGATATGCAGTGTTGATGCGGAAGGTTAACGCTAACCTACCCCATCTATATTTATCGGAGATCCTGAGAAGCTTTGAGGAATGAAAGATAGGGAAGATGGTGTTGCCTTTCCCTTGTCTTATACATAGCTTTGCCGACATGCAGGTATTCAGGGATACACCAATGATGTCCTTTGAAAAGCCCAAACTGCTTCCTATGCTGAATTATTAAAGGTGCTAGCTTCAAGGAAAAGCACTGGCGAAGAGCAAGGACGAGAGCAAGAAGAAGAACAGATAGCTGGACCAACTACAACTCAACTTGTAGGACCCAGTCAACCTCTAGCCATGGATCCTAGCCAACAACTAGAAGTAGGGCCTAGCACAAGCTAGGATCAACTGCCATTGCCGCAAGACTATAGATTGTCGATGAGCCATCTTAGGGCCATCACTAAGACGATTAGTTGGGGAAGTCGTGATGATGCAAACCTTTTCTGCATCATCAATGATGTCATTCAGCCTACAGTTTCATTGGATCACACAAGGGGGGAAGTATCCATTTACACAGGAGGAGGGGAAAGTAGATTGTCACAACAGATCTCAGGAAACACGACATCTTTCCAGGTGTAGTTAGAGACTGGTGAAGGGGCCACCATGGCAGTCATGCAACACTAGAATGTCATGGGAGCTACAAAAGTGGTCGCAAACCACATCAAAGAATCCTTCAATGTACCTGTTGTACCTCCTGAAATCGTCGGTCTCCGGTTGGAAGGAAACAGAGATCATGGGATTGCAGGATGCGCACAGAAGACCCTACCTTCGCCTGAGGGCGAGTTGGAACGAACGAAGGTAGAGTACCTTGGGTGGTCTGCATGCGGATCAGACAAGGATTTCCCTGAACGTACATTGAAGTGCTATATGCTGGGTTATACGTAAACAGCGTAACAGGCGTGAATCAGAGTGTAAACGGCGTAAGTAGCGTAAACGATGTGAACAGAGCATAGACGTAAACAAGCGTAAACAAAATACATGCAAGAATTAATGTAGACTGTAAATAATTGTAGGAAGAAAATGTAACAATGGTATTACAAAATGAAAATACATGCACCGGTCAAACGCAGTTGTGAGTGGAACATAAGGCGAACGAAAGCCCCGGTGGGTGCAGGGATGATTGCGGCTGGTTTGCACTGTAAGCACAGTGTAGAGGCTGTATGCTCAGCATATAGGGTTGTCCAGCGTAAAAGGTTTTGAGCTCTGGTTCTCAACGTCTCTGTTCTCTGGTGTGCTCTGGGAATTTGCCAACCATCTGGATTTTGTGAAAAATTGGGGTTTGATATAGGTTTTGATGGTAGACTTGGGTTGGGCGACACATGGCGCATTGACCGGGTGCAAGGGCGTAAAATTTACAAGTGCGCAACATGTTACATTTGTCGGGCGTATACGCTGGGCGTATACACTATCTTCAGTGAGCGTAGACTGTGGACGTATACGCTGGGGGTGCTGAGTGTATGCGAACTTGGGCATAGATGTCGTTGACGCTGGCGTATACGCTGATGGATGCTGGGCGTACACGCTGGGGCGTATACGTTGACATGCTAGGCGTATCCGCTGATGGATGCTAGGCATACACGCTGGGGCATATACATTGACGTGCTAGGCGTATACCCTAGGGCGTACATGCTGCTGTGGTGGGTGTATACGTCAGGTGTATACGCTGATGGTTGCTGCCTTGTGCCAAATCTCACTCTGTAGCGCTATTTTCATGTTGTCTTTGGAGGTTTCATGCCGGGCGTATGCACCTGTTATTCTTGGTGAGCGTATATGTGGGGCGTGTACGCTGGGAGTATATGCTTACTGAGAATTTGAGCATATACGCTTGGAACGTACACTTGGGTATATATGTTGTAATTTCATACTTAGTGAAAATTGAGCATCTGATCTCCGAAGTTGCCATGTTTGACACCAGACGTAGCTGTGGTCGTCTGGGGGTCCCAGGGACCTGCTTGGTGTTGGACAAGTACTAAGCTTCAAATTTTGTGGTGTTTCATTGGCCCCTCTTTGTTGACGTTTGGAGGAATTGACCCGAGAAGCGTTAACAAAGAAGTGCAAAACACCATAGGCAACTCGATAGAAAATTTGTCCGTTGCCACTTGACTAGACATCATCGCACCGTGTTCAGTAGTACATGGGATTGGGAAAGTGGAACTTTGTAGCTAGTAGGAGCATGGGGATTGTGGGGGCTAGTAACTACCCAAGGGATTGCGCTTGGTGAAAATGGGATGTTCTAATGTGTGTGTCATGCTGATCCTTGTCAATAGCCATTATTTTAGCAGACTTGGAATCCAGACCTGTAATGTGCATCCTTTAGCAGAACAAGCCTCTTGGGTAATGTTCAAGAGAATTTGTTGGCAAGAGCAAAGCCACGGGAGGATGTGGTGCATTCTTTGGAAGAACAGGGCCTTTGTTTAGTTTTTAAGGGAAGCCTGTTGGCGGAGAGCTAAAGCTATGCAACTAGATGTGTTTTGATTATTTTTTGACATGAGTACTTGGTTTTAAGATGATTTCCTTCCTGCCTGGGGCTTGCATGGGAAGTGCCAAGGGTCTCTCTCTCTCTCTTTTTCATAGGAAGAAAATGGTGCATTGATTCTATACTCATGTGCAAGTGCTATGTCATGTGTTGCAACTATTTCAAAGTGCATTAAACATATCGCCTGACATGTTCCAGACGTTGCCAAGCTCCATAACCAGTTGTGTCGAACCAATAACCGATACTCTTAACACGTTTCCGATCACATTTGTTAGTACAATACACGTGGTAGAATGGTATGATGACATAAAAGAATACCTTCTACGGGGCAAAACACCACGACATTTAACAAATGCGCAAAAGGATGCAGTACGAAAACGTTCTAAGCAGTATACCCTAGTAGGGGACACGTTATGTCATAGATCCTATGAAAGCATATTGCTAACATGTGTCAATAGTACTAATGCCCAAACCATTGTTGAACAAGTACACGACAGACTATGTGGAGGACANCGAAGTGGGTAGAAGCTGCTCCCCTTTTGAAAAACTACATCTAAACATGTATGCAACTTCATTCTCGAAAATATTGTAACCCGCTTTGGCATTCCCATCACAATTATCACTGACAACGGGCCAGAATTTAGCAGTGCCGAGACCAAAACCTTTTGTGAGAGTCTAGGGAACAAACACTCGTTTTCATCCCCTTACTATCCTCAGAGAAATGGGCAAGCAGAGGCGACGAAAAAAATGATTATTACAATACTCAAAAAGATGCTCATCCAAAGCAAGCGAAGATGGCACGAACAATTGGTATACGCATTGTGGGCATACCGTACTACACATCGAACTTCAACAGGTAAAACACCATATAGTCTTATTTACGGTTCAGAAACTGTTTTACCTTTGGAATTACAGGTACCATCTTTAAGAATAACACTTTCTGGAATCCTCAACGATGGGAAAAACAATGATCTGCACATCATTGACCTCGACTCGGTAGAGGAAGAACGCATGCACGCCCTCGATCAGATCGAATGGTATCAAAAGCAACAGCGGCAACGACATCGGCATGACATCCATAAGCGCCCCATCAAAGAAGGTGACCTTGTGCTTAAGGCAGTTTGAGAACACTCAGAAAAATTCTCAGACATGAGAATTGGGTCTAATGAATGGGGATATCATCTATTTTCACCAACGATTCTCTAGAGCGTTGGCACTGTGCCAAGCCCGTGGATGGCTGTATAAAGATTGGTCGGACCAGGGGCTAGTTTTCCCTCGTGACTCTGGTCCAGGTAGCACATCCAAGTCTACTATGGGAGGTAAATGATAATTTCTTTTGGATGTGCTAATGTGTTTTAACTGCCGAGGGTTATACTGATACAACAATCTTATATTGCGCTTGCAGTTGATGCACCTCCTGGCAGGGATCCTATCACAACCGGGCGAACTGAGACAACATTGTCAATGAAGTTTGGGGAGGTGACTAAGGCTCAGAAGCTTAGAAGTGGTTGCGTAACCATGCCTCGCCATCTATTGTTCATTGCTTAGAGAATGTCGGCCTTAGGGAGCTCTTCATGACCCCAAGTCCTGATGTATCAATAGGGGAAATGATTGGGATCGTGGATTCTTTTAATAAGTCTGTCTCGTACTAAAACACCTGGATTAAGGGTGTTAAGGTGGTTTTTCATCTGTCGCCTGATTTTTTTTCAAACTTATTCGGGGTACCGGCAGATGGCATAAGTGTAGGCTTAGACAGAGCTCATAAAGAGCTCCATACGGTGCGCGAGTTGGAGGACTAGTTGGGCCTGGCTAAGGATGCCAAGGGGTTCCCGATGCAGGGGAAAGCAAAGGTGGAGGAGGTAAATAAACTCTATCCCCTGTTTAGGGCACGGGTATTCCCCAAAACCCTTTTTCAGGTACGGAGCCTTGGGGTTGAGGCTGTGCGCGTTATGCAGACTATCTTGGAAATTGGCGTGTGCTATAACTAGGCTGAATGTCGAGGCACAATCCCACTTCACCTTCGCCTTCTTTGCTGGTTACCTCCGTCGCTTCGCTGAGTTTTTGGTAGTCCCCGCGGGTAACAAGTTTGTTCTACGAGATCGGGGTCAACTATCCCGCCCGTGGATCAACCACTTGTTCGAGACAACCAAGTCCCAGGATGCGCTTGAAAGCATCGATGAGTCCGTGTCTATTATGACCAAGGGATCATCAGGTACCTCCATTCATACTCGCGATAGTCTGGGTTTAGAGCCGGATGATGTACCCCTTACTGCAAGAAGAGCTGAGCGGGTTATCAAGGAAATCGTGGGCTAGGCCAAAACAAAGCTGAAGAGACATGAACGCGCAATTGAGGAAGCTTCTAATGTGAGGGAGCCACGAGTAAAGCGCATAAGATTCAAGATGCCTGGTATGTATACTTTTGTCAGCTTATTATTTTATTATTTTTGTTTTGTCCATAATTTTTCCATTTGATCACTTACATGTCGCTCACGTCTTTGGCTCAATTCGAGAAGTGAGGAAGTAGGCGTTGGAAACCATTACGGAGGAGGAGGAGACGAACACGGAGAAGAATAATGAAGAGGAAAAAGTGGATAAGGATCAGGGAGGAGGAACGGAGGAATTAAAGGAGAGCACCATGAAAACTGAGCGGTTAGATGACCAGGGTGGTGTTGAACAAATGTTCCGCAGTTTTCTTCAGGGGAATCTAGATTTAGGCGATCCTCCAGAAGGTGACGAGGAGTGTGGTATGTTTTCCTTTTATCTTATTTCAACTTTCCCTTTTAGTTGTTATTTCTATGGTATTTTATTTTCATGTTTTCATTTTTCAGACGAAGGTAGTGAGACCAGGACGGTGCGCTTGGATGTACCCATGAAGACGGTTCCCCCTGAGAGGACCGCTGAGGTTAGTTCCCACACCCGTAAGCCATTTACTTGGTCTGAAATGCCAAGTAAGATGGATTTTGTGGTCGGAATCGTGGAAGAAGTTGTCGAACTAATTCAGGAGGTCAACCCCGAAATAGGTATAATTTTTTTAAATGGCTTGCTATTTTAGAGTGCCATGCCCTGTTTCTGTTATCTTAACATTTGATCTTTTCATACGCATAGGTGTCAAGTTAAGGTGGGATCCTTCCGAGGTGATTAGCATCGATAGTTTGGCTACACTACCCCTAGAGGTGGAACAGGTACCAAGGCCAGTTTACAATGAGGTGGTGGAAAGCCTTGTCCATAACGCCAAGTCGGTGTGGACCTATAGGCGATCCATCGAACAACTATGGTTGCAGATCCAGACAAAGGAGAAGGAAGTCTTCGAGCTATCAGCCGAACGCGACGACCTCAAAGCTCGTTATGAATTTTCTTCAGCCTGATTAGCAGGTGCTAGTTCTTGGCAAACATCCAAGATTACGTACAATAGATATTGGAACTTGTTAAATAGCCATGCGTCACTAACTCGAAGGTTCGCAAAGTGTAAAGCCCAGATAGACCTATTAAATCTGAAGTGCCAGGATTGGAAGGCATTTGCCTCCAAGGTGCGTAAGTGGGGCCAAGATGAGAAGAATCATAAGCACCACTATAAGAAATCCTTGAAAGAAGTTTCTATAGAGAAATGGCAACTTGAGATGTTCGTAGAGGGTTTGGGCTTACGTTCTGCGTTCGATACTTTTGCGGAGAACACCGTAGTTGAGATGGAATCTCCTAAGAGGATTATTACCACTGCTTCTGGGGAAGTTACTGTGGGTGAATTTCCTCTGAAACGTCCTATCTAGTCGGCTGTTGACAAGGGAAAGGCCTTGGACGACGTTGACCTAGGCCTTGGTGAGACAGATTGGGCTAGTGTTTCGGAGGAAGAAATCCTTCGTCGATTGGAGTTCGGTTTGGGGAGATCTCCTATGGATGTATTTTATCATTGTGAAACTGATTTACTAAAGGATGTTTGAGATTTTGATGCTCTCTTATTCTTATATTGGTTGTCTCATTTTGTATTTTCAAGATGAAGGCGACGATGATGCTCAAGAAGCTGGCCCCAGCGGAGCCGGAGCCCCTGACGCTGGTGGATCTAAAGGGGATGATCCTCCCGTCCCAGATGCTTAGTTTTTTTTTTATTTTTTAGTTTTTTCTTTGGAACTATGCTGACTCAAATTGATACGGGAGTTGTAACTTGAAAACTTTGAGATAAATGGAAACAGTTGACAATTGTAATTGTACAGCATTGCATATAAAAATTTTTTTTGTTGGTTTTGAGTTTGATTGCACACACGACACGGCAATGTAAAATATTCTGGTTTATATTTTTGATTTGTTCTAAGTGTAACATGCGGATGTAATTATGAGAGGAGAAACGAAGTACAAGTGTGTGATCTAGTTTAAGGCCATTTCAGGCCTCTACGCGTAGTTTAAGGCCATTTCGGGCCCTGTCGTAAACAAGTAGCATTTCATATAACATGGATGGGTTTCTTGGTTGACCGACCATTTCTGATCATGGCTAGTTTTATGTCATTACGGACATGATAGTTTTATGTCTTTTCAGACAGGGAGTGTAGTTTAATGTTTTTTTTTTGTTTTTATGCTGTTTGTTTTTTTTTTTGAGTTGTTGTAGTTTACCATCATTTCGGACATGCTATAGTTTAACGTCGTTTCGGACTAGGGATGGTATTATTCTAGGAATTTTTTAATTTTCTTCTTTTTAATGTTAGGCGATGTGTCAATGGGTATGATTCTGTATGCAGCATCCCCTTCACTGATTACGTTAAACGGTAATTCAGCCTAAGGGACGTCTGATGGAATGGCTTCTGTGTCAAGGTTTTCTTATGTTTCAGAATTTGTTATAAGTTCTGTGTTAGTTTCTGCTTGAGACGGTGTATGTACAATGTCAGGTGCAGGCATTTCTCTTTTAGGTGGATTTGGATTACTGCTTACTAGTTGTTTTTTGTTTACGTCGTTTCGACTAGGCTTTTCGAGTTCAACCTCTGAGCCTTGGTCCATGTCCAGGTGTGATGAAACAATAGGTGTAGCCGCTTCCCCATGTATGATGATATCACAACCCTCATAAGGTAGGTGAATTTCTTGATGTATAGGGGAGGGGACCGCTTTGAGTTGGGCCAACCAGGGTCTTCCTAATATTAGGTTGAACCCCAGCATTTCGTCAACCACAACGAAGTCAGCAGACGTGAGAAACTGGTCCCCCGCTATGAAGTCTAAGGTTATTATGCCTTTGACCATCACGTGTGATCCACTGAATGATTTTAAACATGTAGTCGCAGTCGGTTTGATTGACTCGATTAGCCCTAGTTGTTCAACGATGGGGTATGGTACCACGTTCGTAGCGGCTCCATCGTCTACATGGATCCTATATATCTTGAATTGGTTCATGTGTATCGTTATGAACATGGGGGCTGTTGTCACCTCCCCTGTTTTCTTATCCATTTTAATGTTATCGTTATGGAAGCTTAGTGGTTTGGATGTTGACCCTTGGGGCGGGTACATTACCGCATGAATGGATGGTTCGTTTGGGGGTAAGTTCTCGCTTACTAGGATCGACGTTAACATGCGTACCAAGGCTTCATGATGTGTTTGAGACGTAAGAATCAAGTCATACAGGCTTAGTGAAGTGTTCTTCTGCTTGAGTGCTTGTGTGACTTGTGTCAAAGCCATTGCCAAATCTCTATTGTTGGGGGCGTTTGTATCAGTGGTAACTGGGTCCATTGGCCCCAATAGTTTTATTTCATGTTGTTTTGATCCATCGTTCTTGCTCAGAGCTGTCGTTTTAAATGTATCATGTTTTTTGGAGGGTTCACCCTCGTCGCCTGCGTTTGGTTGACTATTGGGTTGTGTCATGGGTATGACATTAAGTGGAGTGGGTTTAGGGGGTCCTAAAGCTAACTGTTGGCGCTCCTTCTCCAATCATTCACGCATAAGCCTATCTGCTAAGCGTTCTCGCGTGTGGCATGGAGGTGGAGCTGGTCTTGGAGCTTCGGGTTGCCCTGGGATTCGCACCACATACGGAGGCGGGCGGGGTTACAGGTGGACAGTCGGATGTGGTTGGACGGAAGACTAGCTGGACACCCTGATGATGTAGGGACTAGGTTTACCCTACGTATGTGAGGTAGAGGCTTGGACTTCTACTGTTGCAACTACGGGCAGCACTCGGACTATGAAAGGGGCAGGCCGAGTAGGAGGGGTTGATAGGTTCGGGGTGGTGCCAGCCGGAGGTATGCATACTACGTAAGGTTTTTGCGGAGCGGATGATGGTTGAGGAATGGATGCGGATGGAGTAGGAGGAACATGTACTACAAACAGTTTGTTAGGTACCTGTTGTTTATACTCGGGGTAGATGGTGTTGATGTTGGATGTCTCGGGTTCATCATCAAGGCAGATTGTATTGATAACGTACAGTGCCTCTTTGGTGTTCAGAGGGTCTTTATATATCCCCATAGCCTGATTTTGCAGTTGCACCGGGTTGGCCTCATCAAAGGTGATTTGGCCATCGTCGATCATCCGTTGTATGTCCTGCTTTAGCATAAAATAGTAATCTGTGCTGTGCCCGTTGCGTTGGTGATAATCGCAGAAGCGATCCATTCTAAAACCTTTGGGCACTGGAGGCTCATCCGGCGTTGCTAGGCTTGGGTTCTGAACGAGTTGACAAAACCGGTCATGTCTCTGGATGGCCGCAGGACATCATTGTTTATGTTTCATTAACCCAGCTTTCAGGAGTTGATCGAAGAGCTGGAATGGCTTCATTGGCAGAGGCGTATATTGAGAGGGTTCTTTCCTCTCAAAATTTCGCGTACGGTTCGTTGTTGGGTTTTACAATGATGATGATTCCAACGCGGTTATGGGAATAGGTTTATTATAGTTAGTAGGGGCTACGAGCAGCTTATTTTGGTGTGCTATGTTTGCTTATTGCGCTCTTGCTATTGCTGCTATAGTTTTTTTAGCCTTCTCTTTATCATTTTTAGTGTGTTGATTTCTAAAGGCTAAGTATGTAGGGTCGTGGCTGTTTTGAGCCGCCTCTTCTATGTTTTTGATTTGTACAAAAGCTTAGTTAAGGTTACACGTGTTAAGATAGTACAACTTGGATTTAAAAAAGTCATTAACAGCCCCTTTTAGAATAGTAAGCAGGTATGTTTGGGAGATTGGCTCATGTAGCTCATTGAGAGCAACGCTCCACCTCTGAATGAATTTCTGCACAAGTTCGAGTGGCGCTTGCTTAACTTGTATAAGGCTATCCAATGTCGCCTCAGGCTTCAAGTTATATTTGAACCTGGTCATGAACTGATGTAACAAATCTTCCAAGGAAAATATAGAGTTCCTCAGCAAGGCCCGGTACCAATCGAGTGCTCTCCCTGCAAGGGACATAGGGAACACTCGCAAAATGGCATGGGGCCATGCCTGGAGTAACACGCATTCTAACCTAAACATTATNTACCTTCAGCTCTCTGTCAGCATCCATTTTGAGGTGCTTTACCTCGTCAGTAAGTTCTTGCAGTAATTTTTTGGCATCTGCCCAGTCTTGGGCACTCGGTGACATGGCAGCTTGAGGCTGTGGTATATTGTACAAGTTAGAGTGTTGGATGGTAGGTTGAAAGGCTAAAAGTTGTGCGGTTGGTGGTTGTGCTTGTGGGATGTTTATAGCATGTGGCACCGGGGGCGGTGCATTGTAGGCGAGGGGTTGTTGTTGCTGCGATTGTAGCTGTACTTGGGGAATGTTAGCTGGTGGAATCATCTGGGGTGGCACGTGGTGGTGGGAGGGTTGATGTGATGGCATACCCATTGCCGCCCATTGAGCAGTCACGTTTTGTGCAGGAACCCCCTGTTGGGTTACAGCGGTGGAAGGGGCACCGTGTGTTTGGATGTGGGGGATGTAGTGGGCAGACGTGGATGCTGGTATCACATGTGGCATCCCGATCACTCGAGGCGAGAAGGTGGCTCTTGTGTTACTGTGTGGGGGTGGTGCTTGCGAGGATGGGCCTGCTGCTGCAGCGGGGATAATAGCGAGAGGGAGCGTGCTGAATTGCGGGTTAGTCGAAGGAGGAAGATGAGCAAATGAGGATGTTTCTGGCGGAGGCATTTATGCGTGGGTGAGCCTGAGGGGTTGGAGGGGCATGACCTCCCCTGCACCTGGGTGAAACATGGGGTTGATGTGTGTTTGTGGGCTAAGGATGTGATAGGAGTCTTCATGTTCGGATTGGGCAGCGAACTCATCCTCCTTTTCCGGTTGGAAATCCACTACAGGCTGATCCAACGACTGGTTCCTTTGCAGGAGGAGTCGTGTGACGAGCTCTGAGTACTATTCTGGCATAGGGATTATATCGTACGGGGAAGGGATGAACTCAGTCCCCCCTTGTAGAAGAGTTCATATTGCCTCTTTCCCTCCATTTCAACTCGATCTACTACCAGACCAGCTTGTATCTTCACATATATGAAGTTATACTGGTCCTGGGTTATAATGTTAGAGGTTGGATTCCTCCCTTGCAACCTTAGGGACCGGTAAGGCCCCACTATGGGTTGTGCCGTGGGCTGGTGGACGACCATGGTGCCCACGACGTCGGTGACTTGAGCAGTTGCGGCGGTGGTGTTTACGGGGTTCATGATGATCTGTTGAGGGTATGACACGGTATAAAGGTGCGAGACTAGTGTACTTAGTATGGCATAAACTTAGGTGGTAACGTGCAGCATATACGCTTCAACGTCCAGCGTATAGTGTCAGCGTATACAACGTATAGGAATGGAGGGTATAAGGTTAGCGTAGAAAAGTCTACAGTGTAAGGAGTGTAGCATATACGCTAGACAGCATATACAACGTCAGGATGCAGCGTACAGAGTGGTATAAATGAACAGTAGCGTGAACTAGTTTGCAGTGTAAAGAGAATAGCGTAAACAGAATCGCAGAGAAAATGTGCAGCGTAGACAAAACCTACAGCGTAAAAACGTGCAGCGTAAACTTTATTAGTTGTGTATGGCATAAGGAAAATCTGTGGCGTGAAGTGTGTAGCGTATGTGTGGTAGCGTAGATGCTAGGGTTTCTGTGGACAGAGTCCACGTGGAGTTGACAATGTAGACGCTGGAAAACTTGCAGCGAGTGAGTTTTGAACATATCAGCATAGACGCTGGGGAGCGTGAAGGTAAGGTTTTAGACAGAGGCCCTCCTTCTAGCGCCAATTTCTGTACCACCTGAAATTGTCGATCTCCGGTTGGAAGGAAACAAAGACCGTGGGATCGCAGGACGCACACAGAAGACCTTACCTTCGCCTGAGGGCGAGTTGGAATGAACGAAGGTAGAGTACCTTGGGTGGTCCTCACGCGGATCAGACAAGGATTTCCCCGAACGTACACCGAAGTGTTATACGCTGGGTTATACGTAAATGGCGTAACGGGCGTGAATCAGAGTGTAAACGGCATAAGCAACGTAAACGATGTGAACAGAGTGTAGATGTAAACAAGCGTAAACAGAATATGTGCAAGAATTAATGCGGATTGTAAACAATTGTAGGAAGAAAATGTAACAATGGTATTACAGAATGAAAATACATGCACCGGTCAAACGCAGTTGTGAGTGGAACACAAGGTGGACGAAAGCCCCGGTGGGTGCAGGGATGATTGCGGCTGGTTCGCACTGTAAGCACAGCGTAGAGGCTGTATGCTCAGCGTACAAGGTTGTCCAGCGTAAAAGGTTTTGAGCTCTGGTTCTCAGCGTCTATGTTCTTTGGTGTGCTGTGGGAATTTGCCAACTGTCTAGATTTCATGAAAAATTGGGGTTTTATACAGGTTTTGACGGCAGACTCGGGTTGGGTGACATGTGGCACATTGACCGGGTGCAAGGGCATAAAATTTACAAGTATGCAACATGTTACATTTGCCGGGCATATACGCTGTCTTCAGTGAGCGTAGACTATGGGCGTATACACTGGGGATGCTGAGTGTATGCGAACTTGGGTGTAGATGTCGTTGACGCTGGCGTATACGCTGATGGATACTGGGCGTACACGCTGGGGCGTATACGCTTGGGCGTACACGTTGCTGCGGTGGGCGTATACGCCGGGTGTATACGCTGATGGTTGCTGCCTTGTGCCAAATCTCGCTCTGTAGTGCTATTTTCATGTCGTCTTTGGAGGTTTCATGCCGGGCGTATGCACCTGTTGTTCCTGGTGAGTGTACATGCGGGGCGTGTACACTGGGCGTATATGCTGAGCGTATACACTGAGAATTTGAGTGTATACGCTGGGAACGTACACTTGGGCGTATACGCTAGAATTGCATACTTAGTGAAAATTGAGCATCTGATCTCCGAAGTTGCCATGTTTGACACCAGACATAGTTGTGGTCGTCTGGGGGTCCCAGGGACCTGCTTGGTGTTGGACAAGTACTAAGCTCCAAATTTTATGGTGTTTCACCTGTTGTGCCACCGACAGACCTCTTAGGAGCACGGGATGCTCAAACTCTCGCCAGAACCTTAATGACTCCTGTAAAACATGAGGATGCACTTGAACGATTGCTTCAAACAGGGCAAGTAATGATGTCTCTGTTTGACATCCCTTAGGATGTTACAACAATTCAATCAAACCTCATTTCTACAAAGGGAAAGCTGGTCTTATCTGAAGTAAGGGCTGAGCATGTTGAAGCTGAAGTGTAGAAACTACAAGAGCAACTCGTGGCCTTACAAGTAGCACAGCGAGACCCTCTACAATTTGTTCCCACAGACTAGCTAGAAAATTTTAGAACAGAGCAACTAATGAAGTTAATAGTAGAGAATAAAATGGTGGTGGATGAAAAAGAGAAGGTTGTTTGGGATGCCTCCATAGCACAGGTGCAAGCTCATGCGCATCTTAAGGCACTCAAATCCTTAGAAGAAGAAAACAAACAGCTGGTTGCTGACAACCTTTGGTTGATCACTGTAGAAAAGAAAAAGAATATTCTTGATGAACATTTTCATCAATTACAAGAACAATTTATCCAGGTTAACCAAGATGTAAGCCGTTTAGCCAGAGAAAATCGAACCCTCTCGATGGAGGAGGTACATGCCATTCGTCAAAAATTAGCAATTGAGATAAGTGCGTGGTAGAATAAGGCTAAACGACATGAGAAGCTGAAGGAGCACTTCCAGGATCAGGTGGGGATGTATAAACAGATCCTTGAAAAGGAGATCCATATGGCCAAGGCCCAAATCAACACTATCAGTGCTCAACACACTGATTGGTGAGCCATATTAGACACGTATGCCTTCGCCCACCAAGCGGAAGTTAAGAACCAGGACCTACAAATTCAAGATTTAACAAAGTACATGGAGTTGGCAAATCTAAGGTATGCCAACCTTGCCATGTTAACAGCAGGGCACCCGAGGTCAGAGCTTGAGCAGCAGGTAGCAACCACCCACATCAAATATGAAGTAGAATTTGCAGAACGCAATAAGTTGTTGGAAAACCTGGATGTTGAAAATTTTGAACTTGAGGTGGTGAAAGCTAACTACTAGGGACAGAAAGATGTCGCAACCAACTTAGCTTGATGGCTAATAGATCTTCACAAATACAAAGATAAAGCCAGAGCCTATGAGGAGGAACGACAGGTGTTCATGGCATGGTATGTCAAAGCCAACCAAATGTTCTCGCAACTACCCTGTCCATGGGAAGTGCTAACTTCGTCAAACATTGGAACATTAGCATGGATGGCACAAGACACTTGGACCGAAGAGTAGAAGCTCCAGGCCATACTTCAACGCCATCAAGCTTCAAAGCCTGGAGCACATGACAAAGGAAAAGCGCCAATGGAGGAGCCACCACCACCAGAAACTACATGAGTTCAAAATTTTTGTAATTGTAGCATTCTATGTGCTGTGTCTTTATTTTGTTTTCTTCCCACATTGCGGCATCATTTCATCTTTTTTTTTCCATCTAATAATCCCACACATGTCCACTATGTAATCACTGTAACTCAAGGACAAGTTTTCATTAAGTCATGGGGGTATGATGGGATGCGATATCGCATGGGCCATGATATCGCATACGTGATATCACATCAGCCGCGATATCGCATCCCCCACGATATTACATATGCTATATCGCGTCTTCCCCTACGATATCGCATACACAATATCGTAGTCTATCGCCATGTCTATAAATAAGATTTGCTCTCCCTTGTTTAGGACATTAATAATGAGAGTTACATTGTAGCTAAACTCTGGTAGTTTTATCCCTCTAGAGATAAAATTATTTTCTAGTGTCTATCCATAGTGT
This sequence comes from Gnetum montanum, assembly GCA_015680685.1. Classification (NCBI taxonomy): domain Eukaryota; kingdom Viridiplantae; phylum Streptophyta; class Gnetopsida; order Gnetales; family Gnetaceae; genus Gnetum; species Gnetum montanum. The sequence goes on from MNCI01014202.1 coordinate 27,235, forward strand.
GGTGAATGTAATTGTACAACATCCTTTATTCGAGTGTGACGTACTTAGACATGCACATGATCAAAAATAAAGATCAAGATTACTTCATCATTACAGCATTCACTTAGTTTAATTTTTAATTATTTAATTGTTATTGTTATTTACTGCTTTCCTAATTAGTCTCTCTCACCCTGATCTCATGTTAAACGCAAAATGAGTACAACTTGATTACGAGAATTTAAGTGTGACTGCTTGGTAACCCAATAGTGTACCTAAGATCTGTGCTTGGTAATCCCAGTGGTAGTCGTGCATGAAGTCCAACATGTATACGGATAATCAAGAAACAGATGCTTATCACACTTAGGCTAGTTTAGATTCTCTTACCCTTTCTCACCTAGATTAGTAAATATTACTTTCCACTGCCTTTAGGAGTATCGTTAGATTAGAAACCACATCATACACCTCACTCTGGACTAAACTATACATGAAAAAGCTAATACTAGTCTAGGTGGGAAGACAGCAAACTGCGACCTAAGGCTAACTATCTAGATGCCACAACTAGTCCATCTGCAGAGTTCGACTGGATCACGCATGTAACGCTCGTATTCGTATGGTTGAGTGTAGGGGTATCTCATCACTCATCAAGGAGGAACCATTAAAAACTAAAAATAACCTCCAAACTGACATATCTTAACCTTAACACTCTTTGGAACCTCCGATGACCTTGCATTAACAAATTATAAGATAAAAGAAGGTCAAATCATATTTCCACCTTGGGACTACACTAAAGAAGCTTGGAACTACATTGGTTAGTGTAGTTCTAGTGTAGTCCCACTTTCAAAACACTAAAATAGGTCACCAATATGTCAAATTAACTTTTGGAAGCATCATCTTAACTCTAGAACCCTGTTGGAGACTTCAGAGACTACTAAACCCTACCAACCAAGTTAAAAATCAACAAAACTTAGCCTGCACTAATCAACTGTGCTAGAACTATACTAACCAACATACTCCAAGGGTGTAGGATCAGTCTAGAATCAAAACAACCATCAAAACTAATCATCTCTAACTTGAAACCCTTATTTCAAATACTAGTGATCTAAGAACTTAGAAACCTAGTCGATCGATAATGAAATTTCATCAAAATTCAAAATTCATCTTGTGACCTTGTTGGAGCAAGCTTGAATTAGGTTGGCCACCATAGTCCTAGTGTAGTTATGGTCATAGGATGATTTCACTAGTGATTTGACACTCTAGATAGCCTAGAACCTGAGTTGAAAACCCAAAACCTTGTTTTGGCCTTACCCAACTACAATTCCACCTTGTTTTGACCATGGAAATGTTAGGTTCCCTCATCTACACTGAGACCAACCTCAACTATGCCAATTAGCATAGCAAATGGAAAATGATCATTTCAATGCCTAAAAAACCTTTAGAATCAACCATCCTAAGTCAAAACCCTAACTAGGAACACTAATAACCCTAGGAACCTAAGAACCTGGTTGATTGACTATAGAAATCTATTGAAAGATAAGATTCACATGCTAGAGCAAGCCATGACTACACTACTCAACATACTCCCAATGTATTCATGATTGAGAATTAATGTAATTAGTATCTTATCATCCCGAATGACCTAAGATTTGACTTAAGACATCTAGAACATTTCTCAACATTTACCGGTGATAATTTCATCTTGTTTTGATCATGGAATGTCAAATTTCATTCATCTATGCTGAGGTAGGTCTGGGACTACACTAGCCAACATAGTCCCCACCCCAAGGTGATTTAACCAACACAACAACACTCAAAATGATCAAAAACTTGATTCAGGAAGCCTAGAATCCTAAAATCCTGAAGCAAGCTATAGCTTGATCTTGTTCGACCATGGATATCCTAGATTTTGGTTTAACTACACTAGAGCAACCCTGAGCTATGTTGGCCAATGTAGTGATGAAGTGTAAGTACAAAAACATCACTTTTAGTACTTGGTTTTAACTTCCAAATGGCCTATTCAGTCTTTCCTAAACCTTGTGCTGCCCTAGGAAGCTAATGAAACATCAATATCAACTATGACATCCCAGAAACCTACTTTTCCCATGCATCTATGTTGGGACGATGCTAGCCAGTGTAGTCCCAATGTAGTCACTATTATTTGCGTCATTTATAGCTTTCCAAGGATCAAAATAATGTCAAAACTCATCAATCTTTAATCCCACTCCACTACGCTAGTCATACAGACCATCAAGAATTCAAAACTAGTGATAACAAACTTGGAAAATCATCTACTATCACCAACTATATTAGGGCCTATCCCAACTACATTGGCCAATGTAGTCCTAGCTCGGCCCAATGTAGTCATAAGAAAAGATCTCAATTTTAACTTCAAACAGCCTCCAAACAACCTCACAAAATGCCCAAACTGACTTTTCAACCTTGTAGACCTATACCATGGCCTAATAAGGCCTAAAACTGGTAAAATCTAACCTTGATTGATAAATATTGATCATATTCTACCATATGTTTTCTACCTTGATCTATTTGACCTTATTTCATAGTGTTCTAACATGATTTGAACTTGGTATGCATTATTGACCTTCGTTTCCATATCATTTGATGTTATTTGACTTCATATTTTCATCTTAACATCATCTCGCTTTATTCCATCAATGTCTTTATCATTTGGCATCATTTGATCTTAGAGAACTAGGTTTGACAAAAATTTACTCCATCAGACATCATTGTGCCCTTGTTTTACTCTTTAGAACATCATTTGATGTGATTTGACCATTATTTAAGTCTCATTTAACATCAATTGTCATTATTTGGCTATCCTTTAGGTATATTCTATGCTAGTAGACCTTGGGTCTACCTTGTTCACTTTATTTTGATGTTTATGACCTTATTTGGCTATGTTCAAGCCTTGTTTAAAATCTTTTGGGGGTGTTTGATCATTGTTAAGTTGTCATTTGGGCTTCATTTGATCCCATTTGATGTTGTTTAGCTATCATATGGCTTTTTTCCATGACAATTAGCCTCTTGGTTCACCCCATCTACATTATCCTATCCCATATGACCTTTGTTTATCATGTTTAAGTCTTACTAAACCTTATTTAATGGTGCTTGATCATCATTTGATCATAATTTAGCCTTCATTTGATTCTATTCTACCATCATTTGGCCTTTGTTTGACCTTATTTAGCCTTTGTTTCACTTTATTTGTCTTCACCTACCTCTAGTAACCTTTAGACAGCCTTACTTAAACCTTGTTTGGCCTTTAGCTTAACATATTTTGGCTATTGCTAGAGTATTTTTCTTTATTTTGGCATTAAAGTTTGTTTTGTTAAGGGTTAGGCAATAAGCCCATACCTTCCCAATTTTGTAAAGAAACTTGAGGACAAGTTTTCATTTAGTTGTGGGGACATGATAAGCGTCAAAGTGTCACGTTGACAGGCCCCCTTTGACAAGACCCCTTTTACATGGTGTTGCCCCATCGACAGGGTTGTGTTGACATAGTGTTTTCTACATATATGGGGCCTCATCAATGTAGCCCTAAAGCAAAAACTATACACATAGTTAAACATAGAAACCAAGTATAGACTTTCAAGAAATTTTTTCTCTAGTGGTGAAACACTCTTCTATACATTTAGCTATCTTTGGTTGCTTGCATGAACTTAGAGCTGGAACATCTTGACTTAAAAACAACATTCCTCCATGGAGATTTGGAGGAGGGAATATACATGAAATAGCTAGAAGGGTATGAAAAACAACAAGGTTAAGGTCTGGTTTATATACTGAAAAAGAGTTTATATGGTTTGAAACAAGCCTATAGGCAGTGGTATAAAAGATTTGATACCTTCATGAAGAAGCTGACTTATTAGAGAAATGTTCTAGACCATAATGTGTATTTTTTTGGAGATGTTTTAGGTATGTTTATAGTGCTGTTGTTGTATGATGATGATATGCTAATTGCTGGAAATGACATGACAAAGATAAAATGTCTAAAGTTGGAAATGGGCAAAGAATTTGCCATGAAAGATTTGGGATAGGCAAATCCTTGGAATGAATATTTATAGGGATAGAAAGGTTTTGAAATGTTTTAACATGAAGGATGCAAAACCTGTAAGTACACCTCTTTCAACATAATTTAATTTATCAAAGAAGGATTGGCCAATGTCAAAAGAGGATTTTGAAAAGGTGAAGAAATTCCCATATACTTATGCTATTGGATCATTGATGTATGCCATGGTTTGTACACATACTAATATTGCATATGCTGTTGGAGTAGTTAGTAGATTTATGACCAACTATGGGTGGAATTAGTAGTTGGTTGTTAAATTGATTCTAAAATATTTCAAGGGCACAAAAACACATTGATTGTGTTTTGGAGATGCTGATTTGCACATTGAAGGTTTTGTAGATGCAAACTTTGCTACTAATCATGATACAAGATGTTCCACTACAGGGTACATGTTTATTTTTAATGTAATAGTGTGTTGGTTGTCACATCTACAACCATTGGTAACTTTATCTACAACTAAATTAGAATATGTTGCCCTCATCGAAGCATGTAAGGAGATGTTATGGATGAAGAAATTACTATAATCTCTTGGATTGAAATAGCAAAGGTATGCTGTGTTTTGTGATAGTTTGAGTGCAATCCATCTTGCAAAGAATTCTACTTTTCATGCCAAGACAAAAGATATAGATGTTTGGCTTCACTTCATAAGAGAAATCATAGAGGATGACTTGGTGCATGTTCGAAAGGTCCATACAAAGCTTAATGTTGCTGATGCTTTAACAAAACCAAAGATAGCTGAAAAACACAATTTTTGTAGGATGAAGCTTGGGATAGCTGAAGCTTAATTAGAAGTGTGCATCTCTTGGAGGCTAGTTGGATTTGTTTTCAAGGGGGAGATGGTTGAAAAGGTGAAGACAAATACATTACTATTATTTGTTGTATTTCCTCTTATGTTTTTAAAAGGATGTTTCATTAGAAAAAGGGGGGTTACTTTGTAAAGTGATGTTTATGTGGGGATGTGTTTGATCCTACATGAGTTAGGATTGGGATTTGGTCCTAATGTTTCCTTATAAATAGAAGGCTAGGGGTAGCCTTTATAGGTGTGTGTGTTTTAATGTGAAAACATTGGATCAAGGTTTTATCTTGGAGATGTGAGTCTTGTTGATGTTGATCTGAGATCTGCTGGAGTAATAGATTAGATGCTTGGGAAAGATATAAGGATGACTTGTGTCCTTAACTGGTAAGAGGACTGCAACTTTTTTTAGGGTACTGAAGTCATTATCATAGAATCCACAATTTCCAGGTGTCTGGGTGCCCAAGAGGAGGGTGAAATCATCCTACCCACCACATGTGGATTGTAGGATGTTGACCTATTTTTCATAGGACCGGTGCCACGCACATAAAGTAGACAAGTTTCCAAATCGTCCCTGCCACTTGTCTGGGCTCAGGCTACTGATCTGGTGGACTAGTTCTTTGTGTAGTCTAGTAACGGGTCCAAGCTCTAGGGCATTCATTCTACCTTCCTCAAACGCTAGAAGCTTGGGATTAAGGTTAACTTACCCTAGTTTTTTCTAGTGGCACTACAACAGTAGAAGCAAGGTCGTCACTTTGGGCTTAGTTTAACATTGTGGCAGGGGGCAGTGGGGGTGCAACCTTAGGCGAAGTCAGGGTTTCCCCCCTTGAGGTCTTCTCTACCTAGACCCTTCCTTTTGGCTTGTCTTGGGGTTTTGGGGGTTGGACCTACGGTGACTTACTCTAGGAGGTGGAGTAATTGTGGGTGACCGCAGACCTTTAACCCCATGGCGGTGTCAAAATGTCTGTCCATGTGGAGCATCAAATCACATAGAGAGGCGAGATGAGGAGCTACGTCATGCAATAGCGGAGGTAGTGATTGTTGCGCATGATGCAGAGCATTGAGAGTGGGAGGCCAAATGGGACAAAGCCCTTGTGCTCGTGCAGATTGAGTTGGAAACCTATTTTCACAAGCAAGAACAGGAGCTAATTCAGTAACAAGCCTTGTTGGTGGAGGTTGCCTAGGCCTGACTGGTGGATGAGATTCGAGCTCAAGTCTAGGAGGAGTTAATTTAGGAGGAAGCCACTCGTAGAGAGCGTAAGGCAGTTGAGCAAACACAGCAAAAGCAGGAACGAGAATAGAAAAGGTAGAGATGGCAATAGTTGGATTGGGTGCATGAGTAGAGTGTGTGCCAATGGCTTTAGGATGGATGGTGTCTATACATAGTCTTGGGCATCAACTGCAATTTTTCATGGGGGACATCACATCTGCCAGACGTCTACACACTTCCATCTAGATGGGGGAACATCGGTTAAGAAGTGGAATCAGTGTGAATTGGCCATGTAGGCTATTCAATAGGCTACCAGTTTTGTGGATTCAGAGCCTCACCGTAATATTTTGGATATCCTACATGCCTTCAAACTTCCACACTATGCTTGTGATAGACTATCGACACACCCCATAGCGGGGCTATTTCTACTGCCCCCTTGGCGGCCTTGGGCCTCATGTTCTGTGTTGTTGACTTTTCGTGGTGTAGTTTGCCCACTGGTCTTTGGGGGGTGAATGCCCACCCCTTCTTTAGTTTCTGGATTTTAGTTTTCATGGCTGGTTGAGGCTTGAGGCCTCCCATTTGGGCCACTGTTGTAGACCCAAAAGTTTGCACTATCTCTTGTATTTTAATTTCCAGTAACATGATCTCGAACATTCTCTCAGAAAAAAAAAAGAAAAAAGATTTGAGCATAATAGAAGGCAGATCAACATTATCGTAGAGATCTGTAGTGCTCTAATAATTTCTCTAGAGCTTCTCTAACATGTTTTTAGATCTAATCTGCTAATTTTTTAGTGAAACTCTTGCTTTTGATCATAACATTAGTTACCTAAGTTGCCCATATTACTAAATAGTAAATTGTATAGTTGCAAGTCATTGTCTTCCCAATCCATACTTGTGTTTAACTATGTGTATGGTTAAGTGGGATTGAGGCATAAGATGTTTATTTTTATAATTATTTTTATTATACTTTTTCTCCTAATTACTTAATAATGAAATGAGGATTTAATGATTAAACTAATTAACTAATTTCTTAAGTGACTATCCTAATGTAGAGTATTCATTTCCACTTGTCGTACACATCCTGAACATATCTTAATGCTTCTTGGTTACCAAGTGTACACTACTGGGTGTACCAAGTATCCACTACTCAGGTTACCAAGCATTAATATGTTATGCTCGAAGTGGTTGTACTCATGTGTTTATGATTAATTGCATTAATCATTTAAGAACATAAAAGTAAATTGCATGTGAAGCAAAGTGCTGAATAGTAAGATTAAACTACTTTAAGTGTTGCAATGGATGCAGGAAATCTTAATTTTATTGCTGATCATGCCAATGTATCCAAGTACATGAGCACCCAAATAAAATACTATTCGATTTCATAAATCCACATTGTTGGCATTTAGAGGAAAAATATTCTAACTTTCTAGGGAAGAAACTACAAGAGTTCAACTAAGGCTAAGATCAAAAGGTGTCATAAATGCAACGGGTGTGTGCATTTATATAAGCAATGATTGTATTAGCATCAATGTACTTGCATTAATGCATCCTAGCATGTGTCGAAGGAAGTTGATGCAGCTTGTATTATTACTATTCATCATATCCCCATGACTGACTGAAAACTTGTTCTCGAGTGAACAAAATTGAGATTGAGTTTCTTACAAAATTTGGAAAAGTATGGAATTTATTGATAGATAGATTGGCTAACTCTAACTAACTTTGAGTGCTGAGTTATACGATTTTGACAAAAATGAGTGCCCTTTACAACAAAGTTGGACACTCAGACAAAATTATAGTAGACACCTATTGAATGATTGGAGACGGGATGAATTCTTAGAATGTTCCTAGAGGTGGAGGCTCTTGTGGTTCAAGGGGTCCTTCATCTCTTCCTAGTGTTGTTGGTGGCTGAGGTTGTCCTATTATTGTTGTTTGAAGCTTGAAAGCATCTAGAAGTGGTTTCATTTTCTCTTTCTTACTCTGTGGGTCATACATGGTCCAACCAACTTCACTAATATGGGCCAGTGCAGGGATATCCCATGGGCATGGCATCAAAGGAAACATTTCTTTCGCATTGACAAACCAAGTTGCTATTGTTTTATGTTCAATGTTAAACATCTTCACAAGGTTTTGCAACTCCTAGTAGTCATTCATCTTTCTTGCCAGGTTCTTAGCAATAGATCATTGATTAGTGAATCTACTCTTGAGAACTTCAAGCTTTATATTGGCTATCTCCAACTTTTGTTTTGTTTCTTCGTGGAGCTTGAATTCTTCCTCCTAGAGGAGGTAGGAACTGGAAACCTATTTATCTAGCTTAGTTCTTAGCTTCCTTGTTGTCAACATTGCTAAGTTTGTATAATGAAGGTTGGCAAGCTCCATGTATTCCATCATCTCTTCAATATGTAACTCCTTAAGGCAGATTTCTACTTTGTTGTATGCATTTAGTCTATCAAAGATGGGCTGCCATACGTTGCCTTGTTGCTGGAGTTCTAGAGGACCTCATTCATTTTTTCCTTCACCAATTGTATTTCTTTTTCATTAATCTCCTTGAGTAGCTTTAGTTGGTCCTTGTAGTGATTCTTCACTCGTTCAAATTTCATGATTTCATTCTTCCAAGTGGCTACCTCAGTTTTTGTCTCTTGGTGAAGAGCACAGACTTCCTCCATCTTGAGATTGTGGTTTTGTGCTGCCAACCTCCTTGAATCCAAGTTGATCTTACCTAGTTGCTCCTGTTGTTGGTGTATGAACATGATCATTTGGTCCTTCTACTACTTAGCATTCCATAGGTGGTGATTATCCTTGGTAAGGACCAAATTCTCCTTGCAAATCTATGATAGATCATTGTTAGTGTTGTTAGCCATGGCCTCTAACACAAATGCATTGAAGATCACCATCTCCTTCACATTCTTGGTTACGTGAAGCTTTTGTTGAAGCTATTGGAAAACTTCATCTTGTATTAGCTTTGGCCTGAGAATCACAAGGTTGGAGAGATGGGCTCTCACCTTAGCAACTTCGGTGACCAACCATCAATTGGTTGTAGTGGCCTTTTCTAGTTGTGTGTTGGTGATAAGCAATTTTCCCCTCATCTCAAGTAGTTGTGACTGGTTTGTGGTGATTTCATCTAGAAGATCAAAGATCTTCAAAAGCGGTTGCCCAAATCCAAGTAGCCTTTCCAACACTTGTGTTGGGTAGCATTCATTCAACAACTTCCTACTCTTGCAAATGAATGGATGTCTACCATGGTAGCAATGTTTGGTGCCAACACTGTAGGAGCATTTAGGGCTATAGCAACCTTGTCAACCACCATCTCTGTTACTATTTCTTGACCTTTATGTGGCATAACCAGGATGGTTGTCCCCTTACCTTTCTCCAACATGACGGATAAGCCCGCAACATTACCTAAAATATTAGAGAAATTTTATCCAAGAATGGACACTGTGACCTCCTTGGCACTTGGATTGGGCCTAGTGGGTGCTTGGTTCCTCTATGTGGAGACGAGTAGGGTCCTTTCACTATGTAGCCAACTTGTGGTCTTGGTGACCTCCTTAAGATGGCTCATGGCTAGATGGTAAATGGAAGATTTTCCACCACCTATAGAGCCTTGTTGTTGCTATAGCTACTATTATGAAAGTTTTCTGAGTCTTTCAGTACTTGCAAGTATCTCTAGTGTAGTTTTTGATGTTGTAGGTGGTGGCAGCGGCTATTCCTCTTTTTGCAGCCTGACTGTTGCCTTATCCTTCATCATCTCCTACTAGGATGCAATAGGTGCTATTCGTCCTCTTTTGCACAACTTAAAAATGAGGCATGGAAAGGAAGTGTCTTCCTTCCCTTCTCATTTTCCTTGAAGTGTTTTTCGATCTATAGGAAAATGAGCTAGGGTAGGTTGACTAGGAATTTTCCATTTAAAGTAGCACATGCCTGGGTGGAGAAAGCTATCACTTTACTGGGCCTAACCATTGGATTTATGTGATAAGCCACAATTTTAAAGTATACTCTCTCTGCCTTTGTGAGAGCACCATAGTCCTTGTGGTTCACTTGATAGCATTGTTGATCACACTTCTTTTTAGCTTTTGGGTCCAATTGCATTGATATTTCCACCAACTTTGCCCTTTCATTGGGCAAACCGAGGGCCTCTGCTATGGCCTCAACTAAGTAGGAGATGGTTATATCTTTGATCTTTATTGATGCATCTCCTTGTTGGTTGTTCTAAAATAAATAAGTCTCCTCCTATACTATTCTCCATTGTTAGACAAATTGGGCCACAAGGGAGACCCTTGCAGTTGTGTGTGGACCTCCTTTGATGCTAGCTCCAAGAAGGATCCAAAGTTTAGTTCTTGGAGGATAGAACTTTGGAATTCCTTGGTCTTAATGCACTCCAAATAGACCTTCATTAGAGTGATCTCTAGGTTAGGCCTTGGCCTAGAAGCCTCATCTTGCCTGAATTGGCCTATTTCTACTATTGGAATCTACCTCATAGATTCCACTTTGGGTTCCTCGCTAAGAGGTCTAGTAGCATGGGTCACCATGGCTACTTGCTCTTGGGGTTGTTGCTGTTGTTGGCCCCATGCTCATCAAGGTTACTTTTCCCTGGGTTGTGAAGGCCCTCTTGCTTGTGGTTCTTTTTTTGATGCCATTTGTGATCACAAACATAATCTATGATTAGATTTCTAGGTTAGAACCCTTAGTTATTTGCATACCTTTTTCATTAGATTTGGTTTCGTCTTGATTTCTAGGTGTTAAGTGTTGGTTTGTGATCTTGGCTAAGTGAATTATTTTAATATTATTCTATTTTCTAGCTATTAAAGTTTGTTTGTTTGGCTTAACCCTTTATGGTAAGTAAATATTATTTTAATGGGTTGACCATGAGGAGTTAGAAAAATTTCAAAAAATCTTCCACAAAAGACAACAAGTTTGTATCCCCCACAACGTAAAGCCTACCTCCAATAGCATGATGGTCAAAAAAGGGTGAAAACAAGTTAGTAGTTTGTCAGTTAGGAGGCTTAGAAGGTTCTTGAGCTCTAAAAAAATGCAAAAACTCCTCTTGCTATACAGGTGGGAGAAGTCTGATGGGGGAGCCCAAGACCTACCTAGTGCTCAGGAGTTCTTGTAGTTCCTTGAAGCACATGATCTCGTTGACTTGGACATACATGGATGTTAGTTCACATGGAGTAATTGATGGAAGGGCATTGATAGAATCATGACTAAGATTGATTGTTGGGTCAACTCCCATATCCTCATGACAAGGGGGGTGGTGGCAACAGGATAGGAATGCATGGTGTCTGATCATAGATTGATTCTATGCTATGTGGGGGATGTATCGATGGGGAAGGCTATTCCATTTTGCCTCAAACATTATTGGACCCATAAACCTTGGCTATGGCAAATGGTGAAGGGCATATGGGGGTTGTATTCACATAAGGTAGCCCTGGGATTTTTTGAAGTGGGGTTGCCCCAACTCAAGTAGGCTTTTAGAAGGCTCAATGTTGAGGATAAGTATTCATTTAGATCTCTTTGGGGAAGGTTCATGCAATGGCTAGGGGAGATGCAAGTGGAGCAAGAAGCTAGTAAGGATTTGCATGAGGTTAAATGTGAGGTTTTAGCTCAAATTTAGGCTGAGGATAGGGAGGCTAAGGCTTATTGGAGACATCAAGGCTAGGCATGGTGGCTGAAAGAAGGGGATCGAAACATGTTTTTTCTTTGTAGCTACCATGAAACACATGTTTTTTCTTTGTAGCTACCATGTCCTTGCATTTTTCTAAGAAGATTCAGTCTTTCCTTTCATGAACAAGAAGTTAGTGGTGGTTAACGTGTTGCTCAAACTTTCATGGATTTTTGTTCTGACATTTGGATGAGAAGTTCGGTGAGGCCTCTGTCAATCCCTATTGATCTTGTCTTGCACAAGGAGGATAATCATTGTCTTCTTAGCCTCTTTCTCCATGTTGGAGTTAGAAGTAGCTATGGGTTCGATGAAGTCGGGTAGGGCACGAGGTCCGAATGGGTGGCTAGTGGAATTTTTTAGAGCTTTCATTGACATCCCTGGTTAGAATATTCTAGATGCATTCAACGATATGCTAAGGTGGTGATAGGTACACAGGGAAATAAATTGCTCTTGTATCATGCTTATATCAAAGTCAACTAACCCTACAGAGATATCACATTTTTGGTTAATTGGGGTTGGCAACACCTTGCTCTATCTTTTCTCAAAGATGCTGGTGTTTAGGATGGGGCCTTTTATGCCATGATTGGTAGGACCTAGTTAGGTGGGTTTTATTTAGGGCAGCCACATTCATCACTAGATTCTATTGCTGTAGGAGGTTATGCATTATTTGAGATTGTCATGGTATCTAGGTATGTGCCTTAGATTAGATATCTTTAAAGCCTGTGATACTATGTCTTGGGAGGCGCTATAAGAGATCATGCTAAGGAAGGGTTTCCACCTGGATTTTGTAAAGCTATGCATATCTATTCAATCTTTGGGGGCTTTCTCTTTAGATCTATATGGGAAGTTGTGGGGGTTCTCCTTGTCGAGTAGGGGGTTAAGATAGGGAGACACGCTATTACCCTACCTTTTTATTTTGGTTATGGATACTTTGTAGGCATACTGTGAGGTGCAGGAGGTTAGGGGGTTGGAGATTGTAGGGGTTGGATGCCTAGTTGAACACTACGTAGATGACACGATCCTTTTCTCTTGGGTGGCGGTCCCCCATGCCATGGCAATCAATCAGGTGTTGAAGCATATGGTTATGGAGATTGGGTTGGAAATCAACAAAGGCAAGTTTGCGATTCACTTGTTGAATACGTTAGCTAGGGTGAAGGGGTTGATCATGCAACATTTGGGGGTTTTACCTCGATTGCATGAGGACTCGTACTTAGGCCTTAAAATTTATGATTGGCATAGGAGACATGTTTGGTGTGGGCTATTGCAATGGCTTCAGGAACATGTGGATCATTGGGCGTGCTGATTTCTAACTCGAGTTGGGAGAGCTTTGTTGGCTACATCTGTGTTAACTACCATGGCTAGGTATGTGGCTTCTGTTGCTAACCCCCTGAGTGGATTTGTCAAGTAGATTGATAAGATACTATGTAATTTCACTTGGTCAGGGAAAAAAGGGGGGCATTGGTTGCATTTGGTGTTGTGGGATGTTGTGGCCTACCTAAAGAATGCTAGAGGCTTGGGAGTTCCCAAGTTCCAGGACATAATTAACATGGGGTTTCATACCTTGGTAAATAAGCTCATTAGGCTGGGTCCTCATTAGGCTCAATGGATCAATATGGTAGAGGGTAAGTACGAGCGTTGGGTGGACAGACCATAGGATTCACATGTCTGGAAGGCAATCTGTAGGCATGATAGAATTTTCTTGCAATGGGGGTTGCTAGACACCTCCTCGTAGTAGGTAATTAGGCACAAATATCAAAAGGTGCATGGTTGGCAAGGGTTATGGAAAGGAAAATTTCTAGAAAAAATAAAAGTATGTATTTGGTTAATTCATCATTTGGTGTTCACCGTAGAGCTAGCCAGGGTCAGTGGGGAGGTGGCAGCCAAGGCCAAAGCAAAATGGCAGTGGGCTTGGGAGGCCCATTGGGAGGAGGCCTTCCAATGGGCCAGGCCAACTTGGAGTCCCAGTTCTATAAACATGAGCAAGAGCTCATTAGGTAGTAGGCCTTGCAGGCAAAGAGCTCTCAGGAAAGGATGGTGGTTGAATTGCAAGACCAGGTCAAGGTAGAGCTGAAGTAGAAGGATTTCAATTAGAGAGAAAGGAAGCGGACAAGGTGCATACAATAGGCTTAGGAGCAGGTAAAGGAGGTGTTGCAGCAGCACCAACTAGATAGGGCACACAAGTAGAGTGTGTGGTAATGGTTGGAGGAAGGGCAATGCCCATACATTACTTTGGGTATAAATTGTGAGACTACGTAGGTGGTGCTTCAGTGACACATTCATCAAACTTCCACGCACTTCCATCTGGATGAATGTGGGTTGGCTGAGGAGTAGGTTCAGAGAGAGGCAGCTCTTTAAGATTTCTAGTCATGGATTCTAAATTACACAAGAACACACTTGATATTCTGCATGCCTTTGAGAAGTAGAACTGTGAATGTCACACCCTACCTATGTATCTATAATGGCGTCGTTGGAGCCCATGTCTTGTCTCTTCGTTGGCTCAGTTGGTTTGTTGCTTGGTCTATTTTCTTTGTTGGGTTAGTTCCGAACTAGGATTACATTCACGACATTCCCTTTTCTTTTTGGGATGTGTGTGTCCTTGTGGGGGATGGGGATGGGGTGGTGATGTTTTTCCCCTTGGCTTGTGGGTTCATTGGGGGTTTCTTTGTCCGTGCGAGCTTGGTGTGGTCGCACTATGTTTGCGAGGTTCCTAGTGGCTTGGCGGTATGGGGGTCTCTCCCTCTCTAGGTGTATGGTTCGTCTTGCATGTTTCTCATGTTAACCGTTTGTACAGATTTCTTTTCAGTAATTCATTTCTCAAATATTCTCTCAAAAAAAAATCATCATTCAGCATTACCGGTTAAAGCAGTGCTTCTGCGGTGGGGGGTTAATGTGGCAACCATGTTTCCTCTTTGCATGGTTGCTGTTAAGTTAGTAAATCACTTTTTATCCAATTGTGAGTTTATGTGCCGAGTTATTCAGGCAGTGAATCTTTGACAAGATTTGAAAAGTACTAATGATTCAAAGTTGGTAGTGATTTTGTGGGTGCTGTTGAAAGCCTGGAATTGTTGTCAGGATTAGTTGTTGCCATTGTCAGTGCAAATTGTTGCTCAAGGCATTAGCTTGTGGGTAGAGGCGCAAGCTATTATGGGGGTGACGCCTACATTTGAGCTGACTTGCAATGGGTACCAGGCCAACCTGATGCTCTAGGGAATGGTGAATCACGTGGGGTGGGCTGACCTGTTTCCTCTGCTATAGGGGGAGCTAGATTTGGCTGATGAGGCCTTCTTTGTGAATTGGATGGGGGATGTTACGTTGTTTTGGTAGGTGTAGATTATGCTCATAGAGGAGTTCATGTGGGTTCGTTGGGGGTGTCGATTGGGGGAGAGGTGATTTCCCTTAGGGGGCATGGGTTGTAGGATGTAGTGGTATTTTTTCTAGGTCGATTCCCAAAATAGGGAGTGGCTAGGTGTTGAAGTTGATGCTTCCGATGCTTTGGTAGGACGTGGTAGAGTTGACAAAGCTATTTTTTGTGCAGTTCAACAATGTCTCAAAGTCATCGGAGCTACATTTCACTTTTCTGCATTGTTTGTGGCTCGATTGCATGTTAAATTTGTTGTGCTTTTTCTTGGATATGCTGTGGAGACAACATCATGACTGACAATCTAGATTGATATTGGCGTTGTGGTGGGCAGCAAGGTCGAGGGCTCCTCTTTTGGCTGGCGGGACCTAGGTTTCGATGGTGTATGGATGTTGGCATTCATGTTGTGACCTGTCGGTTGTGGTTGACCTTTCTAGTGTTCGAAGGTGGGTGATGTTGGAGCTGGTTTGGGGGTTGTTGTGGAATTTCCGAAGGAAGAAAGGGGGTTGAGCCCTAGGTTATCCCCCATCCTGCTAGGGGGGATTGAGGGGAGGAACAAAGGGAGATTATGGGAGGTGGACAGATGGAGGGGGTGTTGAGGGGTGATGAGAATCTAGTTTCAACATGCTAGGATGTCATCTTTGTTGAGGTGGCAATGCACTATGCGCTGGAGGAGGAGCGAGTGGTTTGGCAGAATTACTAGGCTATGTATGAGGAAGAATTTTAGTGCCAACTAGAAGAGGTTGAGTGCCGATATTGGGAAGAAGCGTAGGAAGAGTAGTAGTAGAGAGATTTGGCTAAGGCGGCGGCTAGGGAGGCCCTCAAGGTAGAGCTCAGGAAGAGCTTGAGGATGCAACTCCAAGAGGAGGTGTGCCTCCAGGAGATGAAGGAAAAGGAAGAGTAGGAGAGGAGGGCCAAGGAGGAGGAGGAGGCTACCATGATCCAACAATAGTTGGATGGTGCTTATGAGTTGAGTGCCAGATCATGGTTGTGGTAGGGGCGGTGCTTGTATGTCATTATGGATATAGGGAAGAATACTTCTTGGCATGCACTTTGGAGGCACATTAGGCACAGAGGTTGGGACCTGCATCTGGATGGTGAAGGTAGCATGGAGGTGTGTGTGAGGAAGGAGCAAGCCTTCAAGAGCTTTCAAGAGGTAGTGAATTTTGTGGATTCTGAAAAGCATCAGGTAGTCCTAGATGCCATCCATGCTCAAGAGAGGGCTTTTTGTGTCTGTACTTGTCTTCCCACTTGCTTATAGGGTTTGGAAATCTGTTGGATCTAATGTTGTGTGATCTTGAGGTTTGGGGAGGGCAGGGGTGCGGGGTGTGGTGGTGGGNAGGGGGGTGATTTTGGGATTTGCTTTGCAAGGATGATGTATTTTGTACTTTACTATTTATATTTAATAGATAGCCTAAATTTTTTCAAAATAAAAAAAAAAAAGAAAAAACAAACAAACTCAACATTGCCCATTAGAATCAAACCCATGCCTTGAGCTTTCAAATCAAGAGTCTCTACGAGTGAATATTGTTGAGGTTTTCTCCTCTTTTTTGGTTGTTGGGGGTTCCTTCCCCCTCTGTTGTTTCCCCTAGGGTCTTCTCCTTCTCATTTTGGAGGGGTTTTGGCCCTTGCCATTGCAGCATTTTTTGGCTGTAATATATTACCAACATTTTCCTCCCTCCCCCCTCTCCCCTCTCTACAAATAAAAATAAAAAATAAAAAATAAAAAAAAAATTGTTAAAGAAATTTAGAAAATTGTGTGGTCGGATAGATCCAAGAGGGTCTCTTTGAATGTAAGTAAAAATTCAGTTTTAGTTTAGCTGTTAACCTCTTCTAATAAGTGCATTCTTTATTCTTAGCGCATGACCCAAAAGTTGATTATAATTTTTCATAAGAATGGGAGAAAAGGTCATACCACAACGGTGAATTGTTCTTGAGATTTCTAATCATACTTTTATGGTTTCAGCATTTAAAGTAGATCGAGATGTCAATTAATGTATAGTTCAATAGGTAAGTTCACTATTTCGAGTGTAACAAATTGCAAGTTTGAGTTGTGTTTGAGATGCTATTATGTTATTAGTTATGTTCTACCTATGTTCTACAAAAGTACTATACTTTTTTGTGGCTTGAGGGTATATATAGTCAATGTTTTAGTTCTGAAAATGTTAAAAATGTTAAGGAGACAATTCACTTGGTTAGAGGGTGTGGCTTGTGCTTTGCAAAGAAGTTCGATTCCATGGGAGCACGTTNGATGTTTTAATGAAATCTTGGGAATTTAAAATTCAATTTTGACCAAATTATATAACATTTTCAATAACTATAATTAATGACCAAATTATATAACATTTTCATTTAGAGACAAAATGTAGTCCAACTCTTCAGGAATTTGACTCAAATAACTATTAAGATGTTAAAATAGCTAATTAAACAACATAATCAAATATGGATGACGCTTTCTTAAATTTCAACCTACAATATTATGATTACATCAAATTTCAAACCAATCTAATAATTAATAAAAATATATTTCTCTTTTTTATTGAATAATTAGCAAAAGTTAATAATAATAGTATTTTGACTAAAAAAAAACATTTTAAAGCTTCTAGACCAAACTCCTAATCCTAAAGCATATCTTTATTGATTTTGATGGTCAGACAATAATATACAAATTTCAATGTGATAAGAGGTATTCTAAAACTATTCATAACTAAGATTTAGAAATGTCAACTTCATTTGCCAAAATTTAGGAAGAAAGGAACAGTATACAATATGAAGGGTTAAAACGTGAAATGGGAACCGTATAACTTCCCCACTCGTATTTGCATTCTTGTTTACAGCATGGATTATTTTCTTATTGTCATGTGATCTCCTCATTTGGATGTAGGTATCTTTGCCTTTTCTTAACTGAGTGGGTTTTCAACACNCTCATTTGGATGTAGGTAGGTATCTTTGCCTTTTCTTAACTGAGTGGGTTTTCTAACACTTTTGACTTCTTCAGTTAACAACATTTTATTGCTGAATATGTCTATCAATTTATAAATTCGGTTATCTTATGAATGTTTGTGTATCCTGGTCACCAAATCCTCATTTTGTCTTATGTTTGAGAATTACCAGGAAGTTAAGGTTGCATTCGAGGCAGGGGGTCCTCGTATTGCTAGAATTTCGGTTTTTGAGGTTGGTCATTACTGGTTAACATAATTTCAACTTTTTTTCAAATTTTCAATTATTGTATTCTGCAACCAGACCAAACAAACTAATGAATAAAAGATTATGAAGGTGCATGTTTTCCAGCCTTAACTAAATTTTTTGTAATAGGTCTAAGGTTGTTTTATTAAAATGTATTTTTTAGAAAATTAGAAAATTAGAAAATTCCTTATATAGAAGGTAAAGAGTCACTCAAAATGTCTGGGCGCCTATAATGTATATTGGCCCCAAAACATGGAGAGAAAAAGGCATTTTTTGTATTTAGATCACAAAAAATGAATGGCCTCAATGTACGTGTATCTACAGAAGACGGGTTTGGCCATGAAAGCTTTAAGGATGAAGCTGCCTCCCCATGAGAACGAGGTCTCTTTGATGTAATCCGAAATTTGAAGAATGAAGAAGTTTGTTTCTATTGAATCTCCTGTCTTCTCCACCTCTTTTATCATTTCATGAAGCTTCATATAAAGAAGAAAGATTTCCCTTGATGGTCTCTCAAATATCTCCCATCATCTCTCATTCATCTCACATTAGTTCTCAATTGATCTCTCACATATCACATACTCTTCCAAGATCTACGCTATTACATCTCATGTAAAATGTCTTCGGCTGTATAATTCTGATAGTGAAATTGTTGATGTGTTTATTTTTTAGTGATGATACTGGCATTTCATTTGAAGTCTTTGACTGACATGTTTCCATATGCAGACGAATGTATTGTCACGGAACAACCTGGTTGGATATTGTGAAATAGATTTACATGATGCATTTGAAAATGTAAGTATCATTTTTTGAATTTAAACAACTTTACAATTGTCTTAGGATTACTTCACCATATTATGACATGATTTGTAGCTTTTCCATGATATAAATGTTTATACAATTACATTGCGTTGGATAATGAACAGGTATTATTTTCTAATGGAATAATTGCAATTTTACTTGTTAAGAAAGGCATCATAATTAAAAGTATGATTTATTTTACGGAGATGACTCAGCAAAGGTACTGTCTGCACAGTAAGTGCTATTGTTTTTCCCCTAAGAATGAAAGTGCAGCCTCGTTTGTATGATGTACCATCAACCAAATTTACATAGCATTGTCAATGTCCAAGTTGCCTGCTATGCTGTTCTTGCCTATTAATCTGAGAGTCAAGTTACATGTCATGGAACTGATGATATATTGAAATATAGCAAACTAATAAGCTAGTTAAGAAACCTCAGGATCTCTGAAACTAAAAGAATTTTAACTTATGTCTGCGGAGACCCTCTTGCCACACCAGTTTTAGATTGCTTTTTACAAAATTTTTTTTGTCTTAGTGTTGCCTGCTGGATGTCAATCTGTGACCTGGTTTATTCATGCCAAGGCTCTTGCCACCAAGTGAACACCTCATTGTTAGTTTTAACACTACGTCAAAGTTGTTACCTGTTGGCTGATAAAGCTGTGAAGTGTCAGTTTAAATGCAACCTTGCAGGGTCATGAAGGCATAAGAGTAGTACGGTACATACGTATAGACCTGTATATTTTTTAAAAGTTGTGTAACAATCATATGTTGGGCAGTTTTCTGTGCCTTAAGGTAAGGGTCAAGATTTAAATGGTTGTAGAATCCCAGGCAGAGTTCAGAGTGGTATAATGATAATAATAGGAAGGGAAAATTATGTGGGGTAATATGTGTTCAGTTTGAGCTAGACAGACATAAAAATTCTGTTGATGATATATTAATTCCCTCAAAGTCGAAACATAGATGACTGTTCATCCCAATTGGGATTTTCTTGCGTTTAAACATACTGTTATGCTATTATTTGAAATTGTAACAGCAATAAACCATATCACGGTTAACTTCTAAACTTTTATTTTTAAAATTTGTTAATGCAGGAATCACCTATCGTATCTCAAACACTTGATCTATATGATCCAACTACAACAACCAAAGTAGTTGGAAGTATTTCAGTTTCGTATGCAATTGAGGTAAAATATGGCTTTCCTGTACAGTTTCTAAATAAAATTCATATAACCTCATGACAGTTGCTAATGCTATCTTTTACCGATTTCAGTGAAGTTTCTGAACACTTGTCTTCATGTGATGAACATTGCCTGAAATATTTTCTGAATTCAATGCGAGCCTTTTGTAATATTCATTGTCAGTGGTATTACAGGACCCAGAAGGCACAGAAAGGCATTTTGCTCGGCGACTGCTTTCTATTGTGGTAAGCTGTGTAGGACTAATGTGACGGTTCTTGTGGTCTGTTTCCTTTGAAACTTTTTTAAGTTGATAGATGCTAGAAATCGATTGAATTGACATTTTCTTTCCATAGATTAAGAATGCAGATCACTTTTTCAGGCAAAAGATTCAGGATTGTGGATTGCATGGAATCGCAACCTGGAATTGTCTTGAATTGTATAATTAAGAAATGATTGAAAATAAAAATTTTAAATGATTTTGCAATAAACAAGCTCTTCTCTGAATAAAAACATTAAACAACATATACTTTTAAGTTTTAACAAAATATAATCTGGTAATAGGGGCAATAATAACATAAACCCACTGAAATATGATTTTATAATTAACTATTACCAATGTTTGTTGCCACCATGATAGCCTGCATGTTTGCCACCTGGCCAAACATAATTAGAATTGAAACGAGATCGCGCCCTGGGGCCCACTGAGAGGCGACTTGTTTACCCGGGCCCCGATCTGGGTGCGGGTGGTCGACATTCCTTGGGAACTTTGGAACCTCGAGTTCCTGATGGAGGTTGCGGGGTTTTTTGGTGACTTTATTGCCTTCGACCGTGTCACGCAGTCGATGGAGAGAATGGGGTTCACCTGCTTCTGCGTCTGGTGCAATTTGTCAGAGATTGACCTCGTCCGGGCGGTAGTGCTGGAGCTCCCTGGGGGGGAGGAAACCCTCCAAGTCACTTTCGAGAATCTTGGAGCAGATCCTGCCCCGACGAGTGGCACAGAAAGCCAGGTGGGCAGGCGTGACAATTGCGGGTGCTGCGTGAAACCCAGACACGTAGAAGCAGAATGTCGATTCCGCAAGACGCGGTCGAGAGTCTCGGCTCGACAGTTGTTCGAGGGGGGCAACTGGGTCACCATGGGACACAAAGGACTGTTGCGTCCCCCGTTTGACCAACCCCCCTCTCGAAGTAACCCTGCGACCACCCCCTTGCCCCCTACCTCGCTCCCCCCTACCTAGCTCCTTCCCCG